>CM070038.1:39662006-39678917 GCA_036250615.1 Ptychadena robeensis | reverse complement strand
GAAATAAGGACAGCGCTGGGGAAGCAATAATAAAACTAACAAGATTATTATAGTTAGAAGTTTTATTTATCTGGTTACAGATTAGAAAATAACATGTCAGGCAGTCTTTGACAGAAAATGATCATCAGTAGTAGTACTAGTGATTTCTAAAACAAAGAGCAGATACCTACTTAGGAGAAAGAGAACTTTGATCTAGAAATCAGCATTCTCCTCATAATAAAATCATCATTCTCGCCAAGCCTCAGAACACTATACTGTTGCTGAGGTATTGCCCCTTGTTGGGAAGCCAACACTTCCTGGGGTATATTCTGACACAGACACTATACATAGCACTTTCGGCAAAGCCATGCAAGATGTATGTTAAAATAGAGGTCAGTCTGTGGGGGTCAATCTTTTTTCCTGAGGTGTTTAAGAGACTGATAATGATGGGAGGAAAAACCTTCTGGATCCATCACTCTCTCTTGTCATCAAAAACTAAAAAATTCAATGCCAGAGTCGGTAGTCTGGCCAACCCACATCATCTATTTCTTTTACTGCAGGTTAGACAGTGCATGTTAAGATATGTACCGCCGGACAGACAGTTCAGTGCAAACACTCTTCTCACAGGGGAATAGTTCGGGTGTTCGAACTTGCCCCCCTTCCTGCGCCTGGTCCGGCCGGAGGAAGAATTATTTTCACTAGAGATCAAGTAGAGAGGAGCATGGGCAGGACGTTCTGGTTTTGGAACCAGGAACTGTTCATTCCATATACCTGAAGTGACATCACTGAGTCATTTCTGGTATTTCCATTCAAATTCCTTGCCAACAGGTGGAGAATTAGAAGTTCTCTAGGAACAGGCAGACGGCAGATCGAGCTATATTTGGGGTAGCTTACTGTCTGTCTATGTCAGCAATCTTGACGATCCTTTCAGGTTCCACTTACTTGATATCATTGATGATGCAGAGGAGATGGGGACTCCTGCCATTAACCTGCAAGTTAATGCAGGCATTGCCGCTCTGGGTACTCATGATGTCGCCGGGGGATGTAAAGCGGAGGGCTGGGGTGATTCACTCTGTAATCTGTTTTGATTACCCATACCTCTCTTTTGAAACAATGGGAATCGGGCAGAATGCCAAGAGGTTAAAAGAAATACATAAATATTTGGATATCTATAGCTTCCCTACTGCAATACTTTAGGCCTCATACACAAAACCCCAATGCAGTCAATAATTTTTTTTTTTTTAAAAAAGGCCAAAAAACTAACGTATTGCTTTGCTAGCCTATTGTGGACCTTTACAATCAGCCAACACCAGGGTACAGGAGTACAAGGTTTAAGTTTGAATTTCAGTGTGATATGTTTAAAATACAATAGGAGCGCCATCAGACAAGTGGACAGCATGCTAAGCATAGCCTGCGCTGTAATTACCTCTCCAGCACTATGGCGTATTCTTGGATTAATTACAGGATGTGTGCTCTAGCGCAGTATTGTAGTAAAGAGTAGAAAACATCACAAAGTGATCAATGTCACTACGATGACATTCTGAAGGAGGCAGATGGTGTCGGGGTTTTTTTTTTTTTTTTTTGCTGGTGCGAGTGCATGGTATATATATTTTGACCTTCGTTGAAAAGTAATAATTATGTAAATGTAAAAAGAAAAGAATTCACGAGGTGTGAAGTAAGCTGCTGCTTAACCCTTTCGCCTTTTCTTTCATCAACAAACACAACTTTCGGAGCTTCAAGAAAATAATCTCTTATATCTTAGAGGAAAAGTATAATGTTTTTTTAGATTTGTAAAAAAAGTTATGCTTTTCAGCTTCTGTTCCACAATATATACACCTATTAATATATAAAATGGCTTTGGATCAGTTTAGCAGTAATGGTTGAAAGTTTATATGCTCTTTTAATTCTTTTAATACTCATTTTATATTCTATATTATATACCTTTTTAACTTTATATATATTGTAATCATAAAATGTATTACATAGCAACATATGTATTACATATCAACACACTGTGTGTGAAACCTCTGCCTCCTATATAGGAAGAGACCGCTGAGTGTCAGTGCCAGAGCAACCATTCTCTGGCCATTGTGAATGTTCATAAGAAATGATGACTCAGGCAGGGCTAATACATAGGAAAAGCTGTTATGGCCAAGTAATAACCCCCTTACCCCCCAAAATTATACCAATACCTCAAATTAAATGAATAAGACTGAATTTACATAGTCGCTTTTCAGGCTGCTGACACTCTTAACTTATATAAATGTACATGTACATAATACATGCACCATAATTAATGACAATGTAATGCATAAAATAATACAGTAGAAAGAAAAGGTCCCTCACAGTGCCCCTGTAACTGAACTGAAGCCAACATTTAACCATCCATACCAGGCACCATCTTAATTTTCCCAGATTGCTTGGTACAGGACCAAAAATCCTCACTCCCTTAATGCTTAGCCTCCTGGGTGTTACAGGCTTCTGCCATACTGTGCTCCGTCGTGATTGCCGCTGTCCTCCCAGCTCACTACACACCGCCGGTGTCAATAAGACGCAGGCGGTGTGTGCAGGGGAAAGCGTGCCCACTCCAATAACATGAAGGTCTATGGCGCCACAACCCCCCCGTCCCCTTCAGCGCCACCAATGACAACGAAGACACGGGCCGGAAAAGCTCCGTGACCCTGCAGCTATGCTGGCTTTGGGGGTAACGCCCAGAAGGTTAAATCACAAAAAGACTCATGCTATTTTAACCAATCTAAGATAATTAAGCCAATAGGAAACCAATTACCCAAATTATACAGGATTTCCAATAGAGGCATTGTCAATAACTCGCCATCTTGTGACAAACAAAAGTGCAACCTTAAAACAGAAAAAAACGATATTACAAATCAGATAAATAACATTTCATAACTACATATGGTAAATATGTAAATATTTATCGATGGCTAACACGGTACAACACTCTACTATAACTACATATGGATACACCCAGTAGTGGGGATAATAAGGCAGACAGAGCCGCCATCAGAAATTCTGGGGCCCCATACTGGGTAATTTTTTGAGGCCCCTCCATCATCTAAGAGCAACATACGCAAGTACAATTTCCTATGGACACCTGTGTACCCTACAGTAACACTAGTGCTATGTCATGTGACCTGCTGCATGTAAACCATATACTGCAGCTATATCTGGTGTAATTAGTACAAATTGTTGAATTTTCTCAACTTGCTGATTTTGTGAGCTCATTGCAAAGCCCCTAAACATGATATCATCACCATAATTGCCTGGAGATATAGGGAATTGTTGTGGAAACAAAATTGCTCGAGCATGTTCAGTTTCTGCATTAACTAAATTGAAAGTTAAGTGTAAAATTCAACTCAAAACTTTTTGAACCTAATTTATAGAAAAACTACATGTGTTCGAGAAATGTTTATTTTTTGTAATGTTGCCCCAAACTTTCTCTACATCCCCAGCAATTTGGGGGATGATATCATGTTGAGGAGCTTCATAATTGACTCGCAAATCCAGATAGTGGAATTTTCCAACACAAATTCAACCATTTCTAGAAAAATTACTAAACTGTCCACAAGATGGTGCTCCCATCTACACGAGTATTTCAATTTTGAGTTTAATCAGCTGAGACTCAGGGCGCCTGTAGCAGCAGTAGAGGTAACTTGCCATACCAAGGCTGCAACAACAGCGTCGGCCATGGCACTGACCTGTCCCTGCCTGACAGTGGAGGTTAAGAGGGGATAATCTTTAATTCAAAATGGGTCTTCCTTTACCCGACCTCCCCTTTTCCTTCCACTAACCTCCACTCTTATCTTATCACACTGTTTACACCACTAATCCCACCTTCCACAATCCCCTTTTACATAGCCCACCCAGTCAAGCTCTCTTTCCCATACTAGTTTCCCGCCATGTCCGGCTGTTCATTCCCAGAAACGCTTATTGCATAAGTGTATGTTCCTTCATACATTAATCTGGAATGACACACAATTGCACTGGATGGGTTATGCTTTTGTCTCCCACTGTACGCATTTCTTTATTTATCTGGATTCTTTTTTAATTTCATCAACTAATTAATGAAAGAGGTGTTAAAATAAACAACTTAGTGATCCTACTGCGTTTGTTTCGCTTTAAGTGTCATTGTGAGGTGTAACAACAATGAAGTGCATGGAAGCTAAGAAGCTATTTTTAGGTATTATTTTCCATATGATTTGTACATTTCCTTTTTTGTTTTTTGTGGTTACAATTAATGTAGAATTTAAAAATAAACTGTAATTACATGAGACTGGGATGCAATATATAGACAATAGTATGTGTGTGCATTGTAATCACTGTATACCTAGAGCACCTACCCACGGGGTTTCCATTTGCAAACATTTGTGAAACAATGGGTGACTCTGTAGAGCCCAGTGACATCCAGCATTATACAGTCATATTAGGACACCAACTTTGTAATGGCTGTAAAGTTTGGTGGACGAGAAATATTAGCATGGGGTTCAGCTAGAGCACAGGGTTGAGGTGCACCCCCCCCCCAGTTTAGGTTTCAGTTTTAATGGGGCCCTTTCTGTTCCATGAGTGGTATTAACCTCCCTAGCGCACTGCTGAGGTCCAGATTTCTGTACCAAAAGTGCACCATAGACTTCAATGGTAAATTTTTCTTTATGTTGTAGGCATGTAACTTCCCAAAATATGTCCGTACAAGGGTCTAACAGACATCCTGTATATTATTATGTTTGAAACAACCAATTATGTAAAATAAAAAATATTTTTTTTAATAAAATTTATGAAAAAACAAAAAAAATGAGGGCACAAAGCTATGCTGCTATATACTAAACATCGCCCAAAAAAAGTCTCTGGTGCCCCAGATGTGCCCATTTGCAGTTAGCCCTCTCTAACCTGGTGTGAAATCACACCAGGGAAGAGAGGGTTACTGCAAATGGGCACATCTGGGGCACCAGTGACTTTATTTGGGCGATGTTTAGTACATAGGTGCACATTGAAAGCAGTTTTCTACATAGAAAACTGCTTTCATGCAATTTACTTTTCAAATCTCCTGCCGCCCCCCGATGTGACGTCATCACGTCACTCGGAGGGGGGGGGGGGAAGAGACGGAGCTGGCTGCCTGCATGTCACATCGGGGACACCGGGACAGCGCAGAACTGTGAGTATGCACTGCCTGGAGCCCCGAAGTGTACTGGACGGCAGCATCTCGTCCAGTGGGATAGAAGCAGTAGCAGCGCTGAACGAGATGCTGCCGTCCTGACCGCTAGGGCGGATAAAATGCACAAGGTCTATGGTTGGGTGATTTGGTCACATGGTTGGGTGATTTTGAGTGATAGTGTAGTCACTTTGCCCCTTGAAGGCAAATTCCCATCAGCCCCCACGGTCCCCGGAGTATATATGCGCTCCCCCGGACGAGGAGGGTCAGTCCAGAGGCGCGATTCCTGATGAGATGGCAGCAGCTGGGCACACTAGCTGTCTCCAGGGAAACAGCCCTCCACCATCTTTACCGGCTTGCTGGCAGTCGGTGGGCTTAATAGCCTGTGCTACTTCTACCAGACCCAGTAGCTGTACATGTGTCAGCTGTTGGGGCCATCCCCAGTATGCTGCTCAAGTGGGGTGGGAAGTCCCTTGCTACCCGAGTCCCGACTGGTGGCAAGCACACGGTTCCTGGACGTTTCCAGCGGGACTCCAAGAGGGATGAGGACTGTCCTGGCCAGGAGGACCCATAGTTGCCAGGAGTCCTGGCCAGGAGGACCCGTACTTGCACTCACATGAGTGACCTGCCCAAATCTGAGTTAAATAGAACTTGGTCGCCCCGTTGCAATTACGACCCATTTACCAGGTGTTCGTGAGTTGTTACCTTGAAGTTAAAAAAAAAGTCGTTTTAGCAGCACATCCGCCTCTTGTCGTGGTTGATCCTGAACCTGTACAATAGAACCTAACCTGGTGATTTTGAGTGATAGAACCTAACTTGTTTGCATAAAGCCCTGGCTTTAACCAGACCCAATACCTTTTTTGATTAACTAAAACAGAGATTGCAAGGCTGGGCTTTTTGTCCACCATGATACCTTCAAATACTCTTGTTAATAATAGTGATGGTCGAACTGCCCACAAGGCGGACAGTTCGGCCGCGAACAAGCATGTTCGCCCTCCTTCTCGCTGGCGGACAGTACGGGTGTTCGACCCGCCGTGTTCACCAGCGAGAAGGATCCCTCTATTCTTCCTGCGGTGGGATCATTAGCAGCGAGATCCCACCGCAGGAAGAATAAACCCGGTCTATCAGTGAAAATCCGGCTCGTAAACCCGGTTAGAACAACCAGGAACTATGCGTTTCAGGTGCCGGATGTGACATCAATGACATCACATCCGGGTTTTCCGATTCAAATTCCCCGCCTAGAGGCGGGGAATTTGAATCTGTCCGTGAACGGGCGGACAGCGGACTTTTTTAAAAGTCCGCTCCGCCCGTTCGCGGACAGACACGGCCGAACTTCGGCCATCACTAGTTAATAAATGGGGAGCATTTCCTGCAAACATTTCCTACAGAAACACTACAAACATTTAGTGGAAGGATGAAAGCTTTCATAGCTGTAAAGAGAGACCAGTTCCATATTATGGGTTTACAATAGGAACTCAAAAAAAGCTTCTGTGGCTGTAAGGAGCCATTACAAGGAGACTAAAGAGCCACATGTGGCTACAGACCCACAGGTTGCTGATTTCCGTGTTTAGAGCTATCAATTATAATCTATTTGCTATATGCTTTTTAGTAAATTTTGGATAATGATGTGCTCACTGTTTGAATGGGTTTATTATAACAAGCAATAATGTAATAACAGGCAACAGGTACTATTTGAATTGAACCAAGGACAATTGTTATTTTTTTCCCCAAAATTAACAGCTAACAGCTCTCAAGGGCTGAAGTTGGACAGGCACAGCTTACAATTTCCATTCCAGTAAAATAATGCAAATTTTAAGCCAAATTATCTATAATAGTGACAGTTGTGAACAAACTGCAGGTTATTTAATGATTAAAAAAATATTAGCCCAATGTTTGCTCATAAGCTTATAATTTCTATTATGTGAGTTAAGCTGTACTAACAAACTCTCTCAAATAGCGGCAATGAAAAGTAGCTCATTAACAGTATTTTGTAAGATAAATCCTATTCTCTCAGTCGCTAATCCTTCTGTTACAAGGGGCTAAAACTACTCCTATATGCTGTGAACATACACGGATAAGATTCACTGTCTACTGGGCTACATACAGATGATGTTGTTAATGGCCGGGTGATAGAAAAGGAACTTGGCCTACGCTGAAGGATCTTTTTGTAAATTTAGAGATTCTAGAGGGATACATGGGAATGTGACTATCTACTGAACTCATGGAGACAAGTAGAATCAAGTAAGATGTGCTCTCTATAGTAATGGTAAAAATACAATCCCATTAGGTGGATAGGTTTAAGGCCCTGTATGCCCAATATCCAACTTGGTTTTTAGGTTGGGGAAGCAGTTAAGGCAACTTCAGATTCCGTTTTTAATTTTCTTTCTGCTTTTGTTTTTTCTTTTACTTCCCTGTTTCCCTTATTTTTTGTTTAATTGAGCCTTTTTAATGGTATGGTCCAGTACAGGGCTGTGGTATTAGTTCTGATCCTGAATGGGTGGAAAGGAGTTATTCATTATAATTGTTGACACTTCTTTTAGTGGTTTACTTAAATACATTGGTCTATGGCCTGCTATGGATGTTAGCATGGTATGATAATGGCTTGCGATTTGTAAATAATTTAGATGCCATTTTGTATTTCTTGCTGATTTTTTTTTCAGTTTGGTTTTGTCTATTTGTTTTGATCATTTTGGATTTTAAAACTTGGTATTTGTTGGTAAAGTGTAAAAATAAGCTACGGTAAAGATGTTTTCCATGAAATCTCAGCAGATAGATTGCACTGTCCAAATTAATTTAGGAACAAAATATTTAAATTTGACTATAATGAAACCAGTGAAAATAGAGTGAGCCAGATAACAGCCTAATTACTGTTCACGAGATAATAGAATAAAAAAATGCCTGTTTAGGTTTGGTGCCCTTTTTCCTTCCTACAACCCTGGGGACTTAGGGCTTGTTTCCATTACGTCGGGAGCCCTCCGCTAAGCGTACACGCTTAGCGGGGGTCCCCGACGTAGCAGATAGACTTACCTGCTCGGCGGACGGGTCTGTCTTCATTGCGCCGACCCGATCCGCCGGTGTCAGGCTGAACGTAGTCGAGTACGTTCAGCCTGTACACCGGCGGATGTATAAACAGACCATCCGCCGGCAGGCTGAGTCTATGGGATACGTCGGGACCCCTGCTTAGCGTATACGCTTAGCGGAGGGCTCCCGACGTACAATGGAAACAAAGCCTAAGCCACCCTGCAGTAATATAAATTCTTCTTTCTTTTAAACAATTTTATATATATTTTATATATGAATATCTACTGACTTAACAGAGGCAAGGGGACTTTTGAGGCTTCAATTGTAAATCCACAAATCAAAAAAGTATATAAGTTAAGTAAAATAATAAAAAAGATCATTTAATTGTCCATGACAGCATTTCAAGAATCCAATTGAGGTACAATTTATAAGGTTGACATGGCGCCTGTAGATAACCAAATGATGTTTTTATCACCTCTCCATATAGATAGGGGAAATAAGGTGACCGATTTCAATAAAAATAAAAAGTCGAGCCACCCCAACCTACGTTTAGTCTGAATCGACTTCAGGGGGTAACACTGAGGCACAGATGTTTTTATGACAAGTACCAAAACAAGATATCATAAAAGAGCAGCAGCATAAGTCAGGCATTGCCTAGAGAGTGGAGAGCCCATGAAAAGTAGACCCACCTGACATATGTGTGAATATATCAGAAGGTATAAGATAGCAAGTAGAGCTGATTCCTATGGTAGAAATAGGTGTGGCCCATACGGTCGGTGTTTAGGAGCTCCTTCAGCTCTCTGTGTCTTGGTCAGATGTCATCTGACCAGGACACATAGAGCTGCAGGAGCTCCTCAACATCGACCGTATGGACCACACTTATTTCTACCTATTTCAATTATTTGTTTGATAAAATAGTAGTGCCTCTTAAGCCCCTTTAGGGTTAAAATCAAAAATGAGTAGGGTCTGGTAAATTATACATATGTTTGGGGTGTGGCATGTCTTTGTAGACTGCCAATATACCATATTATCCCTATAAATTTCTATGTGTACTGGTGTCATTTATTGGTCAGTTGTGCCAGATCGCTGAACAATTGATTTCCAATGACAACTGCAGTAGTTCTTGTAGTGGAACACCTCCCATGCTTCCTCATTGTTTCAGGCTATGATTACTGAGCTTGTGAATGGGATGTAGGTGTCTAATGTACTCTGTAAACGCAGGTTTGATCTAATAAAAGTATCATTGTCAAATCAGCAAGGTACTATAGAGGAAAGGAGGTGACCTAGGAGATGAAATCTTATGCCTATTAAAAAAGTGCTCCACTTTCTGGATTTGTAGAGGTGCTGAGTGTTGTACTCCGCATACAGATATATAACAAAAAAAGCTGTATAAGTAGCCCATACTATATATTCCTTGATTTTTGCATACATTTCCGAAACATTAAATGCATGTTAGCTGTGGATTTGAGGAGATAGAGCGAGGCAACTCCAATATTCTAGGTGTTTTCATGCTCTCAGTGTGCTCACTATAAGAGAGTTCATCATGAAGTGCAGCCTAAAACTGCTCATTTATCATTGTGAAGAGTCTGAATAGAAAATTCCTATTGTCCTCACTTTAAGTGTTCGCGTATATCTTCTGTACGCTTCTTTTATTTCCACTTTAACAGATCCAGTTTTGTCATCTGTTGGCTAGGCTTTACATCTCCCCAGTGTTCTGTGTTGTAATGCATAGAAGTAATAGTCCCAATGCAGTGAATTATAATAATCAGCATTGGTGTGATTTTACATACAAGTGTTAGTCAGTGTCATGTAGCATCATGTGAACCTGAAAAGCTTTCTTGCTATATAGCTTTAGGCAATGATTCTGCCAAGATAAGGGCTGTAATTTTTTTTTTGTCGATGGAATTACTATCAAGTATTTATAATCGGGTAACTGCAGCCATGCTGCCCAATATTGATCTCTGAGAAGTGGATTACTGTCAAACACACTGCTGGCATGCAATGTGTCCTGGTAAGCTGACAATACAATGTAAAGACCTGGTCAAAACATCAAGTTTTCACAAAAACCTTGTAGTATGAAGGTCATTCCATGAATAGATCATAAAAATGGCCAGATTTTAGATCAGATCAGTGGTTCTCAACCTTTTTCAGATTCGTGACCCTGGAAGTGACGTTGTAAAGTGTCACTTCCTGTATTTGGAAGGTGGAAGTGGCAGTGCAGAGGGTCATTCCGCATTCCACATCACTTCCAGTACGATCAGGTATGTGTTATGTCCCCTCCCTTATATTTTTGCCCCACCCCACCCACACATCATTCCCTCAAGTATTAGGAGTTATGAAGGGGGTCCCGACACACAAGTGGAGAACCACTGCTCTAGATCTTTCTCTGCTGCAGTTGACATTGTAAAGCTAGTCATTTACATGTAAACTTTTGCTTGATCGATCTTCGAGAATCAATATCGAATATGAACTGACTGATCCACCACACAGGATGATCAACACTAAACAGAAAGATTCCCTTCCAAGGAGCATGCTCCATAGTACAACTGGATACAAATTCCTGAAAATAGGCCTAGAAGAAATGTCAGATTCTTTTACAACTTACTGAAATTTTCCAACCTGACCAATCATCTTTTCATTTTATGATCAATTTTAGTTAATTTCCAAATGGTTTTAAACTCAAATGAAAAAAACACACATATATTAAACAGACACAATACTCACCTGTCAGCAGTTCATATGCTGGAAAACTGCTACACAAAAAAACCCCCACACTATACTCACTTTTCTTGCTTGCAGTTTTCATGCTGGCATCTTAGATCCTGGAGACCTGCTGCTACTTCCGCCCCCGCCCCCTTTCCTCCCACCTCCACTCCACCTCCTCCTCCTGTCTCTTCTCTTTCAGGGCTTAAGAGACTCATGGGAGGGGGGGGGATGTGTGGAGGGGGTGGGTTAGCTGCAGACGAGTTCCTGGGAGAGATGTCCCAGACACCACTTCGGCTGCCTAGGCGCTACGTAAGACAGTGGGAGGGGTGTACTTGTAACAAGCTCCCCTCCTGCTGTCAGAAAAAGGTTTTTTATTCACAATTAAGGATGTGACCTCCCAGGTGGTAGGTCCACTTTAAGTCTATAAAACAGAAAAATCTAACTAAGTGTATGCCCACTGACACTTAAAGCTTCATTGTTTTCCTGAGATAATATTTCTGTGAACGATCATAAAAGATCAATCCCAGCGACTGTTATTTTATATATGTATGTAGGTTTTTGATCACAGTGATGTACATAACAGGTATACTTTCAACTGCAGATGATTAACAAAATTGGGGATGCTGAAAATACTACATTGGACAACTGTCATCTAATATGCCTGAGTACCTTTACATATAAAAGATACATAAGATATTCCCACAATTGAGTTGATGATTCCATATCTTTATCTCTATACACATCTAATCTCAGGCTCTAATGGGTAAATGGAACACACTCTGGAACATTTAAATTAATATGTCTGTTTCCGCTGTGTGAAAGTCTTCTAGGGTAACTCCCATTTCCTTTTGCATTTTGATTCTGATTAAATGTTTCCTTGGTAAATATTTAATCACTGCATATAACTCCTCTGGCTGAGATTTTCAAAGGCTTCTATCTGTTTTCCATCAAAGAGTGTAAAAAAAAACACACAACACACTGCTATCAGTTTAACACTCTACAGTCTGATTGGTAAATCCAGCCGAAAGGTCTAAGTAACAAATCGAAAGCCAAAAGCTGTATTTTTTTATTTTATTTTGGATACATAATTGGTGAGTAAAAGCTATCTCATTAGGGAAATTGCCATTAACATTTTATAAAGGATAATGTATGGGTAATTAGAGGAGGTGTCACTGATCCATCTCAAGTCATACCCGATCTGTCCATATTCCTTGTATACCAAAGCATAATGAAAACATAACACAAATAATGATTTTGAAGACACATATAATTATGCACATCAAGCCTATTCTCTTTAATATGAAATATATATGTAGAGTGTCCCTATTTGTAATGGAAAGTCTAGTTCAGCTATGTTGGGCCTATTTTGGTTGTTCACTCTACATTGTGGAGTGGCTCATTATGTGCCAAGAAAATGCTTTCCATCTCAGCTTAAACCGCAGACAGGTCACTGCTTCTCCATTCTTGATAATACGTATCTGTTCCAGGTGATGGGGTTCATGGGATCTATGCTACAAATAGTAATATAATCTGTAAAAAGATTCACCGAACATAAAGGGGACCAATGAACAAAGCCTTTGAATCCATATCTGGGTCACAATGGTGCATCATAAGCGCCATTAAACACTGAGCTTGAGTCAAGAAACCTGCTGCTTTTGGTGCCCCAGTGCGTCCTCTGTTATTCTCTGCCTCCCTTATGTGGAATTACTTTCTATTAGTTCCCTTTGGTCCAAATTCTTGTTATCTAAATCTGTAAAGCTAGCCACACATGGTAAAATTTTAGCGTTCAATCGACGTTAGATTAGATTTTGTAGCTCAATGAAAAAATCGAAAATCGATTTTAATTTATTCGATGCACACCACATGGGGAGTACGATTATTGTTCAATTTCGACTGAAAAGTTAATCGAAGTAATCCAAAATCGTCAATTGAATTCCTCTTATTATTTTAGTTTTTGCAGTTAAAAATCGTGTGTCATTTCAACAGTGCCTATCCACTCTATGGGCCCGATCAGGCAGGGAGGGGCAAGATGTCCTGCCTCACCCCTGCACTTCCTGGCTGCAATCTTACAGCCGCAAATCAAATTGCGGGAGATCGCTGACCCATATGAATTTGTTCCCTCCTAAACCAGCTGTTAAGAGAACAACAGAAAGGGCACTTCTATGGTGTATGCATTCTATCTAGTGGTTAGATCCCCTCAGTAACCAAGAAGTTTTCAGCAACAATATGGACATGTGAACTGTAGAGAAGAAGTCAACATCTGCCTATCTACAGATCTGAATTGTGGGTAGCTTGGCCCTAAAACATTTTAAGTAAAAATTTCAAATTCAAATTTCAAGCTTTAAATGGGTGGTCAAATTTTCATACCATCATTTCTCAATCACAAAGAATACTTATTTTGTAGTCTATTACTGATAAAAGATGACATGTGAGTTTGAAGATAAACTCATTCAGGCACTTTTGTTGATACATTCATTAACCCTCTGTCACGGGTGAGCAGTGGACCCACCATGCCACCAGACAAGCATAAACCAGGGCGCAGAGTCTAAGGAGTGATGCAAGGAGTGATGGACTTTGCTGCAGGGAGCCCCCCAGGTTGCGGTCCCTAGGTCAATAGAGGGAGCTGATCTCCAAAAAGTCTGTGTCCTCTGAGGTTTAGAAAATAGAACAGCAAAAGAAGTAGAGGGCACATCTGCAGTCACAGATCGCCGGATGACACCGTGATATGTGACACCCTCTGGGCGTTTTGCCTGTTGCGGGCAATAATTTGCAGCAATTGTGCGCCCTCCTGCCTACTCCCTTCACATCGCTGGCATCATGAGGAAGGAAGGATATGCAAGAATAAAACGATGCTGCCTCTGGAACATCGGGTTCGCCAATATGAAGGGATGCCGCGGGCTCCCTCTAGACAGGTGAGTATGTCCGAGGCTACGTCACCCTAAAATAACTTGGGGTTAATGCTAAGGAGGGCAAATGGATAAAACACAATTACTCCAATAGTGTATTTAAAAGCATATTTAAGAAAGTAAAATGCATATACAGTATATAAATATAAATATAAGGTTTATATGTGAAAGTAAAATGCATATATATAAATATAAATATAAGGTTTATATGTAAAAGACTTCCTAAGATAGAAGTTTACTGATTTCCTTCATGTGTTGCTTGCTGCTGCTGAACCAAATACTCTAACAAATAATTACCTTGTTATATATTTTTTTTATGTTTTACTGTCTAATTTTATTTTTTTCCGCTGACCATTACAGCTATTAAATAACGGAACCAATTCTAATAATGAACCTCTGAATTTGAGCACTAATGAAGCAATGCAATAACACAGGTGGATAAATTATATCTATACCTTTGTTAGCATGACCAATAAATAGAATGCTGCATAAATGTAACATTTCCTTGCGTTATTAAATGTCAAATTAATGTTAATTATTACCTTTGTCCCCAAGGCAGCAGAATCCTTGTTGCAATGGTTCCTAATTATGCCAATTTAATTATTTTTTCAGATCTCAGTAAAATGCTTACACAATGCATTTTAGAAGGAGGCTGCTGATGACCAATGTTGGCACAAAAACAACTTTTTTTTTTTCAAATTAAACTGAGATTAAATTTGCTGCATAGCTAGAGGGTGTCTATACCATCCAGCTATATTATATCTCAAGCTTGTATTTTATCATTTACCATTTCTTGTGTTTAGGGAAATTGTATCTTTTCTAGATAGGGCTGTGCTCGCTATTCGCAGGCTGGCATCTATGCTTGAATACACACCACTGATGTCTACACTAATTACAGCCGTATTCGCGGCTTGTGTTCACTGGGCAAATGCACTGTAATCATTTGTACAGATACCCTGATCTTGGCATAAAGCTGCCCTACACATGTGAAGAATAGAGAAGATAGGGCGAGAAGAACTATTGTTACTGCACAGAGAATAAAGCATGGCCAGAATAACCATTTACTGAGATAAACCGCTGTGAACAATTACTTTTTCAAAAATAGTTCAGCTGAGATATAGAAGTACAATATTACAGGCCCTAAAACCAAAACACCATTGGCATTTATTTTCTTCTGAAAACTATCTAGGACTCCTATAGAGTGCAAACTGTGGGAAAGAAGGAGTAGAGGAGACTCTCCGACAAACCTCAACCCCCCCCCCCCCCCCCCCCCTCCCCCGGGATTACCAGTGATGTTTTCCTGTGGGGGGGGGGGGGGCGGATGCCAGAGGGGTTGCTCACCCTAGGTGCCGAATTCCCAAGGAATGCCCCTCAAAGGGATGATAGTTTAAATTTGGTTCACATCAAACCTTTTTACACATGTTGGGCAATACATGTCGAGCTTGTCCAAAACGTTTACAGTTCAGTGTAAACAAGGCATTGTTATTCTAAAATGTACTTGCCACTGAGACACTTAAAGCTTTCAACACTCTTTTTTAAAATATATTTAAAGCTTTACACTGCTAGAATATTCAATGTGCTGGAAATCCACTTGTACAGTTGGGTTCTGCCCAGTAACAAATGTGTTACAGACACTATAAATAAGATTATTAGGAGGAGCTCCAGGTCTCCTGCCATCTAAAAGAAGAGAGCCAGGGCTCTGTGTACCTCTCCAAGACCTCCCTCAGTCATTACACCCACCCATCTAGGCCTGAGGGACTGCAGGAACCAGCATTACCATGTGACTGTGTTTCCTTAAATGACTTGGCGTTGAGAGCAAATGACCCAGCACCTCTCTCCTGGGTTAGAGCCTTAGCTATTTGTATATACTGTATAGCAAATTTTATTCATTGTCTGCAATTTACCAAGAATTGTACCCTGCCATTCAGTTCATCTGCAGCATCAGCCTGTATATATTCATGTGCACTAGTAGTTATCCCCTTAAATATATAGAACATGTGGAGATGTGTTTATTATCTGAACTGTGTGCTATCAGTGGTAGCTCGATGACATTCACAGTCTAAAGAATCATATGGTAGCAATGAGACCCTTAGGTCCTGCTGAAGAATTATGTTTGGGTCTGGGCAGCAGCAAATGAGAGTTCTTTTGAGACGAAGTGTAGATGCTTGAAAACTTTATTTGAACTTTGGCAACACTTCTAAGGGAGAGATGATGAGGGAGCAGGTATTCACTGACTGAAGCGGATTGGCAGCAGGGCACCTCTATAGCTATCTCTTTCCTGACCCTTTAGCCTGACAAGCTGGATGCCTGTGCCTTAACCTCTGACCCTTCTAGCAGTTCTCACCTTCACTCCAGGCGATCTGTGGTATGGCCCCTTCTTGTGGCACAATACCTCTCAGCAACAGGCAGATCCTTCTTTAGAACCAGTGACAGGTGCTTCCAGAACCCCAGGCAGACAGGCTTTCACAGAGTCAACTTTCCAGCACAGCTCAGCTCAGCTCCTAGCTTCCAAGAGGCAGAAGGCTTCCTGGACCATGTGGTGCATCAGACTTGAAGTAGAGGTTCAGCTCTTTTGCTCAGGCAGACTTTAGAAAGTCTCTATCCTATGAGACACAGAGGCCCCAGAAGGTATCTCTGTGTCAGGATCCAGGACAGGGAAGGGGACCAGGCAGGCAACACACACTGAGATCCAGACAGATGGTGGTGACAAAAAACAGATTTAATGAAAGACTTACAGGTAGGAAGACAAACAGATGCAAAAGTCCAAGGGTATCAGGGTTCAGGTTAAAGTCCAGGGGTATCAGGGTTCAGGTTAAAGTCCAGGGGTATCACAAGGTCCAGACAAGCAAAAACAAACAGCAACAGATACAGATCCAGATACAAGTACAATGAACAGCAAGCATGGTCTGGATGAAGCACATTTAATAGCCCTCCTAAGCAAACAAGGGAGGCATGAGCTCCACCCAGCCCATGCTTGCAGGGAGCCACCTGCTGGTGACTGTGGGACTAACCCATGGATGGGCAATCACAGTGCCACCAGCAGGCCAGCCAGGGTCCTAACAGTACCCCCTTATCACCTCAGGAGCAGACTTGGGGACCAGGATCACCTCAGGAGCAGACTCGGGGACCAGG
>CM070038.1:39642650-39661906 GCA_036250615.1 Ptychadena robeensis | reverse complement strand
GTCTCTGACATCCTTGGACAGCTCTTTGGTCTTTCCCATGTTGGAGAGTTTGGAGTCTGGAGTCTTCATGTTTCAAATATAATTGTTGGTTTTAAAATTCTTATTGTGTTTTCTTAAGCACCAGATTTACTTACCCTAGCCATATGCTTTTTATTCTTGTACTTAAACAGCCAGGAAGACAGTATTTTCAAAGTATGATCAAACATGGCATTATTTAATTTTTACAACACGTTTCCTTTAGGTGGAGGGGTTTAAGTAAATTCTCACATTTTTGATAAATATATTTTCCTCTAGCCTCCCTTTGGTGATTTTTCTTCCTTATAATTCTAAATTCCAACAGAGGTGTTTATTATCATTTTCTTGAGAATGACACGGAGCTGCTGTCTGGATATAATAATTGCTATGGAAATAGCACAGCCGGGTTGAGTTGTATCCCCAGGCAACAGAAATAAACAACTAAACATTAAAAGTAAAAGAAGAGGAAAAGCAGACAGACTACTTAACAATTAGAAACAGAGAAGGAAAAACATATTTAGAATTCTAGAGCAAGCCAGTGCAGGCTGAAAAAGTCAAAATACAATTTGAAGGTTGGCTTGTGCTATGTCCACATTGGGAAAAGAGATTTGTTTTTGACTAGCTGACTTTATGAGCTAATTTTAAAGTCCCTGAACAAGGTATTATCACCCAAATTGCTGGAGATAAAGAGAACAGTTGCTCCAGCATATGCAGTTTTTGCATAAAATATTCAATATTCCATAAACAAATTCTAATTGGAACTTTGACTTAACTTTGAACTTAATTTATGCAAAAACTACATGTGCTAGAGCAATACTTCTTTTTGTATTGTTGCCTCAACCCTTCACGGCAACACTTACAAATGTGGTGATAATACTATGTTCCTTTGTTATTAACTCATAAGTAAACTAGTTAAAATTTAATTACTATTTTATTTTACTGAAGGAAAATGATGAGTTAAGTGAGTAGCTGTATCTCAGGCATCTTAAAATGACTGTAACAAGTTAAGCTTCCCAGTATGGGCAAAATAAATGTTTTGTAAATATGTGAGAACTAAAAGATGTTACAAATAGAGCTTGAAGCTGTATATGCACATTGAGTTTCTTATAATGGTAATTATTTAATTCAACACTCTGGACCTATCAACCATAGCACTCTTTTTTACATTGTAATCTGCCACGATTGCCTCCATAACATAAAGGTCATAGGAAATTATTCCTCAGGTGAGTTCACAAGGTAATCAAACTTGCCCCCGCTTAACTTAGGGTAAATGCCCAGGAGGTTAAAAAAGGCCTATTCTTACCCCTTTTGGCATAGGTCCTGTTATATCTGGAAAGGTCTGCCAAAGGAGCCTGGTATTGCTTGGGGGAAGCATACTGTTTATACTGTGCCCAAGCAATAACAGGCCCTTTTGGCAAACCTGGTTGGCCAGGCCAGGGTAGGCAATGAGCGGCTGCCTGCCAACCCAACCAGGCTCAATGCCATACCTCAAGAAGAGGGAGCTTTGGAAGCTTTTTTTCCCACAACCCTTCCCTGGTATTGTGGGAGTTTGGGTGGATGCTTATGAGGATCTCTGCCGCCCAGTCCATTGAATGAGTACCCATTTCCTGAGAGAGTTCATCATTTACCTAGAAATAAGACACAGACTGACAGGGGAAATATGAGTTTTATTAAAATTTCTGCAGTTCCACATACCTACATACCTACCTGCACAGTGTCGTGTAAAACACGTCATGAGCTCTTTTTTCTCTTTAAAGGTTCACATAACATTTGGCCTGACACCCTGGGCTGCAAATCATTGGTCAAAATTACCATATGAACAATCCTATTGAAGAGACATTTATTTTTTGCCTAAAAACACTGCAAAAACTCTCTTTGTGAATCTACTCTAAGTTGGCTCAAAGGGAAGTTATAAACTTGTAAAAAGAAAGTCTCCTGCAGCTAAAAAAAACATCTGTCAATATAATCAAAGATAGCAGAAGTGTTTAAAAAAATACTTCACTCAAATGCAAGTATTAGCAGCTGGAGGAAGAGTACTCTTTCGTATTAGTGTGTGCTCTGGACATGCAGAACTGAAGTCAAATCCCAGCCTTGGCACAGTCTGCAAGCATTGTGTTAGTTACATATATATGCCTATGGTGGGGATATTAGATTGTGAGCTCCTCTGAGAGACAGTTAAAAAAAAAACACTAAAACATCAATTTAAAAAATTGTCAGTAAATCCAGAAAGTATGGTAAGTGGCAGTTTGGCAATGCTGATCATAAATGTAACTGGGACTAAAAAAGGCTTGACCTACATCCTCCCACTTCTTGAGCAACCTTTGTTGGCCTGTTAGTGTTAATGGGCGCCTCTCTAACCAATAGGGATTGTAGCAGAGACCCAGTTTAACTATAAATGTTAAGACCTGCATATAAATTAAGCTATTTATACCTCAAGATGTATATCTTATTCTGAGATGCATTTTTCACCGAAGATAATTGCTGCTTTTTCATTTCATTTTGTTCTTAACATAGTCTGAAATTAACAGGATTACGACAGGTTTATTTTAAAGTCTTATAAATTGACACATCTGTCTTTGTCTTACAAACTAATTTCGAAAATTGCTGTACTCCCTTAACTTTTAAAATGAAGCGATGAAATAACTATTCTAAGTTAATAAACTTCTTTTTATATTTACAAATAAATGGATGCAGAAAAGTGGAGGCCAAACATTTCACTTGTTCTTGGTTAGGATGTCTTAGTGAAGCTGATATGGATAGAATGAGATGCTAAGATGCTGAGATGCTAAGGAGATAGTAAGGTGAAGCTGCAAGGTAACAAGAAATATGTAGGATAGTAATAGTGAAACATTGTTCTACTACATTTCCAAACACCTAAACTAAAAACGTGAGGACATTCGTAGAGGAACTGCAGTCACGTCTTGCATCACGCAGCATCAGCATTCAGCATCCGTCATGTAAGGAGAAGAAAAGAAGAAGATTATCTGAAGCAGATGTTCACATTACCTTGCAGATCTGATATAGTTAGTGGTGTATGAAATAATCAGGCCAGATGTTTTAAAACACCATTGCCTTGTGATAAATAAACCTTTCATAAAGCACACCACTGGCTGCAATTCAGAATTTTTTTTCTAAGTATTTCAAAATCTGGGGTTAATGCCAACTCAAAATAATTAGTACTATTCATCTTTGGGCACACTATAATGGGGGGGTATTGTTGTCTGAATGCAAACACACACTGATCTGTGATTATAAATATTTTTAAAACAGTTAAGCTAGGAACACACGGCTCAATTTAAGCATACAATCGATGTAAAGGTAGCCATACACGGGTCGATTTCCCACGCGATTCCTGGCCGATCGATCACCGGGCGCTTGCATGCCGATCGATCGACGAGGAATCGGGTGCAGCCCACCTTGACCGATCGACCCCGCCCGATTGACCTGGCCCCCAAAGCGGATCAGCCAGAGAACCAACCTGTTGGTCTTTTCTGATCGATTCAGCACACATCAAGGGGAGTTGACATTTGTGAAGCGATCGATCGGGAACAGAATCGTCCAGGAATCGGTGGCCTAAGGTGGTGATTCACCGGAATCGATCGGATGGGCGATCGATCGCTCACAAGTCGACACATGTATGGCTAGCTTAAGATTAGATGAAGAACCTCGATTTTGGTATTTTATCGATTGTACCTTGTGCGCATAGTGTCATACAATCGTAGTACAATATCGATGTAGAAAACATTGATTATTGACTAAAGTCGTCGATGCCATTGATGCCCTACAAACAGTAAACTATCACTTCATCGAATACAATTGTACGATGAAAATAAACATTCCAGGAAAGTAGTTCTTCATCGAACTATTATCGTCGATTGTACCATGTGTCCAAGCCACGATTTTGGTACAATCGATGTAAATTTTCATTGATTTACATCGATTGTACACTTAAATCGAGCCGTGTGTTCCTAGCTTTACAGAATTGATAACTGACAAAAGAATTTACCATTGATGAACCAGTCTACTAGTACTGATAGATCATGATACTACTTAAGCCCCATACCCATATAAATGATCAAATAAACTTTAATAATAACCCTTCTGGTGGTTTCCCATACCCAGTTTGGGGTAAGTTTGTTTCCACAACAAACTCACCCCTGTCTGGGATTGAGCATACTTATCCTTGTGAGCCCGCGATTCTGAAGCTCAACGGACTCGTCAATCGCTACTGCCACTACCTCTTCAGCGTCAAAGGTTACGCAAAAGAGGCAGGGGGTGGCGTCGTTGAGAAGGGAGGAGGGAGGGGAATGTACTCTGCTTTGATTCCCCATACCGGGTCGTTGAATCCGGCGTGGTACGGGCGTATTGCTTGTTTTGTAATGCAGACATAGGTGTCCGAAGTCCTTAGATCCCTGGTGTTATTGGTGGATACGGGAGCATAGCTTTTACCATCTTAGGTAGCAACAATCTGAAACGAAACTGAACCACCATGCAGGGTCATGCCAATCTTACAGGCAATATATATGGCTTACAAGTTTGGACATACTGTACTTGAGGGACATGAGATGCTGAAACATTAGCATGTAAATATATGCAAAAAATCTGTTTGTGCTTTGAAACTATGCCAATCAGCTACAACAGCTGCTATGCTTGATTGGTTCAGCATCGGTCTGCATGCAATTTTAATGCATTTGCATGCTAATAATGAAAATACAGCATCTTACTTACCATCTCTTTACCTTACAGATCCTGTGGTTATCATATATATCTTAAGAATCAATAGATGGGGATGAGTTGACAGTTGAAAGGGCAATACATTAGATTGGGCCAAAAGTACCGTATTTTCCGGCTTATAATATGACTTTTAAACGCAGGAAAATATTCACAAAAGTCGGGGGTCGTCTCATATGCCAGGTGCTGAAACCTTCTGAGATGAACACATATGGTGGGGGGAACTCAAAAACGGGTGCTGATGGAGAAGTCTTCCTGTCATCCTTCCTCCCATTCTCCCTTCTGGATGCTCTGAGAGGCTGTGGCCCCAGTGGCTGTACTTGGTATTGGCATTTGGTATTTTAGATTGCCAAAACTCTTTCAGTTTTTATTGTTAAATGTATACAAATTATGTCACTTGGATAACTGCAGGGAAACAGTTAGGGGTGTAAAATTGGGAATGTAAATTACTAGAAACTTTTAAGGTTGTTGGAGATCTGGGGCTGAAAGCCAGAGTAGGCATATGTACAGCAATGTGTACACTGCTGTTTCCCTGAGCTGGCCGAAAAACGCCCACCAACACACTTGCTGGTGGATTTTCCGTGACTTGCAGGCAGTTTTCCCATGTCAAGGAAGGACAGCAAGAGACCACCTACACTCCAGAACCAGGAGACAAAGGATACTGCAGAGTGTTCAGAATCAGGTATGTAATTGGCTTTACCTGTCTCTCCATAGAAACAAATGTAAATTAAACCCTTGTAGTAAGGTGTGAGACCCACTATAAGGGTTAATAACAATTAAAGCCTATATAAAATATAGCTTTTTGGTTTTGTGGAGATTAGCAGTTTATTATTCACATTTTTAAAAATGATTTCCATTATGGATCTAATGCATGATCTACCAACAGAAACAAGATGGGAATATCGGAAGTAGAATTCGTAAGCCCAGGAAAATATTAGAACAAAAGAAAAAAATGATTAATTGATGGTCAGGGAGAAAAGGATGTGTTATCTGAGCGCCTTCTTGCTGAGCATATGTTTTCAAGACTGAATACATCTTTGAATAACGCACAATGATAGATTGTCTCTCTGATTATTTTTTCTGCTTTATAGAGTACACACAGCTACAGCAGCTGGAGAAAAATATTTATTACAAATCTAATCTATTAACTCATTTTACGGCTTTTTTTAGGATGTTGCTTTTGTAACAGCAATGTGAATATGGAGGAAAATATTTCATGACTTTAAACCAATATTCAGAGAATGCAACCTATCCTTCCACCAAAATCCAGCGACAAAACAGAGTATGCAAGCTTTCTAATGACCAGAAACCCGAACCTAAATCAGAGGTATACCTAACATCCCCAGTCAATGGACTGAAAGACCACCCACACCTCCCCCAGGAAAACTAGATTGCAAGATTCTCGTTAAAGTCATCAGTAAAATTTCATTTATTACTGTTAGATTGGTTGTGAAAGCTTTAATTTCACTGATTAAATGCTTAATATCACTTAATGATGTAAATAATACTTCAATAATACACTATAAACAGATTTAATCAAAATTGTGAGACTGCTGCAATACATTTACATTTGCACTCAATGTTTGAAATGGAAATTTTTTTTTAACTGTTTAGTCATCTTCACCCAGATTTCAATAAATAGAAATTTTAATCAATTCATTTCAATTTATTTGTATTGCAGTAGTCTGTGTAGATTATTATTTCCATTGTATACATTACATCAGGGGTGTCCAAACTTTTTGCAGAGAGGACCAAGTTTAGTAGAGTGAAAATTTCTGGGAGCAAACCATTCAGTCTGACATTCCTTGAACCATTTACATCAAATGCCAATGATCTATACCTGTGGTGGGGTTGATATGGAGGGCCACAAGTGCGGCCCTCTGCATCACTAAAGGGCCGCACATAACTTTTTCAATCTATACTGACTTGAAGGGCTTTGCAATTTACTCCCAAATAGACTAGTAGAAATTTGGATGCTATCTCTAGTATAAATGCTATCTCTAGTATAAATGGCCAACCACAGCTCTTGGAATGAAAACAAGGTTCACATTGCTGAAAAGCCTCCTATACACCTTACAATCTTACCATATAATATTTGTAACGTTTCTTCTATCAAAACCATGTAATATGAGGACCTTTCTAAATCTTCCAATCACTATGTATTCTATCAGGGAGGCCACCATACTACATAGCAGTGATATACACCTCCCAATCACTATGTATTCTCTCAGGGAGGACCCAGCACTACATAGCAGTGATATATACCTTCCAATCACTATGTATTCTATCAGGGAGGACCCAGCACTACATAGCAGTGATATACACCTCCCAATCACTATGTTTTCTATCAGGGAGGCCCCGACACTACATAGCAGTGATATACACCTCCCAATCACTATGTTTTCTATCAGGGAGGCCCGACACTACATAGCAGTGATATACACCTCCCAATCACTATGTTTTCTATCAGGGAAGACTGGCACTACATAGTTGTTCGTAAATCTAAAGGAAATTGTATGCAGTGATCTAAATGTGCATGGGAGGGCTCTACAAGAGTCACGTTACACATTTCTACCTATTGGGGTCAATTACTAAAGGATTAGAGCAAGCTCAATTGCTAGAAAATGATATCTTTTACAAGCAATTTTCTTCACACCTTAGTGATTGAGCGATACGTTGGCCTAATTTCAATCATCCAGTTTCGTAAAAAATAAATATATAAATATTTATTTTTTCTTGTTTAGGTATTAAAAGACTTCAGTCTGGGTATTGCTATATGTTTCCTGTCTTCTTTTATTTGTTGCATTTTGTTTCCTCAACCTTCTTCAGTAATCTGAACCTAACAGGAATATCTTTTTTTTATCATTTGATTCCCATAACGATGTTCTCTGCAGTGGAATTTCTTGAAATTCAGGAGCTAATCAATTATTATTTTGAAGTGTGTTTAACAAACAGTACAGTTACCAAGGTGTGAAATTCATAAAACGTTCTCAGCTGAAATACTGAGAACCTTCAACTGAGCTTTTGTCATACCTGCCAGAAATTGTTGTAGATAGTGAGAGCTAATTGTATGGAATACAGATTGCCTACCTACAACATTTAAGCAGGGAGCACATGGCTCGATAAAGAAGCCGTTCAAGATTCCCTGCAGCAGCTTGATGATGTCATCACGCTGCTGCCCGATATCGGAGGAGCTGTAGACACAGCACTGCTTTGTCTCCAGCTCAGCCAATGCTTTGCATGGAGACCCACGGTCTCCATACAAAGCAACAGACCTCGATGTGGTTTACGGCCATGTCCGATATCCCTGTTTTCAAGCGGGATTGATTGGCCCTGTTCGAAAACAGGGATTATGGGACAGATAGATGTGGCGAAAGCTGACCATACATGGTTCGATTTTCCATTTGATTGACCTAAAAAACAATCATATTAAGTCGATAGTTTGAAATTTGATTCTTTTTTTGGATCAAAATCTAATTGGATCCAAAATTCACTGATTGAGCGGGTATGGACCCGTGTATGGGCACTAAACATTTGTTTCCATTCTGTCTTGTGCCCCACTGCGGACATGCGTCTGCAGTGTGGAAAAAGACACGGAGAGGGCACTTCACATTCTGCTGAATGGGACAGTGTCCACCCTGCATATCGTCAGCTGCACACGCGCTGTGCTGTTTTTAAGCTGCGGCCTGCCAGGTCTTCAAAGCAGCATAGCAGAATGCAGCAGGAGACACCTTCGGGTGCTGATTTTCTGCATCCTTCCCCTGCTGCAGGAATAGGGCGTACTGCCGCCGATTTAGGCCGTGGGCAAACTGCCATGTTCTGCCTTATGAAGAATTAGAAGAGGCGGGTGCTCACAAAAATCCTATTTTAAAGATAAATGACATCTATACTACTTTGTATACTTTTATTTAATTTCTTTTTACATAATTTTACTTCTGACATCCGATCTTCTGCAGCCCCGTCTACCTGTACTTCGTAGATAGCTCTATGGCAATCCTGAAATGGAACATTATCTCCCTTAAACAGGAACTGCCTAGATATGAGCCTGAATAAAGCATTTCCTTTTTAATAAAGGAAAGATAATAATAGATACTGAAACTGACAATATTTTAGCACCTTAAGGAGAATTAGTTAGTATTCATGGTTTCTATATAATGTTTTCAGAATATTTTTTTTCATTTCACATCTCTTTTTTCCATTATAAGCAGGGTTCCATTTTAAATGTCTCCCTTTGAAATATGCTGTCTACCAGCACAAACTATTACAATATACTATTAATACTAAATCCTATACTAACTACAGCTATTCCTGCTTCTGGGAGCATTAGAATTTTAAAACTTGTGTTAGTTAAGCACTCGTTCAGCCTTCTTCTACACTATAAGCTGTTAATACGCTTTCTTTAAGCTGGATATACTGTAATTATCAGAATATATTCTAGAAGAGGTGGACTTTACAGAAGAAAAAGGAAAAGGGGATTTTTTTTAGCCAATAATAACCCTTAGATCGTATCTTTGAATTTCAAAGGAAAGGATAACAGTATGAGGCTGATTACTGTAAGTAATACTTTTACCCTGACATCTAATATATACAATATTTTTATATATATAGTACAGTTATAGAAATAAGAAGTAATGCTAGATGTAGATTCACACAAAAAGCAATGTTATGGCAGCCATGAAATAGTTTTTTACAATCTATATTCTTAATAAAAATACATATCGTGTTCCATGTGACCTGCACCAAATCTATGCTCTATTTGATATTGTTCTGGATTTAAAACAGACCTACCACCTCCGATTCTGCCTTCTATTATCTGCACCAGAGATCTAAGGTTAAAAGTAAAAAAATAAAAATACTTATCCGGTAAAACTTTAACTTCCCTAGTGCACTGCTGAGATTTCTGTACCAAAAGCGCACCAAAGACTTCAATGGTAAATTTTTCTTTATGTTGTAGGCCTGTAACTTCCCAAAATATGTCCGTACTAGGGTCTGATAGACATCCGGAATATAATAATGTTTGAAACAAACAATTATGTAAAATAAAAATAAAAATGTTTTAATAAATTTAATAAGAAAACACAAAGCTATGCTGCTATGTACTAAATCTCACCCAAATAAAGTCTCTGGTGCCCAGATGCGCCCATTTGCAGTTAACCCTTTCTAACCTGGTGTGATAGATGTGATAAAATCACACCAGGGAAGAGAGGGTTACTGCAAATGGGCACATCTGGGGCACCAGAGACTTTTTATTTTGGCGATATTTAGTACATAGAAGCACTTTGAAATCAGAAGAGACGGAGGATCTGCTGGCAGCATGTCACATCGGGGACACCGGGACAGCACAAAACCGTAAGTATGCGCTCCCGGACCCCCCGATGTTCACTGGACGGCACCATCTCGTCCAGTGCTATAGTAGCAGTAGCAGCACTGGACGAGATGGTGCCGTCCCGACCACTAGGTGCCGTCCCGACCACTAGGTGGTCACCTCCCCATGACCCGCCACAGAGAACATGGGAAGTTAGACGTCACATCTACCTTCAAATGTTCCCATGCGCTCACAGCCAGCCACATCTGAATGGGATGATGCAGAGGGGTGGAGCATCACCCGATTCAGCTCTGGATTGGTGGATGGAGAGAGACCATAAGAGTCCCTCCTCCATCTTGCAGCCTGGAGGACCAGACTCTCCAGGCATGGCGGCGCAAAAGATAAGTATTAATTCTTTCTTTTTAGGGGTCGCTGTCCCTGAATGAAGACTGGATGTAGGTGAGTTGTGTATATATGTTTATTTCTTTATGGGGGCTTTTACATCCGCTTTAAGCTTCGTCATTGACTGAAGATGATAAAAAAAGACAAAAACATCCAAGATATATTAAACTTTCAAAGGTCACAACAGGACTTTTCATCTGCCTTTTCAATTGAAGGTAGGCACTGCACTATTGACCACATATTTTTGTTTGTTTTCTCAGATGCTAGGGAAGTCAACAGGGAGACATTTAACACCTTCAATGATACTGCTGAAATCCTTTGCTGGTACATGGTCTGTAAAATGAAAAAAAAAACGTCATTGCGAGATACTGTAAAGATAGCCATACACACACTTCACACATATATACATTTTTTCTATATTTCTATCATGAAGGAATGTCAAGCTTGAGATGGAAAATCGATTGGCACTTGGTCAAACATTCTAAAGCCCCCCATACACCTATAGATCTTTCCATATAATTTCCTTTAGATTTACCAACAACTATGTAGTGCCGGGTCCTCTCTGATAATACAAAGTGATTGTAAGGTTTAGAAAGCTCCTCATATTACATGGTTTTGGTAGAAGAAAAGTTGATTGTACAGAAATTGTATGGTAAGATTGTAAGATGTATGGGGGGGGGGGCTTTATTCAGACCCAAGAAGCCACACGGAATTACAGTTGACTGACACTTGAGCTGAGTGTTATTGTTCTGTCTTATACAAATGTTTCTTGTAATCCTTATGGGCACTTTGTGGCCCTTTGCGAGTGATTACCTGCCATCAGCCTAACCTTATCATGTTGGTTTCAGTTTTGTTTTTATAAATCAAACCTCATCTTTTTATTTTTCCAGCAAACTGGCCTGACCCGAACCCCATAGACAATCTATGGGGCATTGCCAAGAGAAAGATAAGAGGAAATAATGCAGAAGAGTTGAAGTCCGCCACTGATGCATCCTGGTCTTCCATAAAACCTCAGCATTGCCACAGGCTGATAGCAGCCATGCCACGCCGCATTGAGACAGTAATTGATGCCCGAGCCAAGTACTGAGAACATATGCATAATTATATTTTTCAAAGGTCCGACATTATTTTTATAAAAATCTTTGTTTTATTGATTTCATGTAATTTTCTAACTGTCCGAGAATTGATTTGGGGTTTTCATAAGCCTTAATGATCAAAATCATAACAAATAAAAGCTTAAAATATCTTGCTTTGCATGTAATCAGTCTATTTCATATATTAGATTCACCCTTTAAGTTGAATTACGGAAATACTGGAAGCTTTGGACGATATAAATTTTTTTAGCTAAGTGGCTGTTGTTAAAGGTTATGTCTTAAGCCCCCCATACACATTTATCCCCATCCAAAGTAATGAAATAATTTTAAGAAGTACAGACGTGTACATAATGTATAAGATTGATTTTGCGGCCAAATTTTAGCTTTCGATTTGCCCCAATTTTGGGGCAGATCGACCACCGTGAGTGGGCACCACTGTCGATCGGGTGCAAATCGAAGTGTGTATGGGGCTTTAGCGATACAATTTTGTATATATTTATTTAGTGAACACATAGCTTCCATTTATGTCAGTATGGAGTTCAGCCTTTGCATACTTTATAAAGTGAGGGAGAGGTGCACAATCCCTGTGTCTTTCCTATGTCTTCTATATCTCCAGCTAGCAGGCATCGCAGCGAAGGATATCAGTCCAGAGACTCATTGCCAATGCCGGGCACACAGCCTCTGTGATTCAGACATACGATACTAAAGCTGAGACGAAAAGCAGATGTCAGATGACAGCTAAAATGTGTTCAAATGGCGACTGGCATTTATTTAGAGAGATCCTTTCCTCTGTAGTCTTAAGAGATTACCCAAAAGAAAGATAACAGGCTGACAGAAACAAACTTTTCTGGGTTACACACTATTTTACCCAAGATCAACTTGTGTCAGCCTGACACAAAGTCTACACCATACAAGTCGGATGTTTATGGTGGAAAGTTTATCAGAAGAAAGTCTTATTTATGAGTCTGCACTTGGTACACAAAGCAATGCAGGAGGCTGTGATACTGCCATACAAATAGTTATCTTTTCTGCTAGTGCAGAGGCCACGAGTCTTTAAATGTCTTTCAAAGGTCACAACCTGAGGACTTTTCATCTGCCTTTTCAATTGAAGGTAGGCACTGCACTATTGACCACATATTTATGTTTGTTTTCTCAGATGCTAGGGAAGACATTTAACACCTTCAATGATACTGCTAAAATCCTTTGCTGGTACATGGTCTGTAGAATGAAAAAAAGAAGGTCATTGCAAGATACTGTAAAGAAAGCCATACACACTCTTCACACACATGTTCATTTTTGCTCGATTGAATACCTGCAGTTGAAATATTAACTATTGGTCAAACATCTCTGAATCATACTACCACACCATGTGCTCAATTAAAAACTATGGATTTATTTCCAAAGGCCTCTGTGCATTCTCCATAATACAGCAAGATACAAATCCAACCATATGCTTAGAAAACTTGTCAGATACTCTGACAATCCACCACAATTTACAATATGACCAATCATGGCTCTTTTCATTTTATGTTCCATTTCTATCACTTTTCAGTAGTCAATTTATTCAGTTTAAAAGCAATTGAATATCAATCTATCAACATGGGCATTTAGCCCATTACCATTGCACCAAAATAAAAACGTGGTATGGTTAAACAAAGCAGATTACACTGTACACCAATTTGAATCGCTGCCCCTCACCTTCACCAATGATGCTGTGAGGATCCAGAGCACCATTGCTTGAATTTGCATGTAGGACAATGGCGCGCCATAGCTCATCAATGACGAGGAGTCAGGAAGAACTGGCAGGGACCGGTAGGGTCCCAATCCAAATTATCGGCATAAGTGCTACGGCTCAATATCAGGCCAGCTCGTCTGCAGTGTGATTTTGTCATTGCGCCGTGGCCGGGCTACGTCAATCTGGTGGAAAGTCAAGCCATGTGTGCCCGGCTTAAGGTACACTAAATTTAAAGTTTCCTTCAAGGAGGCTCTGGGGTGCACTAAGATAAGGTGAGTGTAGATGTGCAGTGACAGCAAGTTTATTTCTGCCGTACCTATGCTAAAAATAACATGCACACTGCGCATTGCCAACAGATAGGTGCTTTGTAAATGACAGTAAAACAACTGTGTGAAATTCATTGAAACATTTAACATACATTAGGAAAACACAAAACGAAGACTACACAATATCTACTTTATTCAGAAAAGGCTTTGATAAACCTCTGCTACTTCCTTCCTGCAAATGGCTCTGTCAACACCTTCCAAATATCAATCCCAGGACAGGAGTGAGCGGCACAGCCCACGGTGCCAGAATAAAAATGAGTTCCCACTTTTATTATTAAAAGGAAAATGTCAATATTTTACTAACAGACTTTGAAGTGACAATAGCGCCGAGCTGTCAGGCAGTGACAGGGCTGACAGACCTGCTCTGAGTGTCCACTGCTGATAAAGGGTTTAGGTCTGTGCCAAAGTAATAGGGCTCAGGATAAAAAAAAACCTACAATGGACCCGGCCCAGCACCCACTGCAAAACTCACACAAATAAAACTCCAAACTTATGTTAGAAAGGAAAAAGGGTGAAATGAATTGGAATGATGATAAAAGTTAAATAAACAGAGAGCTGGCATACTGTGAGCGAGCACTAGACAGGGAGACAGGCTATGTAGAGCATTGTAAACTCAAAGTATTCACCCAGCCTGCGGCATTGAAACCCCACTCTGCATAGTAATTGTGCCCTGCTGTGCATTGTAAGCTTGAAACAGGACGGCAAAGCTTTTACACATGTTAGTCTGATCCCTGATAACGGTTTGAAATTATGGGTGGACTATCACAGACTGCAGATGCAAAAAGGAAACAAAATGCCGGACTTAACATAGCAGAACCGGCTGTTTGTTTGAGGAAACATAGCAGAATGTTTGAGGAATCTTTGCTAAGATTACACTGGATGTTCATACTGAATGAAAACAAAGAATTGCTGAACGTCTACCCTAACAGATTGTTATCTCTGCTGGACACATTGTGTTACAGGACACAGTACATGTCTCCTTTTAAATCTGGGGTTTAGAATCATGTTGTCCTTATAATATGATTGGGGGAAAAAACATTTCTTTAATTTATTCTTTGGTCCTCATTAATTCTGTTTAGGGTGTTTCAAAATTAACTGTGGGCTGCATTGTATATTGTACATTGGTTATGTAGTGTCGTGCAGGTGCAGTGTAATGCGCAACCCATCAGGTCCTTTCGGATGGATGTCCTCTGTTCTTTCACCAAGTACGGCTCACACTCCGAATAAACCCAAGTCCAGGCAGCTGGTAGGGGCTATGTACAGTTTATTGAAGGAGTATATACATACAGGCACCAACTGCCGAGGGCGGAGATGGGGTTCAGACTTGGGAATAAACGTTGATACCAGCTGCTAGAATCTGTGGACAGGGGCTGCTGTAGGCTCTCCAAGATGAAGCATAATAGGCAGTCCAGTCAGGGTGTCACACTGTAGGGTAGTGGAGGTCACCTCACCCGGGGATTCTCGTCTGGGGACAAAACTAAGGGAAGCTGCAGTCATCAGAGAAGCCACATCAGAAAAGCCCAGAATGTTAAAAAAGGGGCTTGCTTAAGGCCTGTAGCCAAGAAGATCAGAATAGTTACATTTTGGGGCAGAGAGCCAAAACAGCAGGAAAAAGCTATTAACCCTGTCTTTGCAAAAAGGTTCCAGCAACTTGTTAACAACAAGTGTAGCCCTTAGAGCCTAGGTGTCCAACTTGTGGCCTGGGGGCCGCATGCGGCCCTTTGGGCATTGTTTGGCGGCCCCCCTTGGTCCTCCACATGCGGCCCCCAAAACCTAACTGTTAATGCATAGGGTATAGCAAATCACCTGTGAAGTGGTCACACGCTGACCCAGCTTTCCTAATCAACTTTGGCGCTCCTACATTAGTTAAATTGTCAATGTTTATATAGGGGAAACCAGGGCAGGGGGGGGGGGGGGGGGGGGGGGGGGGGGGGGGGGGGGGGGTATGCTGTCGGGTTTTGACTGCCTGTCAGGATCTGGTCCACCGCCTGCTGAGATATGTCGTCGGGGGGAGGGTCTGGATCGATGTTATGTGTGGCCCTTTAGTGATGCCGAGGGCCGCACTTTAGTGATGCCGAGGGCCGCACTGGCCCTCCATATCAACTCAGTTGCCCCCCTCTGCCTTAGAGGGACATACACCAACTATTATACAGCACTATACAGTATAAATACACAGTGTAATATGTACAGTTTTGTGGTCCTTTCTTGGGTCACTACACTTATAGATGTAGAATTCCATTGGGCAGAGTTTTATCCTTCATCCAGAGATGAATAAATGCAGAATGGAGTAGCAGCTTTAGCATGGACCCCTTAAGATGGGCATACACGGTTCGATCTTTCCATACGATCTACTTAAAAAATCATATTAAGTTGATTGTTTAAAAATCAAATCTTTATTTTCGATCGAAAAAAAAATTAACATAAACTTAATCAAGCAGTGATTGAACATGTTGGTAAGTTTGAGTATTGGATTTGTAGGTTTTCTAAGTATTTGGATGGATTTGTATCCGATGGTACATTAAAACATGTGCACAGGTCATAAGCGAACAGGTTTTTTTTGGTCGATCGCTCAGCAATCATGTTATCATTAGTGGTGCCCCTCGATTCCTGTTCGATTGGACTGGTGAAGTATATACAAGCACTTCAGATACACCCTCTGACATCATTTCAGATCAAATGATTTTGAGGAATCAACTTTTTTTGGGAGCCTGCTATAATTTCTGCTGTGCTCTTTGCGATCAATTGTCAATTATTCCATTTCATGTTCCGATCGAGAGACGATGGCGAAAGAATCAACCCATCTATGGCTATCTTAAAATTGGTAAGGACTGCAACAACCACAGAAGAAGTCTTCCTATTTGCATTGTCTGTACTGGAAATATATGAAGGTTATAGCTGGGTCTCCTGTGCAAACATCGGTTCTAAGCTTCTGCTTTCGGGGTCATAAGGTCTAAAACCCCAGACACAGGCTGCCTGAATGCTGGTATGAGCAAATGAGCATCCCAGGCCTGGAAAACAGGTTGCTACTCCTGTCTTGTCAGACCAGTGCACTCTAAATTGGCTCCAAACGAGCAGATCATGGGAATCATGGGGGGGGGGGGATCATAAAGGGGACAGTGCCTACCTTTCCATGAGTTGTTACCTTGCTATGCATTACACTACACAGGCATGGAAGTGTACTTCATATAGCCACACATGCATCAACTTTGTTGGATGGATTTTTAGTTCAACTTGTGCAATAGAAATGTAGACTATTAATCCAATATAAATCAATCTTATTACCACACAAACCGATGCCTAAAATTAGATTCATTTCCAGTTAATGAAGGTCAAGGCTTGTTCACTAAATACGATTGGATACAAATCAATTAGAATTCCTGTCAGATATAAAACCAACAGATTGTACAATCAACAGAAATTTTACAACATGACCACCACTCTTTCAGTTTTATGCTTGATTTCAATTACTTTTGGTCAATCCAATTATAGGATACATCTTATTGCTCAATTGGTCTACGGCCATCTTTAAGGTAGCCATACACGGGTTAATTTGTCATTGATCGAATTCCAATCCGATCATTCCTGGCGATCGTGGAATCGGCGATTGATTGTTTTGGATTCGATGGAACACCACCTCCGAATTCGATTTGTTGTCGATTTGGACATGAGCCGATCTCCAAAATGGCCGATTACACAAAATGCATAGGTCAGAAAGGCTAACACATCGTACTTCAATTGCCAAAAGGTCAACCAATAAAAAACGACATGGCGGTTCTGGTCTGATCCAAGTTTTAGTTGATTCCAATTGTGTTTGGTAGATCATTCAGGGTGGGCAGAACTTGATTGATCAATCAGGCACAGTGATCGATCGGTCAAAAATCCAGTGAATGCGAGGCTTAATGAGTGGAAACCTATTCTGGCACTTATCCGTTACATTTTGCTTTGACATCCTTGGCATTTTGTGAAAGTAATCCATAAAGCCCCAACTGGTGAAGGGCTGTAGGGATGGTGACTTTCTACAACATTCTCCCATCTCCTGCCTGCATCTCTGGAGCTCAGCCACAGTGATCTTGAGGTTCTTGGTAACCAGTTACCTTGGCCAGATCTGTGCCTTGCCACAATCTGTCTCTGTGCTCTTCAGGCAGTTCCTTTGACCTCATGATTCTCATTTGCTCTGACATGCACTGTGTTTGTCTTTCCTTATTAGTTCCAAACAGTATAATCAAACACAGCTGGTCTCAAATGAAGGTGTAGAACCATCTCAAGGATGATCTGAAAAAATGGTCTGCACCTGAGTTAAATATATGAGTGTCACAGCAAAGGGTCTGAATACTTTGGACCCTGTGATATTTAAGTTTTTCTTTTTAAATAAATCTGCAAAAATGTCTACAACTCTGTGTTTTTCTGTCAATATGAGGTGCTGTGTGTACATCAATGAGGGAAAAAAATGACTTAAATGATTTTAGCAAATGGCTGCAATATAACAAAGAGTGAAACATTTAAGGGTCTGAATACTTTCCGTACCCACTGTATATATATATAATGTGTAACTTTCTTTTCTAGCACCATCAGTAAACTTGCTGCCAAATGTACACAATAAAACAAGGCCCATGGTGACTCTAGGATTTTATATTTCATGCAGTGAGAGAGAAGCAATTATTTATGAAACTAGAAGCACCATAGAAGCCAATATCCTATTAGGACATCTACAACAGTTTGGCTGAAAAATTTGCAGAGGAAAAAAATGCAGCCGGTGTTTATTTTGGCTTCCTTTTAAAGCGGCTCCGATGGCCTACAGATTGTCACCATCAATTCTTAATTGCCACTCAGAGGTCTTGTGAAGTACTGGAGATTTGGGCATGTAAGGGAAAAGTTAATATAGCCGGGAATCAATAGCTAGAACATCTAGTGTCAGACACAATTAATGGGCCCCACACCTGGGACCAGCAGAAAATGAGGCTTCTGGCTGGAGTTATTTGGAAGGTAAAGACAGGTGAGGTGAAGACGAAAACTGATGGACGCCTTATCTATTTATTTACTATGAAAAGAAACTGCAAAGGCAGGGAGGGCACAATGTAGGGGGATGACTTGGAACAGAGCTCATGGGATGATGTAAGAATTTAGAAGACACAACTGTGTCGTTTCAGAGGAACATCAAAGGATTTCTGAAAATAGCACAGCCTCCGTACACATTCTGTCACACCCGGGCATGGAGCAGGAGAGCAGCTACTGATATACTCAGGCAGCCTCTCATAATACAGCTTGTAGGTCTCCCAAAAGCCCAGAATAGTAATTCTCCAAACACTTTGCAGCAAAGCCAATGTCCTTGTTTTGTCAAGTAGTATATCATTGTGACTATAATGAAGCTGTATTCTATATTATGATATATACTATACATTGAACTTCTACATTGGATTGGGATTATGGGGATGGGGAGTTTGAAATTCCCAAATAACTGTTCCTAACTCTGTGAAAAATAAATTCAATGACACTTGAACTCATATGTCATTAAATGGAGGTGTCAATTCCTGTACCAAAAGCGGTACATAATGGGGCTTGCAAAACATTTCCACATTTTGTCATATTACAGCTAGGGATGGACCGAACTGTTCGCCGGAGAACAGTTCGGCGGCGAACGAGCATGTTCG
>CM070038.1:39619207-39642550 GCA_036250615.1 Ptychadena robeensis | reverse complement strand
GGCTACAAAAAGATTTCCAAAGCATTGAACATCCCACGGAGCACTGTTCAAGCGATCATTGAAGAAATGGAAGTAGAAAAGGACAAGTTGGTGAACCACACCAACAAGGTGAGGTGGCTAGCCTCTTGGGACTTTAAACGGCAATAAGCTAATGATTAAAGCGTAAAGGTCTATACGATAAAAATAGGAAATGGTTTATTTATTCTTAAATCAGTGGGTACATAGTCAATCAGTATCCTGAACCAAGATGATAAATATAATATTTCCAACATATTGTATACACAGGAGCAGCACCATCAGGTGCTCTGCATCTCTGGCCTGTCGGTGGGTCAGTGGTCCAGAATAGGCCCTCCAGGGGGGCTTCTTCAGGAGATTATAGTCCAAATCAAAGTTTGTACAATTAGGCCATGCAAGTGCTCCATGCAGATGATAAAAGCGTCCTATATGTCAAAACAAAAATCATCTGTATTTCAATCATGGTTCACAGTTAATATCGAAGAATTATATATTTGTTATCACATCTAATCATATATCACTCAGTATATAAACATCCACATACCCTGATTCCAGGTTTCCACGCATGGGGATGGTTAGCAGGGAGGGTGGTTAGCCCCATGTTGCTGACCCACCAGGCAAGAGGTGACCCCACTGGCTTCGGGGCGGGGAGGAGAGATCTAGTAGTGGACGGAGGATGAAGGATGAAAAACATTCAGTCCAGTCATGTCAGGCTCCATCATAATTGGGGAAAAGTCTTCCTCTACATCTGTCTCAGGATTGGGGTCTCAAATTTGACAATAGGGGCACATGGTACGAAATATGTGTATGTATATATGAGGGTAGGATCCATGGTTTACTGTCCCCCCCATATACTGATAGATTCAACATTGGAAGTTGGCCCTCTGGTTACTGGTTAGAAGTCTATAGGGGTTCAATAGGTTGTACCTATCCCTCACTCTATCCATGTCACCTCATATATTCCACATACACCCCTCCTTGTTTTCCACTTTCTCACATAGGCAGTATACACACACACACACTATTTCCACGTTTTTATTTTTACCCTGTTTTTTCCTTTTTGTGTATATATATGCTGTTACACCAGTGGTTTTCAAATTTTTTAGATCCGAGACCCCAAATACTGGAAGTGACACTCCTTGACATCACTTCAATCAGGTAAGTGTAACGTCCCCTCTGTCGTATTTTCCCACCTTGAAATGGTGTGCGGAGTGCAAAGGTAGGAGGAAGGGGATGCATTGCTTTATCTCCCACCTCTAACTTCCCACCCTGCTTGTGGGTATCAGAGCTGCAGCTTGTTAGCTTTTTAATGAATGAAGTGACTCCCATGACATGGCAATTAATTTCAAACTGTTGTTTTGGCCACACCTAATGTTTTTGCTATCTCTCAGATGGGTTTGTTTTGTTTTTTCAGCCTAATGATGGCTTGCTTCACTGATAGTGACAGCTCTTTGGATCTCATCTTGAGAGTTGACAGCAACAGATTCCAAATGCATATAGGACACTTGAAATGAACTCTGGACCCTTTATCTGCACATTTTTTATTTATTTTTTTTATTGGATACTTTTTCACACAATTTAACAAGGAAGAGATACAGTTCCTTAAAAAAGAAAAAAATGGACATATTTCGTGATATGCAAGTTGCAAAGTATAATTACATAGATAATTTGTCGGCAGGAGTATCGCATAAGTTTGGGTCCACATATTACACCTGCGACTTACGTCCGATGATATACTGTAGCTCTTCATAAAACAAACCAACATAACATAACCATATACCAGTAAAAGGAGAAAAAAAAAGAAAATATAAGAATTGGTTTTTGAAGGAGCGGTATAACATATATCTCGAAAAATACTATATCTCGTCCCCAACATTGTACCGTGCCCCAATTTCACTGTGGTTACCCCATAGCGGCTCACTTCCGAGGGGAGAGGGAGGGGGGACCTTGTCAGCCCCTCAGAGAAGTATCACTGCACCTTAATCCCCCCAAAGTGTTCCGAAGATCATTATTGGCATACCACGTAGAGTGGCGAAACCTGAGCATCAGTTGTTCCCGCTCTTGGGGGGGCAGGGTGGACTGGATGAATTTCTTCCACCTTCGGAAAAACTTGGTTACCTCCCTGTCACCTAAGGTGTCTGCTGCGAGTCTTTCAATGTGGAAGAGCTCTCCAAGAGACCTCTCCAGATAATGCACCGTAGGGGGATTGGGAGACAGCCATTGATGCAAAATGCACTGGCGTGCTGTCAAAAGACAAAGTTGGGCCCATTGTGAAAGAGATGATTTAATCCCTCGCTGACGTTCTTTGTCGTGGTACGCAAAAAGTAACAACATATGTTCTTTAACCAAGACCTCCCCACTTACTCGGCGAATGTACATAAGCACGTCCTGCCAGAACAACGCAATGGCCGGGCATTCCCAGAGACAATGTTCAACTGGTGCTTTAAACAGTCCACATTTGGGACAACAGCCCGAGCGCGAAATATGCATGCCCTCACCCGTTGTACTGGGGTAGAATCCCATATAGGCGCGTTGAAAAATCTTAAATTGGGTTTCCCTCCAAATTTCGGATGTGATAAGATTGACTACCGACAGATAGCCCCTAAGGAGCTTGTCTGTGAGATCATCTTCCGGGAATGTCCTGGTCCATGAAGAGGCAGCCAGGGCCTCCGTGGAGCACCGAGTCTGCATTAGTAAGAAGTTATACATTGTGGAGATAGTTACCACCCGTGTTGTCAGCATGGAGTCAATCTGGTGCTCTCCAAAGGCATCCTGAGGGATGACGCCCAGTGAGCGCCAGAAGCTGACAAACTGCCAATAGTAGAAGCAGTCTACCAGGGGAAGTGCATATTTGGCCTGCATATCAGGGAAGGTAAGTAGGGTATAAGAGGAAGTGTCAAATAGAGCTGCCAATCGGGTAATGCCCTTCTCTGCCCACTGTCTATAAAGAGTACGGTTTCCACATACAATTGTGAGTGGATTGCCCGCTAGTGGCAAGTGAGCGGTGACTCGATACGGAATGTGAAGCACATTTTTATTGGGATAATGGGGGAATATCACACACCTGGCCATGGAACAGCTGAGAAGTCAAGTGTACCATTATTTTTGGTCCCTGGACAAGTGGGAGGCACATATGCAAATTCTTGTAATTCCTACACCGTTCACCTGATTTTAAATCTGACAGTCTGCAATTAAAGCACATTGTGTTTGTTTCAATCCAAATCGATTGTGGTGGTGTATAGAGCCAAAAATTATTGAATTGTGTGATGTTCCAATATTTATGTACCTGACTGTATATGAGCAGTACAATTGCATGTGAAAGCATATGTATGGTTATTTGTGTTTATTGTCAGTGTTGTGCTGTCACCTAATGGTCCTTTGAACTATTGCCCTTCCATATTTGTATGTCATTTCCTCCTTCCTCTTTGTAAGTTCCTGCCATTTTTTCTGCAAGACATACATTGGAATGAGGAAGGGATTCTTCTTTTTCACCTCCATTCATTACTAACATCTACCACATCTGTGGATAATGCCAATGAAGATGATCATGGATGGAAAGTATTTGGTGAGTTCTACTACTTTATCAACATTGTCTACAGTAATTGTCTCTGCAATGTAGAAGCCAGGGTAGTGGAAATCATTTTAACAGCAACTGGAATCATAATTAGAAATGGTTGATAATTTTTTCAAAAAGATGACTGTGTAAATTGATTGAACAGCAAATTACCCCAAAAATATTGCATAAATGTAGTCGAAATTTCAGCAAAAAAATTTTCAAGTTGACTTTAAACATAATTTATGCAAAAACGTTTCAAGTTAGCAGGAAGCATCAGCATTCTTGATTTACCATATAGCTTATAAGATGCTTTGCTGTATAGGACGCACTCTATACAGCAGAGTGTCTTATCTTGGTAAGATATATACCCAGTAACTGGGTATAACCATCAAAGCTGGAGTTAAAAGAGGTAGGGAAGCTGTCAGTGGCTTTCCCCTCCTCCTGGTCCCGTTCTGCAGAGCTATATGGGTGTAGGACAGCAGACTCGGAGGTAGCGAACAGAGAAAACAGACCAGCGTTAGTCTTTAAATGGAAACTTTACTTAACTTCACAGCGTACAACATTTGAACGCTAAACAGCCGTAGAATTCAATAACAGGAGCAGTCTCTGGGGGGACGTCTTACTATCTTATTAGCCTCCTCTTTTTTGGGTTGCGGCGTCGGCCTGTCTGGAGTATCCGGGAACCACGGGCCGATCCAAACGCTAGCTGTCACCGTGCGGGCCACCAGGACACTCGGGTGGACCCAAATCAGGGGATGAGGGCGAGGACACAGGTTGTTCTGAGCCACCTGCACGCTTCAGTCTCCCTCCTCGCTGGGCCGGGGTTTCACACTCCCATCATCAGAGAGCAAGCCTCCCTGCAGCTTCTCTCCGGAAAAAGGCTGCTCACTTCTTGACTGCTCACCTTTTCAGTTCAGGCCTGGAGCTCCCCCTAGTGGACTCCTCCTGCACTTCAGGCTGTGCATCACAGCAGGGCACCCCCCTAAATGGGAGCGGACTAAAGCAGCTGCTCCCATACAGACATCTGCAGAGGGACGATCCATCCATGGACTTATCATCTTTCTGCAGATCTGTATGTAAGCAGCAGCTTCACTCTGCTGACATGCAGATCTGAGCAGGGAAGGATCTGGCAGATTGTCAATGCTTCTGTATGTGAGCTGCAGCTGCCTGCTTACATACAGATTTGCAGAAGGATGATCCATCCATGGAAGGATCGTCTCTCTGCAGGCTGTGTATGTGAGCAGCAGCTGATGTCCCCGTACAGAGCTGCATGGATGGATGGACAGGTCATCCATCTGCAGGTCTAGGTATGTCAGCCGGCGATCCACCTGCTCTCATACAGAGCTGTGACAGCTTCCCACTGTGGCTAATCTCAGTGCTTAGCCATGACAGGGAATACAAATGCACGGCTGCGTTCAGCCATGGGTGGTTGCACATTTGGAATGTAAGAGCCGCTCAATTTTTTACCCCCGATTTTGGAGGGCAAAAAGTGCGTCCTTTAGTCCTAAAAATACAGTACTTAAAGTATGATAAGCTTCAGTAAATTGATTTGACTTTTGCTAAAGTTGTTGAAATCCTAACACAAAATTATTTATTAATAAATCAGTACATTTTAAATTACATCTCTTTGGGATGCATGCCCAGCTTAGTGGCACCCATACAGAGGAAATATCAGCCTGCAGAATGTGGTCCCAGAGAATGAAGGGGATTTCGTATTTTCTCCTAACAGAAAGAACATTATGTTAAAACACTTTGGTAGCCTGTAATATATACACTTTGTGTTTCCTGATCAAACCCCACAATTCCTTCATTTTACAGTAGCTGTGAAAGTTGAATACTATGCCCACTTAAAGGTCCCCAACTGCCTCGTAAAATATACAGTCCTCCCCACTCCCCAAAAAATCTCTACAATGGGATCAGACATGTGGAAATGCACTCTGCGCTCTCATCATTTTTGTTTTTTTCCCTCCTACATTTCAGTAGAAGATACACAATGTTTTTTAGTCTGCTCTTTAATGCAGCCATTTTGTTTTTTACTGCCATGTGTGTGAAATTCTGTAAATAACACCATACAAATCCCTCTCTACTGGCTATAACATGCAATGTTCCATTTATTTTGTGGCATGTTCTTAGTAACAAATTGAACTACAGTAGATTGCTGCACAATATTGTCGGTTAGGATTCATTTTACATGCCTCGATTCTTCTACCATAAAGTCAACTTACTTTGAAATAAAACTATAACTGTCCTGTTATCGCTGCCTTGTAAAAAAGAGAATGATGGTGTGTTTACCAAAATGTTAGAGCTAACACACTGCAACCTCATTCTTTGTTTCTGAAATTGCTTATAGCATACCAGGAATCATTCACCAGGGATCATATTAAACAAGATGATTTGAAATAGCGAGTGGCAGGTCTTATTTTCATGCTCTCTTCAGCAAGGCCTGTAGATCACTGATATGGATACAGAATCCTGGACATCTCTGGAGACCAGGCGCTCTACAATATTAACTGGTACAAACACAGATTGTGGGGGAGAAGGGCAGAATTTGTCAATGCTCATTCCTATCTGTCATTATTCTAGTGTTCACGCTTAGGAAAGCCAATAATAAATAAGTCCAGTTGTCAATTGATAGCAACATTGACATCAGGAAGAACAATTTCCACCAGGTAACTTACCTACAACATATGGTCACAGAAAAGAGGTTATCAATTGCTTCTCTTCATAAATGAGAAATTCCATCTCCTGGATAACAACTCCTGCATGTTTCTTTTTCTCCTGCAACATAAGACTTATACAGACACTAGATACTGTATCTCACAAAAGTAAGTACGCCTCTCATATTATGTTTAATAGTTTACAATATTTTTTTATTGGACAACACTGAAGATATGACACTTTGATACAATGTAAAGTAGTCAATATGCAGCTTGTATAAGGGCTTGTCCCCACTGTGGCGGCTCAGTGTATCTTTTTTAACTGCAACGCGGCTATGTGTTTTTTAAATATTTTTTATGTAATATATGTGATTTTGTTTTCTATGTTAATAAATTATATAATCTTTTAAAATATTTTGGTTTGATGCACCTTTAACCCCCCCCGCCCCAAAAAAAGAATATCCTGCAATCTTGTTACATATATTATGTTTAGTCAATGCTGCTGCCCCCAATCGCACCCACATGGGGGTAAGCCTATTTAAACTAGTGGAATTTAAAGCTTCCATTAATTTAAATGGGCTTGTCCCTACTTGGGTGGCCCCCGCTGTTAGCCGCAGGTGACCCGTAGACTTGAATGGACATGGTCAAAAATCTTGTGTGGATGCGATTTTTAACCGTGTCGATTAATTTTCTATGGCCGTGATCCAGGGCGGCTGCATTGCCTATATATAATATATGTATCGAGATTGCAGGATATTTTGGGGCGGGGTTTAAAGGTGCATCAAGCCATAAATATTTAAAAAGATTATATATTTTATTTACTTAGAAAACAAAATCACATATAGTACATCAAAAATTATTTAAAGACACATAGCGGAAAACCTTGTACACATTTGCCTATAGTGGGGGGAAGTTGTGCAGGTGTAGGGGAACCCAGGTGGCTCTCAAATGTCTCCCCGTCCCTCTTCTTCTACTATTTTTGTGGCAATGTGTGTTACCAATCTTACAATACAATGCAAGCATCAGTCTGTTCACATAACATAGTACAATGAGTGACAGATTCCAAGAGCATTGTCTTGCCTACTGCTTCTTCAAGAAGACAATCACCTAAATCTGATGAAAGCAAAAAGATTGGTATACTCAACTCACTGCCTTCATCAAAGTGTTCTTTTTTTGGAGAAACTCGCTATATCAAAAGTCCTACCACTCCTGGAATATTGTTCCCCCTATCCCTCAAGATAACATAACACACAGACAGTTATGTCTATATCTCTGGCAACAAAAGTGAGTACAAAATGTGAGTGAAAAAAAGTGTCAATATTTTGTGGCCACCATTATTTCCTAGTACTGCCTTAACTCTCTTCTCATGGAGTTCACTGGATGCATCTGGAATCCTCTTCCATGATGACATCACAGAGGTTGATGTCAGAGACCTTGTCCACCTCCTTCTTCTGAGGATGCCCCATAGATATTCACTAGGGTTTAGGTCTGGAAATAAGCTTTGCCAGTCCAACATCTTCATCCTCAGTTTCTTTAGCAGGGCAGTGGTTGCCTTGGTGGTGTGTTATACAGCTGTATTGTCCTGGCCAATTATTGTAGAGCAACAATTCTTTTTTTTTTTTATTCTCAGAGCACTTTGCCATGAAGTGCCATGCTGAACTTCCAGCGACCATCAAAAGAGAGTGTATGAGCGATATCACCAATTTAACACACCTGCTCTCATTTACATCTGAAACCATGTAGCCATAACAAATCACATGACACCAGGGAGGGAACATATCTAATTACTACACTTTTGTGTGATGCTGCATTTCTCAGGCCTGCCTAATACGCCTAATAATAATTCAGACTGATTTTTATGGGGGGGGGGGGGGGGGGGGTCATTAGTCACTGCCCCCATGCCACTGCCTGGCGAACGTGACACGTTACAGTTTTTAGGTACCAAGACCCATTTTCAACCATCCATGTGAATTACACCTTAGTTTATTGTGCTTTCTTTGACACTTCTAATGTACCTTAAATAAAAACTTAAAAAAAATGTTTAATCTCATTTCAAGAGCTCCTAAAGCTGAAGGTTATTTTGTATCTCAAATACTTGCCCATCTCCTGGCCCCCTCTCCGTTTTCTATGTCCCTGGTGTGCCCTAGGGTGCCAGCAAAGGGAATCAGAACATGACAGAGCTGCATTGACGTTGTACTGCATATCATTTAGTAATGGAGTGGTGAAAGTGTGAAGGCAAAGAGTTAACAGAGAAAATATTTCCCCCCTGAGGTGAAGCTAAACCAAAGGATAAAATATGATATATTGTAATGGCCTGTGGTGGCAGAATACGTTTTCTTCTTCTTTTCTTTTCTTTATTTTCTTTTCCTTCTTTTTTTATTAACCCTGGTAATCCTTCTCCTTCTAGCACTGTATATAGCTACAAATTTACTGTGATGGGATACCTAAAAGTAAAGAAGGGGGAGGAATGGAAAGAAAATACAGTATATACAGGCTTTTCATTTTTGTACGTTCCAACCATTTTTTCCAAACTTAGAAATAAAATATGAAGAGATCCTAAAGGGTTGTGAAATATGTGTCCAACCAATCATACACAGTAATATGAGCCTCTCAATTATAGGTGGTTATTGGTTTATTGAATTAATTGTGTTTTATGGAGAGAAACCTGCTCATAATTAGTGATTTTTTTCTCCTGCTCAAAAAATTGATTAATGTATAATATAATATGTGTAATCTAAATATTATTTTACAGTAAAACGACATGTAAAACTAGGTATTATGAATATTGTGTCATATCACAACAGTTCAATGCCTGCACAACATTGTACTGATATTGGTAGTGAGCGCAGACATTCCAGCGCAGAAGAAACATGCCCCCTTCTGGACTGATACCATTACTACATGTCTACTTCCCAATCTCAAACAAGCATTATATGCCTTATTTTATTATGACTATCTGCACTTCAGAGTTAATAGAAGTAAAGCAATTGGTAGAGCTGCATCTACTTGAATTTAGAAAATTGCACAATAAAAGAGAAATATGTGGGCTGCCAATGCTGAACCCTTCTTATAAAAATACAAGCTGCCTGGCTGTCAATGTCAATAGAGTGGTCTTCAAATTTTTGTGGGTTATCAGCATATTGTTCTTGGTCTCCCCCATCCAACCATCTGAATCTAGTCTTACATATGTTTTATTTACCTATCTATTGAGTGTTTGAACCTAGCCTAATTCCTTGTATATCCATCTCAGCTTTGTTTAACCTCCCTAGCGCACTGCTGAGGTCCAGATTTCTGTACCAAAAGTGCACCATAGACTTCAATGGTACATTTTTCTTTATTGTTGTAGGCCTGTACAAGGGTCTAATAGACATCCTGACTATAATAATGTTTGAAACAACCAATTATGTAAAATAAAATAATTTTTTTAAAAATACAATTAATGAAAAAACACAAAAATCAGGGATCAAAGCTATGCTGCTATGTACTAAACATCGCCCAAATAAAGTCTCTGGTGCCCCAGATGTGCCCATTTGCAGTTAACCCTCATCTGGGGCATCAGTGACTTTATTATGGCGATGTTTATTACATAGGGTCAGTTTGAAAGCAGTTTTCTACATAGAAAACTGCTTTCATGCTATTTACTATTCAAATCTCCCGCCGCCTCCCCGAGTGACATCATCGCGTCACTCGGAGCGGGGGGGAGGAAGACACGAGCAGCCGAACAGGCATGTCGCATGGGGACACAGGGACAGCGTGAGTATGCTCTCCCAGAGCCCCGATTTGTACTGGACGGCAGCACCTCGTCCAGTGCGGTAGAAGCAGTTGGAGCGCTGGACAAGGTGCTGCCGTCCTGACCGCTAGGGCGGTTAATCCTTAACAGAAGTTACATTAAGCCCAGGGCTCAACTACGTATTTAAAAGAACACAAGATGTAAACAAGAATGTGTTTTTGGTCCGTTTTGGGTGCATCTTTTTTAGTAGAATCTATACAGTTTTTCCCCACCAATGTATTATCTATGGGCGTGTCTGCACGATGCCTCCTAAACCAAGTAAGATTACATTCTATGGCAAAATCGTAGTGGTCAGGTTCTTGGTACGCATCCTATTCATTTTCAATGGGTGCAGACCTGCAATGTGTGTGTCACCCATCACAACGCATTTTATAAAACGTGGTTTCTTTAAAGTGAATGGGACATGTACAAAAAATGTGGCCTCTATGATTTTTCCGCGTTTTGACTTGCGCCAAGCACTGACAAAGGACAAGGCTTCACTGCGTCTTTTGGTCAGAGAAAACATTGCCCATTATATTCAATGGGCCAGTTCACACATGCGTGTCACACTTGCAACATGTCAAGCTCTGGTTTTAAAATCACTTCTTTTTTAAGTGTTTTAGGAGCCACCATGCACAGACTAGCCCAGAGAGAATGTATTGTTGTGTCTAAGAAGTACCCCTAGCACTTCAGGCGTGTTTTTAGATGCATGGATGGGGAAAAAACTGTACAAATTCTATTGAAAAAAGAAAAAAAAAGTTGCGTCCAAAAACATGTCCAAAGTGTGCCAAATTGTAACAAGAAGCACCCAAAATGCACCTCAAGACATATGATGTTTTAAAAAAGCAGTGGAGCCTTGGCCTAAAAGGTCATATCTCTATCACAATTATACAGTTTTAGAATTGAAACATTATAGTTTTGAAACAAAATTATCCAAAGGCCAGGGCTCCACTACAATTTCCCAAAATGCATCAAATTTGTAATGGCCATGTCTTCTGTACGTATCTCTATTTTTAATGGGCATGTACTCATGTTGTGCATGCAAATCTCAATATTATTTTAACCTCCTTAGCGATTGAGACGAACCCTGTTCAGGTGTTCAGGTTCGCCCCAACCGCTAGGGCTGCAGGTGTACCTGGTACATATCCGTGGTTTCACAGTGACGCGGAAGAGGGCAGGTCGGAGTCATTAATGACACCGGCTGTGTGGCGAGGGGCAGGATGGAAATAGCAGGCAGTGTACTTTGTACACTGCCGCGATTGCCCGTACTGCGCCGTATGGGCAGACCGCTAGGGAGGTAAAAAAAAAAGCATTATTTATCAATGAATAATTTAGATTTCGTTAGGACTGCTAAATATTTGTTGTATGCCTTTAACAAAAACCATTGCATATGGACGTACTGTAATTATACACTGCAGCCAATCTGATTATTATAGAGTTTTTTTTACTTATTACATATTTTCTAAACTATCTCAAGTTGTGAGAGTTTGGCATATAATAATAATTGTACAAAGACATTAGATTAGTGTGCTTTCTTCACCGCAGTGTGCTCGTCGCTGTAATGTTTAATTCCCAAGGACAATCATTCATTGGTAAGGAAGACACATACAATTAATCATCTATTTTTGAGCTATCACCGCATGCCCTGAACCTTACAAACAGAGGAATAGGAAAGCTAGAAAACATTTTCTCCTGCTGATTACTTGCAAATTCCACACCTGCACACTGCATTTTAACATTCTTTAATTACAAGATTCTCATTAAGTCATAAGAAAAAAACTGCAATGCCTACATATCAAATTAGTCCTGTAGACCCTGGTAGATAAGGAAAGTCTATTCTGACAGTGAAGGGTAAACCTTCGTCGATCGGTTTCAATAAGAAGCTTTTTAGATGGTTTCTTGACTTGACTATCTCCAGAGGAAAGGGGAAAGTTCTGCAAAATGTCAGTGATTCCCTAAAATATCGTCATTCATCTTTTTATTCTATCGTTTATGGTTGGAAAAATTTTAGGAGCTGCCGTAAGACCTATTCAATCAATTAGAGCTCTGTGTTTTCTCCCTCTCAGGGCGCACTCTAGGCAAGGTTGAGACTAGATAATTGTCACCTGAGAAGATCTATGATCTGTGAAAATCTATGATAGGGTTGGTCGTTCAGTGATCTTACAGGATCTGACAGGACTCAATGTCTTTACACAGCTTTATTTCCTGCAATTAACACACAAATCCAGCTTGTTAAAGATCCGTACATTGATCGATTTTTCGTTAGATTCCTGACCAATAGACCATGCAACTGTTCCCATGGTTTACACATGATACACTTCAAGTATGCAAGACAAAGTATGCACATAACTGGTCTTATCAAGGTAGTTAAAGGTACACATACACAAGTTGATAATCGTACAATCGACGAATGAGCGCTGCTATCAACCGGCGAACGTAGCCCACCTGGAGCGATCGATCCCCCTCCATAGAAAAACAGGGATCCAATATCCATTATCAATCGTTCACGCAGGTATCGGCTCGTGTATGGGTACCTTTAACAACCTGTATAAGATCTGTTATGTGAACTATATGCTTCATTGCCTCTGCATTGCACCTGTATCTGTATGGTATCTGTATTGTATCTCAGAAACCATTAGATGTTTACTCTTTCTGTGCCTGAAAGTTTTCCTTTGACCCAGCTTAAGGGGAGGTGCTGCTTGCCCAGAGAGGTGATATTAGGACTAGCTGGGGATTTCCCAAAGTTCATCTTCCTCTGGATCTGTCTCAAATCAGAAGTGCTGAACTGCACTGGGAGTCTGGTGGAAGCAGATAGGCCTGTCTGCAGGACTGGAGAGACCATCTGCTAGGAGAGACCCTCTTCTCAAGTTAGCATGAAGAGTTAAGCTAGGCATATATACGGTTTGATTTTAGCATGATAGATCAATTTAGCATGATTCAATTCAATTTTAGATCTTAATCTTTTCATCAGACACCGATCACAATCGAATCCAAAGTAGTACCACATCGATCATAATAAGACCAAAATTTCTATCAAAAAACACTGGAAAGAGTCATATGTAAATGTGTTCATCAAATACAATCGACCGGACCAACTAACAGAATGCTACAATCTTAGTTGGATCGTTATACAATCAACAAAAATTTTCAAACATGTCCGATTATTTTTCAGCATACAATTTAAGTTTGATTGATGTTAACTTTGAGCGTTTTAAGTCGATCGAATGCTAAAGTTGAACACTGTATGCCTATTTTTACTGTTGCACCATTTGCAGGAGGGGTCAAAAGTGACATTTTGGTCAAACAGCACAGCAACTTGTACTGGGCACAGGCTTTAAATACTAAACTGATTTCTTGTAACTATTCTACCTCAAATGAGCCCAGTTTCCTTCGAGCCAGGAGACTATCCTTATATCTTACCATCCTGAAGATGTGGTCTGTGGTACCACGAAATGAATAGATGTTATTTCAATAAATTCACTTTTATTCTACTTACGGGCACCTCATTAAAACCTTTCATGAATCAACAACCCAAAAAAAACATTTTCAAACCGAGGAAAGAGACAACACCATCGTTCCATTACCCCAGTCACGCAGATGCTGGGATGTGTGACCATTCTCTAAAGACCAAAATTGTAAGTAACCTATCGCCTATCTTGGTTGATTTGAGGCATACCGTCTTCCTGAGTTCCTTTGAGTCATAAACACTATCTTTCTTCCTTTTTTCTCCTTTCTAATTCCCATCAAGATCCTCCCTTTTAAGACTCATGGATATGACAAACCCTCCTCAACTACCTCAAAGAATATCCTTGCTACCTGGGATCAGGAGCAGTGAAAGCCTGTGTAAAACAACCATCAAAAAAGCTCTAGTCTCTAGTCTATAGTCCTTTTTGATTTTCAAAGTACAGTTCCCATTGTGCTTAAAGCAGCTGTGAATATGTAAGCAGTGGCTACAAAACATGAAATTGTTTTTTAATTGAATCTAAAGCCTTGGAAGAACCAGCAACCAGAAAATAAAGAGTGAGAAGATTTGGACATGAGAGGCTTCTGAGCCAATGAATCATGGTGATGTTCATGGGTACTTTGCATGGACCTTAAAATCAATAGGAGCCTCACCTCAGACTTCATTGAAATTCTTCAAATAAACGAATTTTTCAACTCCATTGAGTCTTCGACCGAGCAAATAATTGTTCGAATGTATTCATATATCACAATTCACATTTAATTTTGGAAATATGCAAGATAAAGTCTCTATGGATGCCAAACATCAGCCTAATAATATCATTTAAATGTACTTCCCATGCATGGGCGCCTCTTTTCAGTGACTTTAATTAACAAAGCTGACTGTGTTTCATGTAAGGTATCCCCTGGTGTATGCTATGCTAATACACAGGTAGTGCTGTGAATTGTATAATGATTCAAGAGCTGGATGAATGTAGAGGAGGGGGGTGTGGGTCACAATAATTTGTGATAATTAAACTTGTCATTTCGATAAAAAATGAAAAGTCCAGGTCCGTACTCTCTTCCAGCAATTACTGTCGAGTCCGCCGAGCTAATTTTATGCCCAAAGAGTTTGTGATAAAAAGACTCATTAGAATAATCTTTGTTCTGGGTGTTCCTAACATTCTTTTGGATGGATACTAGGTTCTCAAAGTCACAGTATGTTTCAAAAAGCCACTCAGTGATTACTCAAAGCCATCAGATGCAAACCAATAAGATCCATCAAAGCACTAATCAATGACACTACTAGTGCAATAAAAGGATGAAAAGAAAGTTGCATTAACAACAATTTCTCAATGATGCATAGTAATGTGAGTTATTCTCTAATAGCTGAAGATGATGCCTCAGTAGTAGCACCAGTTACTGGATGAATGATACATACTGTGACTTTGAGAACCTAGTATCCATCCAAAAGAATATGCTATATTTTTTGTATCCTCATAGGTCAATAGGATATGTCATTGGTGAAGACCTTGGTCCAAATTTTCAGTTATGGCACTAGTCCAGGTGGGCAAACTTTTTTTAACTCATTGGCCACGGTTTGACAGATTGGTCGGATTAACAACCTGTAATGGCCGCCCGGCATAGGTGCCACATTTCCTTGCATCCCTGATGTCAATTATGATGCCAGGGACATGCGACATTGAAATTTTTTAATTTCTTGTACCACTTTCAACAAAATGGAGGTTAAAAAAAAGAAAAAATAATAAATATTTATATTCATAATAATAATTAAAAACATGATAAATAAACATTTAATTAAAAAATATATACATAAATGAGCAAATGTCCCCAATCACTCTAAAATAAACTAACCTGCCATATTTCAGATGACAAGCCGCTTTGGCTCTCCTCTGGTCATTCACTCCTGCAATTAGCAGAGATAATTACTAGGGATGGACCGAACTGTTCGCCGGAGAACAGTTCGGCCGCGAACTCGGCATGTTCGCCGATCCTCTCGCCGGCGGACAGTACGGGTGTTCGACCCGCCCCGTTCGCCGGCCAGAAGAAGATCTAAATTCTTCCTCCGGCAGGATCAGAACCTGCGAGATCGTGCCGGAGGAAGAATCTTTTCACTACAAGACCGGCATGAAGCCGGTCTTGTAGTGAAAATACCGGCTCAGAACAGGAAGTGACGTCAGTGACGTCACAGCCGGCTCCCGCAACCAGGAACTCTGCGTTCCAGGATGCGTTCCAGTTTTTCCGATTCAAATTCCCCGCCTAGAGGCGGGGAATTTGAATGTGTCCGCGAACAGGGCGGACGGCGGACTTCTTTAAAAGTTCGACCCGCCCTGTTCGCGGACACTCCAGGCCGATGTTCGCCCATCTCTAATAATTACTTGTGGCGGTCCGATGTCACATAATGCCCTCTAGGCATTATGTACGCTTATTGCAGGGAAACAAGCAAGAACATCTTTTCACCTGGGTGACAATGGGCCCCATTAAAAAGCTCAATGGGCCGGGTCTAGTCCTTGGCATTAGTTTGACCATGTGTGCACTAATCTATAGTGAACGCATAGAATGCATTATCACTGATGTCACCTATAACCCTAGTAAAATGCTAGGATGAATTCTCTTTTTTTTTCTATAAAGGGGTGTTTGACTATGAGAAGCATTGACCCCAGGACTACCGAGCCGTGCCTTACCATACTAACTAATAAATAACGACAGAGTCAACTGTTCTTTCGGAACTGAGTCAACTGTTCTTTCTTTTGTGTTTATATAAAATAAGTGTGATAACAAAATGGCCACAGCCTGTAAACATAATAACTTCTTAATATGGGGTCGCCCGACAGTGCCGGCACTTCTCCATCTTGTTTCCAACCACCGTACCTGCCACCAGCCCTTAAGTACCAGCACGTTGGGTACCTTAACTTGTAAACAAAACCTGAACCGGGGCAAACGCCACCATCAATACTGTGTGACTGCCCTTAGAGTACCAACACGTCACAATGAGCCCCTTAAGGCTCCGCTTTCTCCATGCGGCACTGCTGAGCTTCCACCATGCTGTGACAAAAGAACAAAACAGAAAACAAAACATACACAGTTACAAAATTCCATCAAAAGGGGAGGGAGGGTGGGTGATGTCTCAAACCAAAAAGGACCCGCCTCCTTCCGGTCCTCCCTTTTCTATAGCCTGCGCCTGACGTCACCACGTAGCCCCGCCTCTGCAACCTTCACCCTTTGCTGCCTGGCCGCTGCCTGTGTCAATGTGCCCTCCCACCTAACTGGTGTGCGGCTCTGGGCACTCAGGAGTACATTAGGGGAGTTAATCCAAATGAGTTTATTGGGTTCCTTTGGGGAAAGTGCTATTTAACAGGAGTATGTTGAATAAAATCTGATTTCTGTATAACAGCTTAAAGGTTTTCCAGAATAAGCCCAGTTTATGGTAAAATGATATAAATCAAATGTGGCGTTACTCATTCTACTTGATGCTCACAATAAGCTAGACACATAGGTGTAATTGCACTTTTGCAGTCAGCTAAAGCTTCTACAGCAGATCCGGAAACAGAGTACTTCCCGCTCTGATGAATAGGATTGCCTGTAGCTCATTGTAATTGCTGTTATTATGGTAGGTAAATGGTAATATCAACTCTGCATGATGGCAAATTCTCTATCTAAAAATCTACCTGTTTTACAAAGCAAAAAACATCTTAGCTTGACTTAGCTAATACATCTCAATGGAAGTACCTTGGTTGATTGTATCAAATGCAATCCAGGAGAGAGAAGAGCACAGAATGTATTGGCAAAAACAGTAAGAAAATTAGGCAGCGGGTGGAAAAAAGAAGAGCCACAATGAAAAAGTAGCAGTAGGAAAGAGTTTTAAAAGTATAGTTCCATCATTTTTTTTGCTGCATTCAAATTCATAATAACATATTATTAATATATATATATATTGGGTCATTCTTTGCTCCCCAGGCCAAAATGGCCTACACAATACTACTAGAGATGGTCGAACTTTTTGACTAGCTTACTTTGTGACCTGATTACAAAGCCTCTGATCATGGTATCATCACCAAAATTGCTGGAGATGTAGAGAAGGGCTGTGGGAACAAAAAACTTTTGCTCTAGCACATGTAGTTTTTGCATAAATTAAGTTAAAAGTCTATAAAAATGACTTTGAACCTAATTTATGCAAAAACGATTTGTGTTAGAGCAAAACGTTTTATGTAGTATTTCCCCAACCCTTCTTTACATCTCCAGCTAATTTGGTGACAATACCATGTTCAGGGGCTTTGCAATTAAATCGATATCATCAAAATGGTCAAATTTGTGAAAAAAAATCGACCATCTCTAAATACTGCTACCTCTTGGAAACTCAGAGCATAATGTAGAAAAAGTCTATGGTGAAGTGAATTGGAATAAAAGGGTTTATGATCACAATTGCTGACCCTTATGGTTCACTTACTTGAGGCTATGTTTCCACATGTTTTTGTTTTTTGGTGTCGGGACCCCTACGTTAAGTGCAGTGCTTGGTGGGGGATCCCAATGGATCACATACACTGTACTTGCTCGGCAGATGCTTCAACAGAGCATCCGCCAAGCAAGTACAGTGTATGTGATCCATGCAGGGGTTATCGTACTGCACTTCATTAACCCCTGCATCGGCATATCAGCTGTGAGCGCTGTGAGAACAGAGCATCCGCTTAGCATGTAATGTGTATATGATCTGCCGGGACCCCCCACCAAGCACTGCGCTTAATGTAAGGGTCCCGGCAGATCACACAACGCTGTGGAAACATGCCCTGACTGGGAATTATTTATAAAGCACACTGAAGTAAGGAAGTTCACTATTTACCATATAAACCTGAGTATAAGCAGATTTTTTTAGCACCTGAAATTCGGCTTATACTCGAGTCAATGAATAAAAATTGTGGCATTTCCTGGTTGCACTTTGTAAGCCCCTGAACATGTTATAATCACCACATTTACTGAAGATGTAGAGAAGGGCTGTGGAAACATTTGAAAGAAAAACTGCTCTTGCAGAAGTAGTTATGGCATAAATTAGGTTCAAGTCAAGTTGAAATGAAGTAAGACTTAATTTATGCAAAAATTTGCTAGCGCAATACTTTTTTCTTTACAATGTTCCCGTAACCCTTCTCTACACCTCCAGCAACTTTGGTAATGATATCATGTTCAGGGGCCTTGCAAACTTACAAATCAGCTAATTGAAAAAATATCTCAAAACAAAAGAACATTTGCTGTGTGTCTCCATGCCTTACCCCCGTGTATACTCAAGTATATACAATATAATGCAGAGAGGGGAAAAAAAAGAAAGAACAAGCAGCCAGGAGCTGTGGCCCCTTGTGGCTACTGACTCCACTGCCATGATCCCCCGGGCTCCAGTTTTCTACTCAAAGGTCAATGACCCACTTTAGTCTAGTCCAGTGCATAATTTGACTCCAGTGCGTCTGCATGACGCAGACAGATACACAAAGGAGGGTATGATACTCTAGTATAGACTGACACGTAATTTCCCGTTGGAGAATGCCAGGAGTGTCTGCACTGAACCACACCATAATCCCCCATTCCACCAAATGTTATACTTGGCACAATGCAGTCAGACAATTCACCAAACCCAAACCCATCCATCATTAATTCTGTGAACAGTTGGATTTCTGATCAAACCACATGGACACATGGGCATGCGGTTGCATTTGTGAATTTGTAGTTTTACTTGACCTATGCAGCCTTTGCTGTATATCAGTGGAGGATTGCTGGATAGAGAAGCATGTCCCCACTGTTTTAGAGTCCATGCATGTTACACCACTCTATCCGACAAACCAATTACACTTGCCAATGTAAAGGTTTGATGCTGCTGCTCTGTCAAGGAAACCCCTTTTTATGAATCTCCCTTAACAATGTTCATGAGCTAATATAGAAACTATATGATATTTGGAACTCTGTAACTTTTGTCCATGATTAGGTGTCCCAATACGTTTGGGAATACAACACAACTAGACTATCTATTCTGTGTACAATGGTAAGGATCTGTTGTTTATATTTGGCAGGTGGCAGTGAACTAGTGATCTGCCTAATGGCATCTTGTTTTAGGTAGGGTGCAGTAGGGAACTCATTATACCCCCTACTCTTCTCCAAAGAAGAGACAGAGCAATGTGTGTAGAGTATTTGTTGGCTCTCTAAGTAGCTAGGAACCATCATGAAGGATCATACCCAGAGACAATAATTTGATGTGTGTTCAAATAATGAGGGCAGAATAAGGTCCCTGAGGGCATTAGAGGGTGAACAATAGAACACATAGGGTGTGAACCCCTGTAGCTTATATGGAGAGCTGAGGAATTAGAGTGGTGAATGTCATCTGGAACCAGCATGTCAGGAGAAGATTAATATTGATCAGGACCAGTCCAACTGACCTTTTTTTCTAACAGCCGACAGATGACAACATAGAGACATTCTCCTGTTAACCTTCCTGTTTCACACTTCAGCAGCTAATCATTTTCGTAGGTCTTAATCACAGGTCTGCATTAAACAGCAAAGACGGTTGTAATTGAACAGTAATAAAATTAATATTAGCAAAGAGACTGTGGCAGGTTCAGTGAGAGCAACAGAAAAACATTTGGATGATAAAGCTGCGTGACCCAATTTGCCAGCTGTAAGACGGATCGCCTATAAAGGGGACTGAGAAACTCCAGCAAGTGTTGAAGCTATGAATATCTAACTATGATAATACTTTTCTCGATACAAAATGATTCCTGGAAAAATCAGACAGGAATATTCAAGATCTTGGTAACACAACAGTTTCTTTAAGAGGACCTACCATCAGGAATCTATGTTTTCATGAATGGCACTAGAAGTGCCAATAATAGGGAGGAATGCAGTAAAAAAAAAAACTTACCTGTAATGAGCAATTTAAGAAGATCATTTGGCAGCTCTTCTCACTTCCTGGTTCATTTTAGGCAGAAATAGGCAGCACGTCACAGGAAGCAGTGATCTGCTTTGAAAATTCCCATAGAAGATCACTGAACGCCCCCCAGTAGCCAGCTGCGATATTGCACCCCCAGTTTCATGTGTTGCCTTCAGCGAACCAGGAAGTGAGGGTTTTCTTGTTAAAATGGTCATTACAGGTAAATTTTTGAGTTTTGTTACTGCATTCCTCCCTATTATTGGCATTTCTAGTGCCATTCATAAAAACATAGATTTCTGGTGGTAGGTCCACTTTAAGGAGGAAGACTTCTCTTTGTTAATTAGAGCAAAGGAAATCAACATATGATTTAAATATCGTTTTACGAAAAAGAGTAATAGTGCACAAAATATTTTCAGAAAAAGTAACAACAAAACATACAGACAATCACAGTAAAATAAAAGATATAACGAGTGAAAAGGGTACTTAGGATGGATTCCAGTCCTGGCTTGGTATGTCCCCATCTGGACATGAGAAATATAGGTACAAAGTAGTCTGATCTAGGTCAAGAAGGTACCAGGTAGTGGACACAGCAACCCCACTAAAACTTTTGAAAGAACTTTACTAAAGCTAGCCATACATTGTCCGATTCCATGGCCGATCGATCACCTATCCGATCGATTCCGGCGATGTCAGCAGGAATCGGAGGTCCGGTCGATCGGCCAATTAAGTCCGTCCGATCGCGCCATACCACCTTGGCCCACGGATTCCTGGACGATTTAGTGTCCGATCGCTTCCTTCACAAATGGCAACTCCCCCTGATGTGTGCAGAATCGGATCAGAAAGACCAACATGTTGGTTCTCTGTCCGATCCGATTCTGTGCCCCCGATCGATCGGACGTGATCGATCGGACAAGGTGGGCTTCACGCGATTCCGGGACCATCGTTTCGCGTGCACGCGCCCGGAATTGATTGTCCCGGAATCCGTTGGGAATCGGACCAGTGTATGGGGACCTTAACAATTAAAAGAAAACAGGGAAGATTCCTAACTTAACAGAACCAGGGCTTAACGCACTGGAACGGGGTTCCCCCACCTATTTTCAGCCTGGCCCGGAGGTCTGACCCATGCTCTCTGCACAGCCAGAAAGGAGAGACTCTCATCCCCCTCTCCTCCTCCCCAATGTTAGTGTGACAGGCAGCAGATTCTGTGTTCTCTGTCAGATACTGCTTCCTGTAGCTTCTCCCACAGATACGTCCTCCCCAGCCAATCAAAACACCAGACAGGACACACCCTCTCCAGCTGCTGTAGAAACTTAGCTGAATAAATCTGTGTGTAACTGTAACTTTGAACATTCATAGCACATAAACCATTTATAGTATAATCATAATATTACTACTTACACCCCGAGTTTCACCCCTCTAGCTACAACACTTATAAGTAAAATATCAGCTAAAATACAGCAATGAGATATTGCTTCCCCATGAGCATAAAACACTACTCTGCTGCATACATGCTTTCACTTCTCCTAATTTGAACACATAGATCTTTGAAAACCCTGCATGGTAAAACCTTGACATTTTGGGGGTTACCAGTTAACCCCTGAGACTACATCCATGCAAATTTTCAGGTCCCTGAGCACAATTCTTCCTACTAAAGAGCCCCCTATCAGATATTGCTCAGATGTAGTCTCATTTTTTAGATTGCCAATTATTTTTCAGTTTTTATTGGTAAACGCATAAAATGTATGTCACTTTAATAACCACAGGGAAACATTAATAGCTATGAGAGGTTGCAGAAAGGGGTGTCACATTACTAATCCATAAAAGGGTGTTGGAGCATGGGGGGTGAAAGTCAGGGAGTAGGCATATGTAAAGCCCTAGCTCCATGTCCACTTAAATTCCTGTTATGAACACAGAGATTTTGTTGCAATGCTCAACGGTGATGGGGCAATGAGGGGGGGTTTCCACTTCCATCGGACCCCCCCTGCTAAGCGTATTGCTTGGTGGGAGGTCCTGACGAAGCACATTCACTAACCTGCTCAGCGCATGCTGTGTTCTCACAGCACTGAGTCGTTCCGCAGATGCAGGGCTAAACATAGTGGAGTACGTTGAACCTTTGCATGGGAAGATGTCTGAACACAGCATCTGCCGAGCAGCTGAAGTCTATGTGCTCCGTCTGGATCCCCCCTACACAATGCGCTTAGTGGAGGGGGTACCGACGGATGTGAAAACCCCCCTTAACATGGCTGTCTCCTAGATAGGCATTCTCTTGGGGCCTCAGGGTGGGGGGAAAGGGAGTGCTAGTGGTAGGGGCCCTGAAAAAATCACCTAGTATGGGGCCCCGAAATTTCTGATGGCAGCCCTTTTGCTAGATATTTATATTTAACCCTAATTATTAATATGGCTAAAATATAAATATTCAAGTGGTACTAAACAAAGAGCCGTTCAGGAGCCGTTTGGGAGCCAAAGGAGCCGGCCGGGGTGGGGGGGTGGGTGAGTTCCACCACCTTTTCTCTGAGAAAAAAAGCCCTGAACAGAACCAACAAGTTAATATGAAGAACAGAAAGTTCTTACAAGGCCTTCACAGAGACAGTAGTAAATGTTAAGTGCTGTACACTCAATATTAAAGTGGAAAATATTAGCAAATATCCAAATCCATTGGATTTCTGGGGTTTTTCTTCTGTGATCGGAGAAGGCGCAGAAAAGCATCTGTTCTGGTGCTGCTTTTCCATGACTTAGTTATATTGATTAATAGCTGCATGGACAGCAGCACGCCCTAAGCCATGAGCAAACTGTCCGCAAGTCGCTCTCATATCGGCCACTGCTGTGGACACATGGCTTTAAAGTAGTTAAAATCGATAAATAAACTTGAGGTGTACCTACCACCAGAAAATGAAGATTACATGAATGGCACTAGAAGTGGCAACAATAGGGGGGTACGCATAAAAAGAAAACTTGCCTGTAATGAGTAATTTAATAAGAT
>CM070038.1:39598075-39609536 GCA_036250615.1 Ptychadena robeensis | reverse complement strand
CTGCAAGGCAGCATGTAGACCAGGACTCAGCACAACTGACATCACTGTTTAACACGGCGCTCAGGACCAGGTAAGTAGGGGGATAGCGGCGGACACAGACACTAAGATATGGGCCAAATCGATGGCCGTTTCGAGCGCCGTGCACGCTCACGGCCATCTATCTGGCCCATATAATATGAGCCCATTGCTGTTTTCAAGCAGGACAAATCAATCCCGCTCGAAAACAGCCATATCGGACATGACCGTAAATACGGCCGATGTCCGATGCTTTGCATAGAGGCCGCGGGTCTCCAGACAAAGCTTCAGCCGATATCTGACAGCAGCGTGATGACGTCATCACTCTGCTGCAGGGTACATCGGACGGCTCGAATATCGTACCCTGCTTTAGGGTCGCGAAGAATCTCACCACCAGAGCTCTCACGAGATATAGGAAAAGTTTGTTTAGATCAAAACTTGCATTTAACCTTTCTTGGTCCGATTGACTAGAAAATGTCAATAAAAATACAAATACATACATAAATAAAATACCACACAAAATGCAACAATTAATAAAAAAAAATATAAACACATCTGCTAACAGAGCATGCATATACAACTTGGCAAAAATGTACAAAACAGTAGCTGTCGGGGTTAAAGGTGTATGATCAAAGCTAAACAAATTATAGGAACAAGATAAGGCAAACCTTAACTTTTTAGTCGGAGGACTTGCAGAAATCTCAAAATGCATGCTATGAGGAGTCCCTAAAGCTCGACACATGGTCCCACCACGTTTCTGAGTGTACTAGTTTACCAGCACTTTCCCCTTTATTCTAAGGAGTGTTATTTCTGTAGTACTAGTGTTGATGGTATATTCGAGTTTGCGTAATCTACGAATATATTAAGTAATATTTGAAATTTGATTCAACTGTATTCTATTGCCTTACATTATGAGTGGCTGTTCGCAATTATTCACAAAGATTCACCAACCAGATCCTCTTCTTCATTCTGTCATCTAAGCCAGTACGAGCACTGTGCATATTGAGCTAATCCATTCGCAATGCACACAAATATGCGCGATGTATGCCGGTAAACAATGTTGAAGCATAATATGACAAATATCCGGCATTTAGAATATCTGAGTGCACATTGGCGAAACATAGCAAATTCGAATATCGATATTCCACAAATATACTTGAATGTCTATATTTGACGAATATACTCGAATTTCGAATATTCTCGCTCAACACTATGTAGTACCTTTCTTGGCCTGTATGTGGTGCCGACCTAACAGAAAGAAAATGAAGTCTCACTTATTACCGCGGTCTCATGAAAAGCAACAGCGCTGAGCAAGTAAAGAAAATCTTCCTGGTCTGGGGTTTTGGCACTCTCCTGCAATACCAGGAGGAGGAATGAACACTTAATGTTATTGCTGCAGCCACTAGCCAAAATATTATTGGTTACACTGACTGTAATGCTGGCAGTTATTATTGCTTTTGCTGACCTATGTTCCCACTTACCCTAACAGCCTAGGCGTGGATGCGATTGTAATCACACAGAACAAGCATAGCTGATCACTTTCATTTAGTTTAATGGGCTTGTCCCCACTTCAACTAAAGGCAGCGATTGGAATCATTTAGATCGCGGGCCGCAGGTGGACATGATTTTTATGCCCTGATGTACCCATAGACATGAATGGGTAAGATTTTTGATCGCGTCCATTTATTCTCTATGGGTGTGATCAAGGGGTGTTTTTTATAAGAGGGCGATTTTTTTTTTTTATAAATCGCATGTAAGAAAACTCCTTTTCAATCACACCGATCACATCAGCACCACGTAAGTGGGAAAATAGCCCAACACTGGAGGACATTGTAGCTAGTGTGGAACACTGGCCGTTATTATTGCCTTTGCTTACCCTAATGCTGGCTCATATTATTGCTGGCCCTAATTCTGGCACTAATTAATGCAGTTGCTGACCACATAACAGGCATTTTTTTTGTATATTATTTTAATTATAATTTTCCATATGCATCAAACAAAAATCAAAAACAGCGATGTGAGCTGACAGTACCAGTAACAGTAAAGTGAGACAAGCGAGTTTGGTATGAGCGCGTGTCCCGTCTTTCACATAGACTCGTTAAGCAATACAGTCCGTGGTGCTTTGCTGGTCCGTACTTGGTATCAAACACAGAGAGAATCAGAGTGTTAAGCATACCATAACTGGCATTTTTTTGTGCAGCCACTGACATCAATTACTGAGTGTAACTATTACTGCCACGAATGGCAACAATAGAGCTTGTTTTACTACTACTTTCTCTGTGTGCAGTTTGCACCAGGACTAACCAGAACATTTGGATAATGCTGTCTTATAGTCTATTTATTTTGGATGGCTTCCTTAGGATGCTATGTCATCCAAAAAGCAAAAATTACAAGCTACTATTGTGCAACCCTCTCCACACTTGAGGCCCTATCATTTTCGGATTTGCCATCACTGACCTTAAAGCTGGTCCACACTGACAAAACAATTAAAGGAGGGTTGTTTGCTGTGTAAAGAGGGGATACAGGGGATCGGTTTGCTTACTTATATGGGCTTTGCTGAAGGAAGGGGCAGGAAGAGCGTTTGCTAAGGAAAATTGGAGGCTTCACTGGCATATTGGGGCAAACATTTGCATGGGCAGGTAATTTGTTTGGTGAGGAGGTAGAAAGTTTGTGAGTATATAGTGATCCATGTGCACATGTTTTGTTAACATTGCTTGTATATTCAAATTTTTTATTACTATTTTGCATATTGACACTTGCCATTTTTTGTCATTTAGTCATGATGATTGCTGGATCATAATGGATTTAGTTACAATGGTTGCTGGACCATAATGAATACCCAACGTAATGTCTGGACTGTGTAGTAATCTTTATATTATCACCATTGGTTGATTCATTTCTCTTTATTGTAATGATTGCCTATTTTTTCCTTTATTTGACAGTTGACCTATCATTGTCTGTGTATAGCAAACTGCTGCCCATTTGTGACCATTATATTTTCAGGATATACATTTTACCCACATATTTGAAGTCATAGAGGCTGAAATTACTGCATTACTGCTGTCACAGATTATGATGCTTATATTTCACCATGGCGGTTCATGCGAGTCATTATTAAAACCCTTATTTTATTTCATTAAGCTTTCCATTAATAAACTCATGGTTCACAGCTATGCACCACATGTGTCACCTTTAAATCCTTGAATTTTATTTGGCTTAAAGATTATTTCTCCTTTTTGGCTTTTATACATTTTATTTATTTTTTGACCAACGTGATAATATATACATCATTTAGAAAACATCCTGATATAAAATGTATTTTTCCCTAGCAGGTATTATTCTCCTTTAAAAGTTAGAAATACCAATACATTTTAATGAGATTTCTCCTCCCTTCCTAGAGCTGTTTGCACATATTTCCCAAAATCTGACGATCTCCTTTTCACCATCAAATATTCATTATATCTGACATGAGTTGTGTCTGGAAGTGAGTCAAATACTGGTCAAATAACTATTTTCCCGCACAGCTGAGAGGAATGAAATCTTGTGTGTGAAAAGTAGATATTTGACATTCACCTCCTCACTCAGTAAACAAGAAAATATCTTCAAATCTAGATAGTTCTGTGTAATGGAAAGCAGAGAGTCGGCTCTAGCTGCGGTTTATCCCTCAGGTTTCAAGTTTTCTTCCAGCAATAAATGTGCATTTACAATGCTAAAACAGACCTTTGTCTGCGCTTATTTGTGGCATGTATTAGGTACACAAGCGGTTCCATGTCATAAATTCAGTTTTGCGGTCTACTGCTAGTGATGGCGCGAACCCTCCCTGGGGTGTCCGCGAACAGGGCGGGTCGAACTTCAAAGATGTTCGCCGTCCGCTCTGTTCGCGGACATATTCAAATTCCCCGCCTCTAGGCGGGGAATTTGAAACGGAGAAACCGGATGTGACGTCAGTGATGTCACATCCGGTCCGTGGACCGCAACCTGGAACGCATAGTTCCTGGTTACGGCCGCAGGATGTGACGTCACTGACGTCACATCCGGTTTTTCCGCCGGTCTTCTCACTACAAGACCGGCTTCTGTAGTGAAAAGATTCTTCCTCCGGCAGGATTACACAGGTTGTGATCCTGCCGGAGGAAGAATTTAGACCTTCTTCTGGCCGGCGAACAGTACGGGTCGAACACCCGTACTGTCCGCCGGCGAGGCGAACGGCGAACATGCCGTGTTTTCGCGGCCGAACTGTTCTCCGGCGAACAGTTCGGCCCATCTCTATCTACTGCTTCCAATGGCTGAATCTCATCCACTCAAACTACCATTTCTACCACCCACAGCCCACCATATAACGCAAATAAAAGAGCGATTTTGGTCTAAATTTTTCCTCTTTCAGCAATGAGCAGAAATTACTATTAAAACAATACCAGGACCAGCGAAGAAATGTCTGGTATTTTATTATATCAATAGCAGTAAGAACAGTAAGATCTTGTAATCCAGAAGTGTTTCAGCTGATCAAACCTATAATAGTCAATTGAAACTCCATTAAGTTATAGAATTGAGCAATGACTTCCCAATCGCCACTTTCACATAGAAACTCCAATAATAGACAAAACGGCAATTTTCAGCAAGAGGAAGGTCTGGTAACATTATTAAGGATGGGAAAGGGCATTGTCACACCAGATCTGAAAGAAATAACCAGGCGGCCATAAGAAGCAGCATATTTTGTAGAATGAAATGTAATAGAGGAAAACAGAAAAAAAATGCAGTTAGCTCTCTTTACATTGTAAAGTCAATTGTATACATTGTATGCCAATATCCCTTTTTCATAAAAATGATGAAAACAGGCCATGGATATTGTTATATATGCAATCAGTACTAACTGTGTACAAGAATTGTTACTTATCAATAGTGTTGAGCTCGAATATTCGAATTTCGAATATATTCGGCGAATATCGGCTATTCGAGAATTCGCAAATTTCGCGAACATGGCGGCGGATATTCGCAATTTCGAATATTCGCATTGGGATGCTTATGGGCATGGATTGCAAATATAGATTCGCAATGTGAAAATAAATAGCACTTGTGACCATTAATTAATTACGGTGATTATAACTAGATTCGCAATCCATGCGCAATTGCACGCGGTTGCAAATGTTCGCAAATATAGAATCGAATATTAGTAGAATTATTCGTGAAATATTGCGAATTCAAATATTGTCTCTGCCGCTCATCACTACTTATCAACAATAAGTCAGCAAATAGTCAGTTACTTGTCTTTGCATCCTATCCATGTGCAAAAAGAAAGGGTTATCTTTCCTTAACCCTTCTAGTTGTTTGCCAACCTATGGAAATGGTTAATTGCTTTTTTAGGTCTTGCTTTTTGTGGCACTATCCCCTTTTCCGGCACACTGTGAAGTAGGTCCTAGTCTTCTAAAACTTTGCCTGGTCTCCTGAGATCAGGATAGAAGACAGCACTCAGAGACTACCAGTTACTGTCCATCCTAAAGGAGTGGCTTGTGTGCCATGAAACTTGTTCATGCATTTCGTATGTTACTTTTAATAAAATTCCAAAATAAAAATGTATCTTCTGCATAAGATGGGTGCCTTCAAACAACCTTACTTTACCTAAGAATCCCTATCCAACTTCTGATGGACTGAAGGAAAGGAGAAAATTGGCCTGTAGCTGGGCTATGTCACACCATGCATCCCACTGTGCATAGCCATTCCCCCTACATTCAAATGAATGGAGTGTGGAACATAGGTCAACAAACTTAAGATACATTTTTAGAACCACAGAGGACACCACCATTTCAGGGTTCTGTGTAATCCGCACAGCACTTTTCAGGTGAATATAATGCCATAAAAAAATGTGAAAGTGGACTTGAAGTGCAGCAACGGATCGCATTTTTACTACAAAATGCACTTTCATGCCCTGGGATGGCTTCCTGAGCAGAATCTGGAGGGTGAAGAAGGAGTTGCAGAAGTAGTGCTGGGTTAAGTGAGTAAGGCTAGGTTTACATGATCAATCATAAAATTCTGGTGTTTTGTGTGGGGGGGGGGGTCCCCACAATTCACTGACCGGACTCCCGTTTAGCATATGGTCTGCTATGCCTGGTGTGAGGACACTAACAGTGTGGCCCCCTTCTAGACCATACCCAACCCCCGCCTGGCATAGCTTGGCAAGGCCTTGAAAGGGGGGGGGGGCAGCTATTTTACACAGGGATCTATAAAGGCAATGGCTAAATATTAACAGCAGCCACCATTTAGACACATTACCTAGCTAGCTAAACTCAGATCCTGTTTTCTGCAAAACTGAGGTAATGGCTATTAAATGCACACAAAACATGTCAAGCATTATCTACAATAAATCTTTTTTTTATCTTCTTAAGAAGTATAAAGTGAGTATGAGCAGCTTAGTGTACATTGTGTGTAAAAGGTTGGAGGAAATCAGCAGCATTTTAAATGAAAAGGGAGCATTAAAAGTGTTCAGGGTGATTGGTATTGGTTATGGAATAGCAAGAATAATGGAAGGATCAGCGTAAAAAAAAATGTGAAATATGTCTTAAATCAATACATTATTAGTTATCAGTTACAGTTTGGTCGGCCATCAGATACAAAATACTGCATATTTCAGAATAAAAATATATGTATGTTTTACAATGCCAAAGTGCTGCAGCATTCTTTTTACTTTATTTGCATATGTGCAGCCCCCAGCAGAACGCAGGTCACTTGTTCAGGTTTGCTTACTGAATTACAGCTCATCGCCTCATTTCATTCTGATACATGTGATATTTCTCTGCTGACGTCAACAAACCAAAGGGACCCAAAATTGAGACACCAGCAGAATTGTTTAGGTTTGTCAATTGCCTCAATGCTGTGATTTGCTGAGCTGCGGCCAAGAAATATCTAGAGCGTCAGGTGAGATTATGGAAATTATACACAAAGCTGTGACAAGGAAACATCTATTCCGAAGGTGCTAATGCGTTGTGAGCCTAGGAGAGAGCACAACTCAAAACAACTCAAAAGGAATCACGAAAAAAGGCAACTTGCCGAAAAGGCAGAAACAGTCAAGCGAGGATGCAAGTTGGCTGGTGACAGTAAAAATGAAAATCTACAACACAGAAACTTGTCTTACTTAAGCGGTTGAGAGTAATTTATTTTCATTGGTTTGAATCAATTGTCAGAGAAAGGTAGCATGCAATCCTTGGTTGGTCTTCAATGTCAGAAGCGGTATATCGTCTTGCACAGGCTCTTCTTTTCTACTGAAATAGCTAACTCTGTCAGTTTCTAACTAGTGTTTATTGTGAATATTGTAATTGCTAATTTTTATTGCGAATAAAAATTTGCAGAGAATTCGAATATAGTGCTATATTTTCATATTTCGGAATATTTTTTTTTTACATCAGTACCAGGAAATACTGTGCAATGTGTTCACAATGTGTGCATGTACAAGTGCCAATTTAAGCAATGAATGTATTAATGACTGGAGATCACAAAGTCTCAAATTTACTAATTTATTGTGAATATTAGGAGAATATTAGCACTAGCACCAGGAAGGATATCTTAATCTACCATTGTTTATTTGGAAACCTTTCCAGTGCACTACCTAGCACTACTACTCTCATTGGGACCTTCCGAATTAAATACCATCCTCCTCCTTGGACTTAAATCTTGCATCTCCAAAGCTTTTTCAACCTTACTACCTCACCATCAATTATACCAGCGAACATATTCCTCTGCTGGGGTGATATCACTTGATAGCTCTCCGTTCATGACGTTCAACCAGCAGGCTATGCTTTAACGAGAACTAGTGGTCGCTTTAAAATGACCCTATGGGATCTCTGGACACTGATTTGGACCCCCTGATGAAGGGATGAAACATATGTCAGGGCCCAACCACACCATCTGCCTTTCGGATCCTGCCCACTCCCTTACCCATAGCCCCACTGGAGAAAGGACAGTTCAGCGTCAGTTGCATACCATTGATGGACATTAAAATTCAATGTTAAATTGACAAGACTTTGTCTATATACTCTATATACTCTATAAAACTCTAGTTTTGATCTATATACTCTTATTGACGGTCATGTATTTATTCTTGTACTACTATCTATGTTGACATATACTGTTTTAAGTGTATTCCAAGATTCTTGGGATATAAGTAGAGCTAGCCTTTAAAGTCCCCTGGTCCCTATTTACATAGGGGAAACATTTTCCTAGTTTTTTTTTTTTAGGGTAATATTAGGCGGAAATGTTGCCATATTTTGCGAATACAAAAATTGCCCATGCTGCTCATCACTATTTCTAACAGTGTGCCTGAAAATACAAAAAGTGAGTCTGACTGCGTCAGTTTCTGATTGGTATCCAGCTTCATGAAGGTCTTGCCCCCTTAGGCAAATGTCCGGCTCATTTGAGGATCTTCAATAAAGGAGGCTCAGCATTACATGTGGATATTATCACAGCTGAAAGTTGCACTTTTATGGCCCCTCTGACCAGCTTGATGATTTGCCTGTGTTTCCAAAAAATTGATGATTTGCCTGCGTTTCCAAAATATCAGAAAGCACCTCCTTTGTCGTGAAAGCGGCCACACATTCACTATGAATGGGGATGATGTTTGGAAGTATAAGCAGCAGAACCCCATTTTTATGTTTTGTTTTTAAGCCTTACTTTAAAATACATAATACATCATGAAACATTACTCATACAAACTTTTTCTGAACAATTTAGAAAAATCCCCCATTTACTACACTATTTACTATTTGCTACAACTGTACCTTCTGCTTGTGATCCCTCTGCTTTAGGCATTTTCCCCCTAAATTACTAAAAATATGCAGAATCAGTTTACAGCTTACAGAGTGGAGAAACTTACTTAAATACAGCACCGTCTGATTCAGGAAAGAATCACCTGCTTTGTGAGACAAGCCTCAGGCCTTTTCTGCATGAAAAGAACATTTGAGTTCATTTACATAACAGTAGAAAAGTACAGGAGCATCTACGATTCTTTATATCACTAGAGATTTGGGCAGTATTGGGCCAAGTACTGTGAAGAATTATGCAGATTTATATTTTTTAGGCTACACCATTAGTGTGACACTTATAGTTTTGTAGTGTCATTGGGTGCCAGGTGTAGTGTGCACTTACACAACCATATCCTTTAGGATGTATGTCCTCTGTCCGGCCACCGAACACCACTGACACCCCAATAAGCGAAGGGCCACGCAGGCCGGTGGGGGGCTATTTACAGTTTTTTTAGGAGTATGTACACACAGGCTCCGACTCCCAAGGCCAGAGACAGGGTTCAGTCTAGGTAATAAATGTTGCTAGCATTGCTACCAAGAGGCTGGAACGAGGACAGGAGTGCTGTAGGCTCTCTCCAGTGTGAAGCAATATGGCAGTCGGGTGTCGCACTGTAGAGTAGTGGAGATTACCTCACCCAGGGTTACTTGTCTGGGGACACGACTGAGGAAGCTGCAGGTCTTTAGGGGAGCATCAACAGAACAGCCCAGAACATTCCAAGGAACTACTATTTATTACCTCAGGGGCTGGCTTAAGGCCTATAGCTGGGCAGATCAAAATAGTTACATTTTTGAGGAGAGAACCAAAACTGTGAGAACAAGCTATTAACCCTGTCATACCCAAAAAGGTTCCAGCAACTTATAAACAACAGCGGACATCCCCCAGCTATAATACAGCACTTTACAATATAAATACAGATAGCAATATGTATAGTTTTGTGGCCCTTTCTCGGGTCACTACAGTTTCATCAACACAAGTTTCATAGTGCCATGGAGGTGATTTTCAAGTGTGCATTGCATTCTATGGATTTTATAGGTGGCAATAGAAATAAAATTCCATTTTATTTCTATTGCCACCTATAAAAATCCATATAATTTCTAAAGGCACATAGTGTCACATTTTTATTCAGATAGCACTTTGAGAATTCGCAAAGATTCCGAATATAGTGTTATGTTTTCGTAATCTAGAATATTTGAGATTCCGGGGAAAATACCATGCATTGCGCATACAATATTCTCATGTACAAATGCAGATTTTCGCAGTTGGAAATAATTATTTTCTGAGTGTTGTTTTATATGTTACACTGCAGCTGCAATTTCACATTCTACCACTAGATGTGACCATGACAACACACATTGCTTTTGCAATGCATCTCATTACAAATGCCAATATAATGGACAGGAGAATTTGGGAATTTACTTAAAATATTTGGAGAATAATTCAAGAAATGTCACAAATTTGAATATTACCTATGCTGCTCATCACTATAGAAACACTCCATCCCCACCATATAAAAAATAACAGCATGAAATAATTGTTGGTTGTTGGATATTAATGCTAAAATCCCATTTGCCGTTAACATGTCATTTTTGGAGTGTTTAAATGCATGGAAAAGGTCAATTAATTTAAAATAATAATATAATATGATAAAATTTAAGTCAACAAGGACATTTAAAAAATAACTAAATATGCTTTCGTTTGGCAAGCAATGCAGTTTCTGATTGTTTCTAGAACACCTAATGTTGTGTTGTGATGGTTGTTCAAGCCCTCATTGATTTCAAGTGTAATGCTCTACAAGTGCCTGTTAGCACTTTGAAGAGCGCTTTTTAGTCATTTTTGAGTATTAAATGTCTGAGCATGAACATTACCTGTCCCACTTTGCCAAAGCCACTTTCTACCCCTCCATTTGTGTTTTTCATGCTTTAACATTATGCAATAAATGTGTTAAAAGCCTAATAAATGAGTATTAGGCACATGGAGAGCATTAAACAATGTGATGAACAACCACACATGGGGAATTAGCAGAAAGACTTTAAGATTTAAAACCACTTTCTGCCTACAAGAAGATTGGTGTTAAATGCACATCATAGCTCTGTCCTGATAGTGACAATTTGTGACATTTTTTCTTTTTATTGTTTGATTGAAGATTACGGTACTTTTCAAATGTAGAAAAATGTATAGTGGAAAGCTAAGCATATTTTTTTTTAAAAACCTGTGTTTGTACCCTTATTACTCTAAGCCTAAGAGGCCCCAGTCTATCCAATGGACTAGTTTGCATTGCTGATCTGAATAACGGCACATGTTAATGCATGAAACCATGTGCTTTAGTGTGATTGAGCACATGATAATAAGCATCTCCTCTAAAAACCCTGGCCAGCTAGCTCTGCCATGGGTTCTGGTATTGTCTGGAGGGGCATGGTGGTTTGTTAGCCCCCCTTACTAGGCTTTTCAAGTCTCTATGTCTATGTGGTCTGGTATGGTCAGAAGGGGGGCAAAACGTATTTGTTGCACTGCCATGCCTGCCAGGGCCTATGCCAAAAAGGAGGATGGGTTAAAGGGGACTCCCCTTCACTTAAAGCGGTTGTAAACAAAAAAAAAAACAACCCACATACATTACATGGACATATTACACACCTGTCAGCAGTATACATCTGTGAAAACT
>CM070038.1:39549444-39580120 GCA_036250615.1 Ptychadena robeensis | reverse complement strand
TCCCTTTGTAGTACAAATCACCTGGATTAGAGGGGATTAGTGGCAGGATCGAGCGGAGCTGTGAAGAGACACGTCCTGTCAGTATGCGGCCAGCCACGCCCCCCGGCGTGCAGTGATGGCCTTGTGTTTGACATGTCTGCTCTAGAGAGCCAGAGAGAGCCAGATAACAGACGATATAAAGTTGCTGGTTTCCAATTGCTCGGTGCTCAGTTTTGTTTCAGATTTGAATGGTGAGAGCGCAGGGGCAAGAAACACCCTTCCCGCCAGGTAACAATACCCCGTTCGCAAGCGAGGGGGGGGGTTATCAAGCAAAACAGCACGCATTTTTATCTAAAAGCTTTGCTCTGTGCTGGGCCTGTTTTGTCTGCTGAGGCCTGGGTAGCATTAAACACAGTGGGGTGAATCGAGATTCCATTCCAGGTGGCAGAGGATGAGTGTGGTGAACCGGACAGAAGAAGGAGGCTACCTGAACGTGAGGGTTGTATTGACTGGTTTGCTACAAGTAAACCCTGTCTGGAAGTTGGGTGACAATACCTAATAATTGGACCACCGCCTCTCTGCGATGCACAGGGCGACTTTCATTATAATTTACAACTTGTGTTCTGTTGGGCCTATTCTCTATCTGTTCCTCTTTGTTCAGGAAAGTTCTTTAAAAAGTTCCTTTGGCGTGGTTCCTCTGTCCACCCCGTTACCTGCTTGTTACATTACTACTTCAGAAACATTTTCTCCTTGATTTATAAACCATTATATCATTGCACCTTCTTCCAATCTTGAACCTTATAGAACAGTGAATGTTTAAATGAAAAATTTTCAAAACACAAACAATAAGTAGACTAAAGGTGGGTTTACATTTACACATGTCGATTTTTTCGTTCGATCAACAAAGAACAAACGATTTTTTGGTTGATTGAACAAAAATCTAGAATGACCAATTTGTTCGATGGATAAATTTTCTATGACCTCGAACAAAAAATCATTTGAAAGGTCATCAAACATGTTGGTAAATTTTTATCTGCCGTTGTAATTTCGAATGTATTTGAATTTGATATCAGCGATGGACGAATAAAAAATCTAATGTTACATTCGACAAATGAACGAACAATATTCGACAACGATATCAAACAAAAAATCTAATTGGCAGTGGATTGAAGAAAGAATCTTCACGTGTAAACCCACCTTAATGGTGGCAGAAAAATGGCCTCCAGGAACCATAAAAGTTCCAACACATATAAACAGCTCTAACTTTTACATTGCTTTCACTGTAGCTGAAGCTCATTTTCAAAAAGTGTGTGCAAATACATTTAGTGTTGCGCTTTTACCAGCAACATTCTAAATGCAGTATGTACTGAGCTCCGGGAAGTAGGTCATTCAGCAGCGAGCACAAGGAATTATGTAAACCTACTTAGATTCCGCTGCAGTCGCATAGAAAAAGCAGATCGCAGAGGCGAAATCATCCCCTCCGGCATCTGTTTTATTTCACTGTGTATGCAAAGCTCATATGAAGCTGCTCAGGTATTAAACACAACTGTATGATTAAATATGACTGTACACAGGATGATAAACTCAGCACATAGGTATAAGTGAATCAAAAGGAACTTGCAGCAAGATTGCAAATGGATTGCGATTATACGGCTGATCCGAATGACCCCAGCGCCATCCACTTTGCCGCTCTCCTTTCTTTTCTTTTTTTTTATATATGTGCGTATTCTGGCTTTTATTCACTGCCTTCTGCCCCTGCTTCCATTCAGATGATATTTACATAATTGTTTCAGCTTTCATCTTCCTGTTTTTGAATTCTTTCCATGCAGGTGGATAAAGTGGTGACAGGGTAAGGGGTTCAGAGCTGCATTCAAAAGGCAGCATTCAAAATAAAGCAAAAGGGGGGTAGAATACAAGCCGCTTCTGTTCTAGAGGAACCAGGCTGAGCCAAAACAAGGAATTTATTTTCGCTATGGCTGATCTGCGATACAGGATTAGTCCAGAAGTGACATATATATCTGCACTGTGAACAGTGTCCCCAATCCCCATGCTGTTATATTACACGTCTAGGCATCTATTTTCTTTAACACTCTGCTGTAATAGCAGAAAATGACATGTCTGCAGGGAAGATTGTGCAGCTGACTCGTCCCCAGCTATAATGAATGGATATTGTCTACATTAGTACATTTGTATGCTCAGTATACAAGGAAAAAAACAAAGAGGAGCATAAGAAAAATGAACAGAAGGTCCAAGGTGTCCTCTGACCAGCACTGCTGTACGTACTGAGCAATAAAAGTAAATCTTATGATCAAAACTGATGATCATTAGTCAAACAAAATAAATTCATGACTGTGCCATTTATTACTACCAATAACACTCATGCAAACCCAGAAATTGCCAAGATCTAGGCAGCCAATACCTGTTCAGTTTCTACTTTATGAAGACCTGGAAGATTGTATGTATAGGTAGCCATACACAAGGCGATAGAATGAGGGATCGACTTCACTGGGAAGACGTCATCCCGCTGCAGCCGGCCCCTCAGCTGATCGGCAGGCACCCTTTGTGTGATTACCGTGCAATCCAACATGTGGGAGATTCCTGGTCTCACCACGTGGAACCACACCATTTTCGGCCGAACGACCACCGGGCAATTGGCGGGAGAGCGCACTGAAAAATCAGATGCAAATCGAGCCATGTATGGCTACCTTATGACATTGGAAGAAATAGTCCTTAACCCCCCTGCCGTTCCTGACTCATCACGTCTATTGCTGACTTGCAATGGATGAGATGGAGCCATTGGTGAAGATCAGAGCCCCTGGCAGCGCAGATTTACCATTCTGCGCTGCTACAGCGGCTCCAATCTTCAGAACAAGCTGCAGGAGGAGAGCTGACCCCTCTCCCCCAGTGACATGATGACGGAGATTCAAATGTAAATCACACCAGAACAGTTTTCTATGGAGAAGACTGTTCCCAGTGTGATTCCCCAGTTGTGCCCTTTGCAGTTAACCCTTTCTCCCCTGGTGTGTTCATCACACCAGAGCAGAGAGAGTGCCAAAGGGAATTGTACTGGATACAGTGATAACTGTATCCAATACAATTCAAAGTAAAAAAAAAACACATAACACATTTCCAATCTAATAAAATTTTATTATGAACAAAATATAATTTTAAATACATACTATTTTGAAATCTTTCATACAAAATAAGTGTTTTAGAGATTTTATCATTCAAATGATACCTTTTATTTATTTATTTTCTTTTTGAAATGTAATTTTTTTGACATAATTGTGTGTTTCAAACATTATTATATTCAGGATGTCTACTAGACCCTTGTATGGACATCTTTTGGGAAGTTACAGGCCTATAACATAAAAAGTCTACGGTGCGCTTTTGGTTCCTAAATCTGGACCTTAGCAGTGCACTAGGGAGGTATAGCTAGGAAAGGGTTAAAAATGGGGGGGGGGGGCTTGGGGGGCTTACATGATTGGAGGTCAAGGTACTAGGAGGAATTCCTTGCTGAGGACTTCTGGAAGTTCTTTCCAGAAGATTCAGCCAAGAAGAAGGTTGCCCAAATTGCCCTCCCTGTTGTTTTTTTTTTTTTTTTTTATTATTATTGTTGGCAGGTGGTCAATTAAAAGTGCATTTATGGTTATAAGGTGAGGGTCCCATGTGATGATATGGTGATCCCCCAGTGTGCTGTCAGTTTTTTCGAACATGGGATTGTTCCCATTGGATATAGGAATGTTTAATTTGGGGGTGATAGTCACTATACAATGGTTATATATTGATACCTTTTTGTCTAATGACACCAAAGACCCCTTTTCTCTGGTAATAACAGTAAGTGTTGATTTGCTTAATTGTTTATTATGTCTAATAAATGTTAATGGTTTTATAAGTTGTTAATAAAAGGACTGCTGTGGCCATTAAAATTCCATGTCACACAGCACATGTGTTTTATGGGAATATGGTATAGAGGAACAAATTCTTTTCGCAGCATTTAGTTCTCAATTTTATAGGTAACAATTCTATTCATATTGAAGGATAACCATCCCCTCTAGGCAAAGCGCATCGGAGGACCAATGGACTACTGAATGATCACTGTAAAACCGAGTTGTTTTTTAGATTTATTCGTGATATCACTTATGTGTGTATGTTTTTACTAAATGCCGACAATTGACTTGGACCATGCGTGGTGCCAATACTAGTTGATATTACTTAAATTGTACAACAGATGGTCCAAAAAAAAATTTCTTCAAATAAAGACCTATTTTTAATGAATACATATTTAATTAATGCCTGTAACTGCCAGCTCTAGTTGGTCCTGCCCTACAAGGACCAGGTTGTGATTTATCACCCATCAAACCAGGGTCGCTTCTTTCAAATTGTCTATATTTCTGGCTAGGGCATGCTAAAAAAAATCTTTTTTCTACCTAAACAACCCCCACCCCTTAGCCAACAATTACTTGAAGGATAACCATAACAGCTTCAGTGAAAACAAACTAGTTAAGAACACTTTGTAGCTGACCACTTAGCTCACTACTTCTGCTCAGGCAAATGGACAGATGGACTTGCCCACCCAGATAACATCAATGCTCTTTATAAAGATTAAGTGGAATTGGGCCAAAATGGAACTGTGCTTATTGGTTGAATGCTTTTATTTGACCTTTTCATTTCAATGTGATACGTTGTACACTGTAGAAAATAAAAAATAATACCACTAACTGGGAACAATGAACAACATCAGTTCATCAATGCTCTGTACAATCTGCTGGTCAAACAAGTAAAAGCATAATACATGAGTATTGTGTGCCATTGTTATTTAAAAAAATTAAAACAGTATATCACCAACCATCCTTACCAACTATACTTTCTATGTGAAATGTTAAAAACTATCTGCATACCTGTTTATGTTTTATAACTTAGTCAAATGACCACAATTATTCAATTCAGTCATTCAATTACATAACAGACAATGAGGAACTACCTGACCCATTACTCCAAGCTTTTGCATTATTTAAAGCACACCTATACTCACCTGAAGTACTTCATGTGCCTCAAACACTCCATTATATAGATGACCTGTGGAAAAACAACTCTTACCAGTATTTAGTAAATCATCCTCCCTTTGGGTCAGAAACTTCCAGGCCTTTGACAGTCTCACAACTACAATGAAATGCTTTTACCATTGAAAACCACTATATATCGACATCTAATGGCCATTTGCGTTACTGCAGTTTATAATCCCACCTCCCAATGCTGACAGCTAGTGCAATGGTTCCCAAACTGGGGGGCAGGCCCCCCTTGGGGACGTGAATGTATTCCAGGGGGGTGCTGGCTCTCATTCTTAACATGTGTTTGAATAGAGAGGGGGGGGGGGCTCAATAATATTCCTAAATAGAGGGGCTCCTGCAAGGAAAGTTTTAGAACCACTGAACTAGTGAAAACTAAATAAGGCTACTGCCAGGGCTGGGGGAAACAGTAAATTGTTTTAGATTATGGAGTGCTTCTTCACCATGGTTAAGGCTCAGAGGATAGAAAAGAAGTAATTAAATACATTTTTTGTTGGGTTTTTGTTTAAAAATGTACACTTTCTGGAAAGTTGGAAAGTAACTTCCATTCTTTGCTTTAGTTTAACTTTTTTTGTATCTTTTAAGCCACTTTCTGTCTATATGCATTGAACTCACTTAAGGCCCCCACACACGTAGCGAACGGGGACAGACAGATGAGCTGTGGAGAGCAACGTGATGATGTCATCATGCTCCTCTCCATCGATCACATGGCACCCTTTGTTTGCCAGCCGTTAGTTTGAACGGAGACGCTGGTCCCTATTCAAACTAATGGCATTAGCCAGAGATTTACGGACATGTCCATTCTCTGGCCGACCGAGCTTTGGGGCGACAGGGAACTACTGGCCCATGTGGGCACCCACGATCCGCAAAATCGCCCACCGGTCTTTACCTGTATGGGGACCTTAATGACCGCATATTATTGGTTAGGGTGACAACAGCAGAACAAGCCTGCACAACAAGCAACAAATTAGTATAATCAATTATGGCCACAATGCAGGGGAGCCATTTAAAGTCAGAGTGTACTGTCAATATGTAATGGTTGCCTGCACAAGGATTTTGCAGGGTCATCGATTATAAAAAAAACATATATCTAAAAAACAATGTAAACATTAATGATAGTTACTGTTCATTGATATTTAAAATCCTATATGGGCAAAGATCACAGAGTAAAATAGGGTCAGTATGAGTGATGTGTGTTTAAGTTGAGTGTAGGTGTTGTGACAGACCGGTCGTCTGTCATGTGGAAGGGGTCCATGTGCGGCAGTGAAGGGGTCTGCTGGTGTGTATCCACTTAGATACAGCTGCTGGACCCTAACAAGATGGCCGGGTGTGTCTCCACTAAAGGAGTTGGGACCCCTCAGTCAGGGCTCCTGAAAGAGGTTGGAGACAGTGCTGCTGGGTGAAGCAAACACAGGGCACACAAGGAGTGTGTGGCCCCATGCTGATGGCTGCTAGGAGGCAGACCATTAAGGGTTCCTAAAGGAAGGAATTGTTGTTTGATCGGTGCAAAGCCAGGAGGCTTGGCATTTTCGAGTACATTTTTTTATTTGGATGTCTATTAACCCCTGCGAGGGTAACCCTTTATTTGGACTGTGTGCTCAAATAAACATGGGCAGGAGCCCTTAAAAGGATAAAAATGTGTGGATTGATGCTGTGAGAGCAACGTTTGGGCTGATTCCCCACAGTGTGCAGCTCTCAAAATGGAGGAGTGTGGCCCCCTAAAAACAGACAAATGGGAACAAGAACACGAGGCCCACAACCTAGTACAACAAAGTACAATACTGTAAATGGTTAAATAATATAACAAAACAAAACACAAGATACTCACATTAAAGGAGGTTTACAAGGATTGATCTCTCAGGGCCATGTGCTTTCCAGGATGGCCTCACTTCCTAGTTAGGGATGAGGTCTCTTTCCTGACAGCTCCATGTCAGCATATTTCACTGTGTATGCTGACATGGAGCGTGTCAGGAAAGGAAATTTATGGTAAGTTTGATAGAAATTTTCCATTTTCCTGTTTTTACGGTTTTCAGAATCTTGGCTGTGGTTGGTTCTCTTTAAGATTAAAGTAAATACTGTGCTTATAGTCAGGAGATCACTAATGGACACAATGTCACCGGCATAATGATGTACCCAATCACAGAAACAAAAGTTCCAAGAGATTTCATAAAATATATTTTTTTCCCTCAGAAGCCTATTATTACAGAGTGGTGGCAGAGCAATAAAGAATGTCTTATTTGCAGATTACTTACAATAGCTCACAAAGGGCACATTAATGTTGCTGGCTTGTGGTTTAAATATAAACCCTAAGCTGCAGAAAGCATTGTTGCATTGTTATGAGACGTAAAGGATCATAAAGCAAAAGCATAATCTATGAAAGAGTTACACTGTGGTCGTTGCCTGAAGCCACAACTTAAAGGTATTCTCCACTCAAACACAAACATTTTGCATTTGAAATGACTCTTGGGGCTCAGACTAGCTGCTGAGTGGCTCTAATGTTTCTCCTATGTGTGCGTTATACCATCAAATTCCCATCACTCAGCCAGCAAAAGGGACCCAATTAAAACTTCATTGTGATGTCTGAAGAAAAACAGAGGTCTTAGTTGCTTACTTTAGCTAAAACCTACTTCGAACCTATACAACAATATCAAGGCAGGCCTCATACTAACATTGCAACATATGCAGAAATTGCTACACTGCTAGCAAACATGCCCAGAGGCTTTATGGAAATGTCACAAAATACCATTTAGTGGCTAAGTTTCCTCTCATCAATCCAATGGCTTATTGCAGACATGGGCAAACTCAGCAGTGGCGCTATGGGCCGTGTGTCCACTCAATTAGGGCCCCTACATGCAGCCTGACCTGCGAGATAAAGGCATGCTCCCTTGATCGACCACCTGCGCCCGTCTGGGCCTCCCACTCCTGACACTCTGGTGCTGACCCAGGGCAAACTACAGCCCCGGGGCCAAATCCGACCTGTTTGGCCTTTTAATACGCTGTCACCTTGGTGAATATTCTCTGGGTCCCCTTTGCTTGTTCCCTGCAATTAGCATACATAATGCCTAGAGGGAGTCTGTATGTCTGCTTTATTGCAATGAGCAAGCGGAGGGGAGCCAGAGTGTCTTGTCACCAAGGTCTATGCATTTTCACAGAAGTATAGCAAGTAGAGTTATTTATTTTTAAAGATTCTATTTTATGTAAAGCAGTACAGCAGATAAAAAAAAGATAACAATGTCCCCGCCACACATGATCAATGACAGAGATGATGCAAGGAATTAGGACACCTATACCATACGGCCAATACAGGCTCTGGGTCTGGCCCTTCTTTCAAATTTAAGAACCCATTGTGGCCCAACAGGTAAAATTTCCCCCACCCCTGGCTTATTGTGCACCTTTAGATCAAGTTGTCCATGACCAGTTTTCAGATTTTGCCATGGTGGTGTCCAATAAGGACAGATGCATAGCACTGACTTGAAACACAAACCTAGCCCTCAAACCGTATTTCGTGTACAATAAGATAAACCAGTCTATAAGATGCACCCATGATTTGGGGGAGGAAATAAGGAAAAAAACTGAAAGACTCATTCACATAAAGAGTGAATATACAGCATGTTCTAGTAGAGTGAGTGCGAGGCTGGACCATGCAGGACATTTCAGTGTTTGCTTATGTGTCCCAACTATGAAGAGACTCCAAGGTGCGCAGGGCTGGATCATACTGTACATTGGTTTTCACAACGAGTACAGCCAATTTTCAGGACCCAGAGACTAACTTATAGAGACTTACACTACACTGGCAGCTAACCCTAGCACATGTTAATACACATTCACTCTAGAGGAGGGGTGAGTCACCACCTGCCATAGCAGGTATTTTGCATGCTTAATGATCTGCTTATTCCACACACGGAATAGAAAGTGCAGTGAATATTACTTGCTGTGACAATTGGAGAATCACTCCTTTTCCCAAGTGAGTATGTAAATAGCATGTTCCAAGGAAAGCTGCCAGGGTTAGGAAAGTCTTTTAGTTAGTCTATGGGATCTGAGAAGTGGCTACTCTACTTCTAGTAAAAGTCAATATATAGTGTGCTCCAGCTCCTAAAGGAGCCTACCACACTGTTCTTTTGCAGAAGGTTATATAATGATCTTATATCATTATATAAGACTTACTGACGTTTCCCCCTGAATTGTTGGGGGAAAAAAGTGCATCTAGTGGAGGTGTATGTGATATATATATCTTGATTTCTTTTTTAAATATGCTTGATCCGTACAGGCTATAGCCAATCAGTGAGAGGAATCTTTTTTGAAACTGAAGACTAGCATAGCATGTTTACTCCTGGAATGGCAATTAGGAATGTTGCTTTTGATCACTTTGATCATATGATTCATCATGTTGGTTAGGGTCCATTCATACAGTTTGTTTCCGGGTGGCTGTCACTTGCCAGATGCCCTGAAACCAAAATTGATTTCACACAAAAAGTGTGACTGGTTGGGGTTGTTGTCATCACGGACAAGCCCCCTATGTTATCCCTATGGGTTATCAGAAAAGCAATGCATTTCTGACTGCCCATGTGAATGGGACTTTACTTGCTGTTATAATAATACAGTGTAAAAACAACATTTATATGAAGGTTTTTGATATATGGAAGGTGACATTCTAATGTCTTAGCCATGTCAAGATTACACATCTGGGCACTATAGTACCAAATGCATTTTAAGTGCATGAAGTGTGTTTTCTAGTGAACAGATTGCTTAGCCTTAATGTAAATTTCAAGCTGCAGAACTATGGCACATGAATAATCTAAGAAGGTCATGTAACAGCCAGAGCATTTTAATGTCCCTCTCTAATGTCCAACTTACATAACCATATACCCCGGTGTCTGTTATAAAGTCTTTACATAGCATAAAAAGGATATTATGTGCCCTTTGAACTAATAGAAGATAGGTAAACACCAGCATTATCCCGCAGCCACGTCACACACAGGTCCAATATACAAGTGAGATGTCAGAGATTACTTGAAACGCTCTACAGAAACCATTCTGAATAGAGGAAATCACTGTCTATAAACATAATACAATATACGTCAGTAAACCCTGACAGTCTATTTAGGAACTAATAAAACCACAGATATGTGCTTTTCTCTGCTGAGGTTCTGTTATTGTGTTTATTGAAAGTCATCATTCCCACTGTGCTGGGGTAGGCAGACACTTGATTTCAAGGAATAGAACAGATTCAGTGCTGACTGATTGAAGCATCATAAGCAAGGACTGGATGACAGTCAGGAAAAGGGTTAAAGGTAATCAACTAATTTAGACTAAAGGTTAAGGGCTCTTCCACACTAGCCACACTGCAGCTGTGGCACAGTACCGCAACGCAGCTAGCGTTAATGCAAAGTACTCAGGTTTTCATAGGAAAATGAGCCCTGCGCTTGCGTTTCCGATAACACACAATTTCGAACATGACTGAAAATACCCTGCTGCTCAGAAGCCAGCCCAGAAAGTATACATGTTAATGCTGCCTATAACCCATGTATGGTATCTACTGTATATTAGGGAATGTACCCACACTAGCGATCAGCCGCTGGCTCCGGCGATTAGAATTGTGGCTATGGATTGCAGCCAGAAAGTGAGGGAGCGGCAGGAGATCTTGCCCCTCCCCGCCTGATCGCACCCATAGACAGTGAATGGGCATGGTTGAAGTTTCAAGTGATTTTAACCGCGGGCGCAACTGCCCACAGCCTCGCGGCCCTTAGTTGAAGTGGGCACAGGCCCACTCAATTAAATAGACATAATTAAATTGAGATGGCCCCGCGGCTGATCGCCTATGTGGGAGCATAGCTTTAGTTAAACAAAGTTCAGCCTATGAAAGACTCTAACATTAGGTGCACACAGTTTTTTCGCAGGTATATCTCAGGTGGTTAAAAGCAATACAAGTCTTCATGTTTAGAAAGGAAAACTGACATGAAACCCAACTTTTTTAAAGAATCTCAGTACTTGTATAGATGATTTACCAATAGGGATGGTCAATGAGATGCTGGCATTTTGAAAATGAGCCAATCAAGCGCAGGAGATGTTGTACTTTATTGGCTCAGTTTCTGTCTGTTTACAATTTACATGCCAATGTTAAAATCTCTCTAAACTGGTTCAGAACATGTGCATTCCCCATGATTTTAGGAAGCATGGCGGTCACACATGTTCACACTTCCAGCCTGCAATTAATTTGACTGACTCCAGACACTGGCCATCATCCCTACACTACAAAAAGCAAACTCCATGCAGCTTGGAATGAAATGTCAAGTGTTATTTGCATGTGTAACATAACACTCCGTGTTCTCTTTCTAAACTTTTACTACATTTATATTTATAGCTAAATCTTCAGTGGCTCAGCAGTAACACTGTTACAAAGTCTTTTCCATCTGTGTGTTGTGTATATTAATAATGATTTACTAAAGCCTCCCCCACACCCTGCTGCTTTTTACATTAATTAAGTGTCAGACAAATGTGACTCTCTCATATTTAAAGAAGAAAAAGCGACATTTGAAATAACTGCATGAACACTTTGTCCAGATATTATTTGGTATGTATCACTGAGGCCCAGTGATGTTTCCGCATTAACTCCAAAGCGTGCTGGGCTTGTGATAACATGCTTTTTTCTTTTAATGTCTATATCGGTAACATCAGCAATTCTGTGGGAACATTTGTCTCTCCAAGTTCAGTGAGGAATACAAATAGATTGGGGACGGTGCCGTTATTATCTTTCCCTTGTCAGTGAAGACCTAGTTTGCAGACTTTTTTTGCTAAAATCAGTGAAATCATTCTAAAGGCATTCAGATCCAAAACGGTGTGCAAGGCAGGAGGCTTCGTAAACTCCCGAATGTAAAACTAATAGTGACTAATAGGTGGCGCGCAACTTCTGCTATGCACCAAGTATCATTGCACCATTATTCTGGAGTCCCATCTGTTCATTTGCCATTGTTTAGCGACCTGAAAAGACCGTTTTTAAAAAACAATTTAGAGAAAATTCGGGAATCTATAACAGTTAAAGATTTACTAATGCCTTGCCTATGTCTTGCACAGCCATCCTGTCCTGAAATGAGGAACTCTGATTTGAATGCACACTGTGAGCTGCAGAATTTTGATCACATACTGTAGATTACACTTCAATTCCAGGATTAGGGGCCTTTTCCACAATAGCAGTGCTGCGGCTGCTGTGCATTTTCTGTTCGGTAACAGGTGCGTTCGCGGTAATGCTAGTGCGTTCATTATCCATGAATCCCTGCGTTTTCGCATTGCACTCGCATCTCCCATGCACTTGTGTGTGTGCTGTGTCCCCAATTTTGTTCCAATTGCCTGCTGCAGAGCATTTATAGGAATGTGCTGCTAAGCGCGTTACCGCGAACACAAGCCCAGAGCCAGTATGAAAGGTACAACATGTTTATTATGGAAATCTGTCTACTATGCATTAATGCTAGCCATGCTGCGTTGAGGTCATGCAATGCAAACATGGCTAGTGCAAAATGGCCATCAGAACTTTTAGAATGAGCATTATAACTTTATGTTATAAAAAGTGGGGTCCATATTATTAATCTCTAAGTATGAAACCTGGCTGGGCAAGGGGAGGAAGCAAGTGTGCCCTTTCTTCTCACACTATGTCCATTAAGTCAGGGAGCTTTCATGAGGTAAAAAAGGCAGCATAAAGCAAGTTTGCCACATCCTACTGCCCATACCTAGCCCTATGGCAGAAGCTGGCATCCCCCAACTCTAACTGCCCTTCTCTAACCAACCATGCCAGGCCCCCTGTGTTTCATTACTGGGGAGAACCAATAATTAAGGTGGCTGAATACTGTCTTTATGGTCCAATGTCCTAGGAAAAGCAGTATTTGAATAGATTAAAGCTGATCTTCAAGATCTACCATCTGGTAGGTAGCAGCAGCGTGGGCGGCAGGAGGGACGATTTTTCCAAGATCACCCCTCCCAGTGTTTGACGTCTCGCTGAGGCGCAACATCATATAGCCCTCAAGGGCACTTGGGACATCTGTCCCAAGTGCTCTTGAGGCTGTGTGACATCACCGCAACAAACATTCCAAGCGAGTTCTGTCTCCTCTGGAGGACTGGTTGCTATTGTGACATAATGTATTCATAGCCTTTCCACCTGGTGGCCAAACTCAAAATTGCAGCTCCAGCATCTCTGGATAAAACCAGAAAGAATGGAGGAAGTTGGCTTTGTTTTGCCACTACTTAAGATGCTGGCGCCAGGAGTGACGGACAGACGAGGGTAATTATGTTCTTTTATGGATTGTGGACCAGTTTTTACAGATTGACACTGCTAACCGGTACGTAATATGTCTATGTAATGTATGTGCGTTTTTTAATTTTGAGTTTAGAACTCCTTTAAGTTCAAGTGTGAAAAAATATACTGTATTTTTCGGACCATAAGACTGGGGGGCAAAAATTGTCTGAGTCTTATGGTCCAAATGCCCGACCCCCGCGGCCACCTTGGCTTCCCGTCAGCTGGGGAGCTGGAGAAGCTGTCAGATGTGAGATGCCGGCCGGTGTCCAGCTGTACCATCTGTACTGTATAATTGCCTATGCCAACAGAGCTCAAAGCCCTGTTGCCATAGGCAATGAAGAGAGAGATAGATGAACTGGCATCTTTCCCTCTCATCATCCGTGGAAATTGAAATCACTCTGCAGCTCCCACATATACAGTAACAGCTGATCGGCAGAGGAGAGCAGAGACTGAGAAGAGACACTCTGCAGATGCCTCCCTCCTCCTCCTCCTCCTGATCAGTGTGAAGTAGGACGCTGGGCTGAGAATGTACAGGGAGTGCAGAATTATTAGGCAAGTGGTATTTTTGAGGAATATTTTATTATGAACAAAACCATGTTCTCAATGACCCAAAAAAACCATTAATATCAAAGCTGATATTTTTGGAGTAGTTTTGTATTGTTTTATTTTAGCTATTTTAGGGGGATATCTGTGTGTGCAGGTGACTATTACTGTGCCTAATTATTAGGCAACTAACAAAAAAACTAATTTTATACCCATTTCAATTATTTATTTTACCAGTGAAACCAATATACATCTCAAACATTCACAAATATACATTTCGACATTCAAAAACAAAACAAAAACAAATACAGTGACCAATATAGCCACCTTTCTTTGCAAGGACACTCAAAAAGCCTGCCATACAATGGATTCTGTCAGTGTTTTGACTGTTCACCATCAACATTGCTTGCTGCATGCAGCAGCAACCACACAAGCCCCCAGCCATCCACAGAATGTCAGAGAGGTGTACTGTTTTCCCTCCTGTAAATCACACATTTGATGAGGACCACCAGGTTCTCAATGGGGTTCAGATCAGGTGAACAAGGAGGCCATGTCATTAGTTTTTTTCTTGTTTTATACCCTTTTGCCAGCCACGCTGTGTGGAGTACTTGGACGCGGGTGATGGAGCATTGTCCGCATGAAAATCATGTTTTTCTTGAAGATGCAGACTTCCTGTACCACTGCTTGAAGAAGGTGTCTTCCAGAAACTGGCAGTAGGACTGGGAGTTGAGTGTGAGCCATCCCTAACCCGAAAGGCCCCACAAGCTCATCTTTGATGATACCAGCCCAAACCAGTACTCAACCTCCACCTTGCTGGCGTCTGAGTCGGACTGGAGCTCTCTGCCCTTTACCAACCAGCCACGTGCCCATCCATCTGGTCCATCACAGACTCATTCATCATAGTCCATAAAACCTTGAAAAAGCAGTCTTGAGATACTTCTTGGCCCAGTCTTGACGTTTCAGCTTGTTGTGTCTTGTTCAGTGGAGGGTCGGTCGCTTTCCACAGCCTTCTGTCCTCTGAGTATTGCCACACCCGTGACCATGGGCACTCCAGTGATGTTGCCCAGCTCTGAAATCAATGGGCCAACACTGGGGCAAAGTGGCATCTTGGCAGCTGCACGCTTGACTTTTCTCAGTTCATGGGCAAGTTATTGTGCGCCTTTTGTTGTCCACACGCTTCTTGCGACCCTGTTGACTATTTGAATGTGAAAACTTGATTGATTGTTCGATGATCACGCTTCAGAAGCTTTGCAATTTAAGAGTGTGCATCCCTCTGCAAGATATCTCACTATTTTAACTTTTCTAAGCTGTCAAGTCCTTCTTTTGACCCATTTGCCAAAAGCGAAAGGAAGTGCCTAATAATTAGCACAACCTAATAGTGATGTCATTAGACCACACCCCTTCCAATTACAGAGAGACACACAACCTAATATGCCTTAAAAAATTGGTCGTCAGGCTTCGAGCCTAACAGCTTGAGAGAAATAAGACACACATGCAATAAAGAGGATGATGTGGCAAAATACTTCATTGCCATAATAATCTGCACTCCCTGTATATGGAGCCTGCTCACCTACTGGCTGAATTGAATATTGCATTCACTGAATTCATTGCATTAACCCAATTGATCTAAAAACTGGGTGCGTGTTATGGTCCAGTGTGTCTTATAGTGCGAAAAATACAGTAATAAAAAAAAAAAAAGAGTAATGAGTTGATGAGTTGAGTAACCCTTTCATTTTCCAAGAATATAGAAGACACTCTGTTGTTTGAAAATGTAAGTAATTGATTTAAAACCATTATGTTTTTCCTTTACCGCCGCTGTCCTTAGTGAGGTGAAACTGCAGACATCAATATGTGTATCAGGTCTGATGCACTGGATAAAGTTCCGGCGCTAAGGAGATGTAAGGAGATGTTTTGTGCTTTTCTTTTTACGTGAACAAAAGGTCTTTTAATGCAATTAAATTCTGAACAACTCTCAAGGATTTAACCTTTCAGGGAGCATTGACGTCACCCTGTTTTGGTTTATCTGTGACACGGATGCATTTGGCACCTAGTTACAGGTTGAGCCGCCGTCTCAGGAACCGGATGGATTGCCTGTAGATGACATTCTGGCTGCTCCTGTCTGAAATTCTCCATATAAGCGCATTTCTAGAAGCAACGGCTAATTATCCTCCAGATCCATGTGTGTTGATTATACAATCAGCTGTGGATTATTCCGGCCCTGTGCCAGAGGTTTGGTAACAGACGTTCCATCTGCTTTCTGTAACCCGCAGTCTATGTCTTCATTATAACGCTGCAACTACTGAATGCAGAGCACCACCGGAGACGACCTGTCTTTAGGCGTTAAGTCACACAGGCAAATCATAATCTCTGCACTTATTAAAAATGAATGTAGTATTTATACCACAAGTCAAAGCCCTATTCACATGTGACAGTATAACTTCATTATGTCTTTGTATACCAACAGGCTTCTACTCAGCAAAGTCACAAATGACTCCGGCTAAACCTTGCCTGCCATGTGCTAAATTTGGCTTAGGTAAAATGAGACTTGGCTTTCCTCTATGCTCCTAAAGTAGTGCATAACTGTCAGAAATGTAATGAGTATAACTTACCCCAAGTGTAAACTTTGTGGGTGCCCAACAATCACAGTCCCTCCCTTATTTCCTACCTACTGTAGCCCCTGGCTATTAATGCTGATTGATATGTATTATATGGAGAACTGCATTCTAATTTATGGACACTGGGTGGCAGCAGAGAGACGGTTGGTGTGAGGACAAGACAGAGGAAGTGATTAAGGGAAAGAACAGGAAGAGAAGGGACAGGGGGAGTTCCAGTCAGCAGCGTGAGGAGAGAGAAGACGAGTGTGAGACGTGGCAGACACTCTTGAGCCGGAGCGCAGAGACCGGACAAACAAAGAGATCTGGAGCCTAGGGGAGGCTATCCCGCCGTCTGTGCTGCAGCCGCCAGGAGGATTGGAGATCCCTGTCTGCTGAGACGGAGCCGCGGTTAATCCGGAGTGACCGGCCGAACCACGTGACAGACACCATTTTGGACCCCTTTGAACAGCTAAGTACTCGGATCTTTCTCCTTCTAAAACCATTTGGATTACAAATAGGGCCTAAGTGCTCTACAGTGCCTTCTCTTCACGGGCCCCGACGTATGGTACCAGACTCTTTAGTTTAAAGTATAGCTGGCCAGCTATTGGGAAAATAGTTTTGGTGATCGGGGATTACTGTGGCCTATTACCATATCTTCATAAGTAAGATAGTCAGACAAAGAATCCAGGAAGTCGGAATACTTGTGTTAAATGGTATAGATATATATATATATACATATACATTGCCACTGCACTGTTTATTTGTTGTGTCTTCTGTGCCGCTATCCCCATACTCTTTCTTGAAGGACCGGGACGACCACTGTGGCGCCCGTGCTACCCAATAAACCCTTATTGTTTAATCTAACCCTCTCTCCTCGGTGTGTTGGTCTGGGGTCCAGGGGGAGTAAGTCGCCAAACGCTGCAAGTGGAGAAGACCCGAACACACATACACAGCCGCACCCACCGGTGTAAGGGCTACACTACTATAAAACCTCAGTCTGCTCTAAGGATCTTTAAAAGCTATACAGTAGGTGATTCTGCTTCGGTAAATGAGGGATCGACTTCAGCCAGCCTCTCAGCTGATCGGCGGGCACCCTTTGTGTGTCGGCCATTACTTTGAATGAGCTGTCCCCATTAAAATGATGGGATCGGCCAGGAATTTACCGGCATGTCAGATCACTATGCGATCCGACATGCGGCAGATCCCTTGCCTATGTCACCAGGTGCGCCCACTCGATTTTGTCGGGTGCCAATCGGAACGTGTATGGCTACCTTTATAATTAAAAACCCTGCTTGAATCTTTACAACATATACCCTCCCCCAAAATCAGTGTGAAAAAATGTGTGTGCAACTGAGAATGCGTTACCAAATATAGCCAATAGACTAATCGAGTTTGGGTGGTTGTTCCTACACTATCCACTAGCCAAACACTAAGCAGCCATGGGAGCCTGTGGAGGAGTCAGATTTGCCCACAGATCTTCCCTCTGCTACTGATATGTGTATTTCAGACTGCCCCAACTGACATACACACAATCCTTCAGGCCGAGCATGTGCATGACAGCATGTCAACTTGAGCTCGTCTGACATACACACAGCAGAGGAAAGATCTGCTCATGGGTACATCTTCTCTCTGCCTCTGCTGTATGAATTTAAGCTGGACTCAAGCTGTCTGGCTGTCATACACATGCTCATATGAGGACCGGCCAAGCGGAACTAGGAGGCAGGGAAGCAGTCTACTCGCACTGTCTAGATTCCGGAGCATGGAACTCTGACCAGCAGACCATCCAGTTTCCCCAAAGTTATTTTTCTATGATTAGATAAAGTGCCTCTTACACATCGGAGCGCCTAAAAAAAATACTGTTATGCTATGGTTTTTTCTTCTATTCTCTGTCTGCCTTCTATTCTCTGTCTGCCAAATGTAAGTATGTATGGTGTATAGTTTAGTGGCTGGTTACTAGTGTAGCCAAAGTCTCAAATCTCACACATGGGCAGCAAACAGGCAAACTTCCTATTTCTCTGTTAATATTACTATACAGCACGTATCCAATCAGTCTAGGGCAGACATGGGCATACTAAGGACCAGGGGCCAGACTGGCCCAATTAGGTTTTTATTCCAGTCCTTTGTCAAAAATTTTTATATGATTGGACGTTTTGCAGACAAGTTAATATTCCTTCATAAGTCTCACATATTAAATGGGAATTTCAACACAGAGAGTACAAGGCCTAATACCAAAAAAACCTAAGCTGCTTATTGGGATTAGAAAATGTCAAGCAAATACTGGTATGCCAACAGTGGCCAAACCTACAAACAGAAAAATATGAATGAATGAAAGAGATAGATATCTCATTGAGATTGTTCATGTTAGATTTTTATACAAATTAGAAATCTGTGTCCACTAACAATTCTAAAAATGTATGATTTTTACGTACAACGTCATCTATTTTATGTTCCAATTGTTCCATTGGTTGATCCTTGTGAAGTATTACTAGGCCACGTTGTAAAAAATAAAAACACAATCTACAATTTATGTGTTGATATACAAGCATGCAGCATCATAGTGTGATTAGAACCCAACTGCATCTCATTTTAAACATATCACATATACAAATTGTGTATCCTGGCTGTGTATAATATATGCCGAATAGGAGAATTTCTGAAGCAAGCGATATATATCTGGAAATCTCTGTGCACAGCAGCACTGAGAATAAGTACATTTAATGAATCATGGACATGAAGCCAAGTTATAGAAAGACACAGTACACAGGTCAGCACCTTGATATATACAGGCCGGCCAGAGCCCGGTAACACATGAAAATGTCAATATTTACCCAGTGGACGTGTCGGAGATTTAACCACTGGCTGAGTTTTATGGCTCTGGGTGGTTAATTTCTGCTCAAAGTATATAACGCCTGATGCTTCTGCAGTTATTGCATCAATAGCTGTTCATCAATTACTCAAGCGTTTTACACTTGTGTTACTATACCGCCATCTCCTGGCGTATTCCCAATATGCAGCATCAGCGCTGCATGGGATCGCACATCGGTGCTGCAAAATACATATAAAGGAAGGTGTATATATAAAAATATTTATTTATTAAACTTAAGATAAGAACAAAATTTATTGTAAATATATATATATATATATATATATATAATATTTCCATTGCAGTCCCACCAACAAAAAGAGCAGTCATTTTAATTATATTATTTGAATGGTATTTGTTTTATACAGTTATACGTGCTCCTCTTTTGTACTTAAATTGCTTATTAAAATTTTATGCATGCTGTTGTAGGAGAGTGACCTGTGTCATGTATGCAAGTAACCGGTGTCTCAAGGGTTAATGTGATTAAACAAAAATGGACAATTGTTTTTTTTTCACAAATTTTACGATTTCATGTTATTTGCAAATCATCAATGGAGATGTAGAGAAGGTTTTGGTTCTTACAACAAGAAAAGTATTGCTCTAACACAAATAGTTTTTGCATAAATAACGTTTCGAAAATCTCGACTTTGATTTTGAACTTTATTTTTTTCAAATGTTCATACAACCCTTTTGTACACCACCAGCAATTTTCAAAGGCTTTGCAATCAGCTCACAAAGTCAGCTAGTCGAAAAATTCAACCATTTCTATATACTGAATATGTCTTTAATAAAGTGATGATGTAACTAAGACCAAGCCATATGGGAGTGCCCAGCCAAATATACTTATTAAAAGTTCCAGTTAAGGGTGGAGTTGGGGTTTTGAAGGAGAGTGGACATTGCATGTCTGCGGAACCGGAGACCCCTATCATAGCCCAGATGTGAATATAGACTTCCCCCTTGTCCCAAGTTTAGGGCCAAGGGTGCCCTAGCCCTGATGAGTTGTCACAAGTTGGAGTGAGGGCAAGACCAGAGACCACAGAAGCGACAAACTGAATCTGAGGAACACCAATAAATACCAGTTCTTCCACCAATCTGGCAGTGAGCATATTGACTTTCATGGAAGCATGCTGTCATGGGGCCTGCCTCAAGGGATGATAGAGTTGATAGTGGGCAGAGGCCTCTCAGGCCTAGCTGCAAGGTGATGGTTAAAGCTGTTCCTAATTGATCTCACAAGTGGAATAGGGTGCAGCCCTGAAGGAAGACGGAAGGTCTGGCTGTGAAGCAAAAGTGATTACCCATTGCTAGCGGTCACCCTGATTATCAGGAGGGCACTGGCTGTGATGGAGGGCCTAGTGGAATGCTCTGCCGCTAGGTGGAACAGTCGGCAGAAGGGGCCAGACAGGGGAAAGTACTGGAAGATGTCAGACCTTGATACTTGGTTCACCCTGGTGCGTGTTTGAGCACACTTTACACTGTCAGCTTTCCACCATGTGCATTATACACTGCAGTACATCAGAAAACCCCACATGGCTGGAGGACATTCAGTATCATACAACTCTTCCAACCAATCTGACTGACACTGACCTGTCTCTATCATTCACTGGATTTCAGATTTATGTAGCTTAGAATTGTTATGAGGGAGCCCTGGCAGACTCAGAGACTGCAGCTCTATATATTGAAGTAGAGCAGAGATAGTGTAGTTAAGTTGAACTTGTCACCAGGTTCCACCAGCCTCATAGAGACTCCACTCCCACAAAGGTGCAAAACAAAGTTAAGAAGTCTGTGGGTGGCATTTTGACTTTTACCAAAGGAAAGATACAATTAATATTTGCTGGATATTATTTGAGGCACCCTGTCAACCCTTAAACCCATTGTTTATGTTAAGCTCACAGAGACTTGGAAAAAACTAGATTAGGTGACGTACCAAAGTGGAGAGAGTACAAGTAAACCTTGACATGGAAATCTGACTTACACAAAATTCATCAGCTTTAACTAGAATGTAATAGAACTAGAATTCTCCTTTTTTCCAGTACAAATATTTGTCCCGCCACCCCGGGTTTTTTTCTGGCAGAACGTCAGAACATGGGGACTTTGAGGTCACCTAAATGGTAAATATGTACATTACCCCCCTCAGATGGGAGGGTTTAAGCAATACAGTCTGTAGTACAATACTTAGAACAAAAAAGAAATAGTTAGAAGGTCAAAAAATCGGAAACATAGTCGAAAAGAGTCCATAAAGTCATTAGAGTCCTGAGAAGAATTCACATATTCTCTTTTTCATTTATTGGATAAACATAGCGATGAAAGAAGTGGTCTACGATGTCACTGTGTCGCCAGTTAGGGTTTTGTAAAGTAATGACATTCAAATCTGTATAATGAATTTATGGTATAGCCTTAGACCTCGACGTGTGTTTTAAATTGTTTTTCATCAGGAGGTTTGGCATTTGTGGGTATAGTTAGTATATATGGATAGTAGATGATCCCAGAACTTGGGCGTATAAGAGGAATGGGGGAGCACTGTTTAAGGTTAAGAGATAACCATAGTCATAGATAAAAGTAGTCCAAATGTAGTCCCAAGAAGTCGGGTAAGCATCCCCTGCCTCCAAGCCTCGACACCATGGAAAACAACCAATGATCAACTACTGAATACTGACAGCAGGTCTAAGTTTATTTTTTATGTCTACATTTAATAATGCTGTTGATCTAACCATCATCTGTCCAATATTTGGATTTGCTGTTCTTCAATGAGAAATCTGGATGTCAGTAATATTTATTTTAAAAAAAAAAAGCCAGGGACAGCACCCTATGAGATTAGGATAAAAGCAGGGTATGTAACGTTAGATATGGACCACTAGGAGGGGACATCTTGCTTCATTCGCCCAATTGTGAAACCGGAACTTCTGAACATTCAAATCAAATTTTAGCAGTGAGCAGTTCAACAGTGTTTTCATAGTAGCTGACGCTGATCAATTGTTCACTATTCACCAGGAGCTGCATTTCAGTTCTATCTGGGCCCCAATATTTTAAATCAGAAGCTGCAAGCATTCTTGGTCACTCATTCTTATTGGAGTATTATAAGCCAGCACACATACCCATTACAATTTATGGGAAAGCCTGATAACCATCCCCTTTTTTTAACTGTTCTTTTTCAACAACATGAAAGATTATACAAGACGGAAAATCCATAACACAGCGGTTGTTTTTTTACAACCCCTGCCTCCATCGCACAATAACTAACCTCAGGCCTTGTGCACTTGTCGTTTTTCTGACGTAACTTGCAGCAGTAGGCTAAATCAAAAAGTCAGGTCCCTTACAACTTTGGTTGTAGGATTCACACCCTTGGATTCACAATGTTCATTGCATGCAGCGTGCACTGATCATTAGAATGCATTTGGTTTAATGTGTCCTGGCTTTTCGAATGCAGCATTGCGTAAATTTGTATTTTATTTTTTCAATTGTGCTTCTGATGTGCAGGTTGTTTTTTATCTCAAAGATTAGGGTGGGAAATGCAGAAGCAAATGTTTTCTTAAATACATCAAAATAAAATTAAAAGTCATCAGCCTCAAGCTGGGCACACGGGTCAAGAGCACTTCAATTGAATCGCGATCGACCGGAAAGGAAAACTTTTTAGAAGTATGGAGTACATGGGAGGACACCACGGAGGAAGCCATTGCTGTCCAAAAAATATTGCAGCATGTTTGAAGTTTGCAAAAGAGCACCTGAATGTTCCACAGCAGCAGTGAGTTGTTTTGAAAAAAATGGCCCAGGATACCAACATCAAAGCCTCATCCCCACTGTTAAACATGGCAGAGGGAGCATCATGGTTTGGAGCTGCTTTGCTGCGCCAGGGCCTGTTGTCACTACTGGAAACATGAATTACAGAGTTTATCAAGACATTTTGCATTAAACGTAAGACCATCTGTCCACCAACTGAAGCTCCACAGAGGATGGGTGATGCAACAGGGCAGCAACCCAAAGTATGCAAGTCAATTAATGAATGAATGGCTTCAACAGAACAAAATACACCTTCTGGAGTGGCCCAGTCAGAGTCCTGACCTCAAACCAATTGAAATGCTGTGGCATGACCTTAAGAGAGTGATTCACACCAGACATCCCAAGAATATTGCTACACTGAAACAGTCTGGTGAAGATGAGTGGTACAAATTACTCCAGATCGTTGTGCAGGTCTGATCTGCAACTACAGGAAATGTTTGGCTGAGGTTATTGCTGCCAAAGGAGGGTCAACCAGTTATTAAGTCTAAAGGTTCACATACTTTTTCTACCCTGCACTGTGAATGTTTACATGTTATGTTCAATGAAAACATGAAAACATATCATGTTTGTGTAGTATTATTTTAGGCAGGTTTTTCTATTGGTGTGACTTAGATGAAGATCAGACCCTTTTAAACCAACATCAAATGTGTGCTGCCCGCAATTGCCAGCTCTAGTCGGTTCCGTTCTCTACGGACCAGGGTGGATCCCTACATCCACGAAACCAGGGATATTTCTTTTTTTCAATTTTTTGTAAAAAATACAAGGGGTTCACATACTTTTTCTCCCAACTGTACCATCAGATATTGATCATTTCATAAATGGCACTAGAAGTGCCCATAATAGGCAGGAATGCATAAAAAACAAAAAAACTTACCTGTAAGGAGTAATTTAAGAAGATCCCTGGCAGCCCTTCCTCTCTGTCTGTCTTGTGCCCTGGCGCCCCCAGCAACTCACCACAGAGATAGACGGGTAAATCTCTAATCTAGGCTCCCAGAGAAAACCATTATAAGCGCTCCCAGTGGCAACTCACGATATTGCACCCAGAGTTAATCCATACGATTCCAGGCAACAGCAGGTAAGTATGATACTCCACCATCATTCCAGCTCAGTCAAACTTTAATTTTACATATGTATTTTTTAGATTTTGAGTATACATCAGCTTTAAACTGAAATTGTTTTAGGCTACCAGATCCAAAGGAAATGTGTAATGTTCTAGCTAAATTCATGGTTGCCCCAAACGAATTAAACAATTAAATTAACAGCAACCATAGTCACAACCAAATAAACTAGTAAAACAATGAACAGGTAATTTTGCACCCAATCTGAATTAGTAAAAACAATGGTAAAATGTCAGTTATGTACAGAGAGCCATGCATGGGACATAATTATTAATATACAGGACTGTGAATGCAGACACAAGTGATGGAGAAGTGTTCCATCTGATGGAATCTGATTCTGAAGCACCCTAGTAATCAGTGGCAGCCAGCAGCATGCTCCTCATCTCACCCAACCATTTAACAAGCCACGACTGTTATTTATGTAGAGAAAACAATGTGACTGCTATGGGACGTTTGGGGATACTTTCCAGCTATTTTAGCCGCAGAATGTTTTCGCAGAGAGAAAGAATTTGTCCATCTATTACTCAGCATTTTGAATGCTTGCTTTGAAGACGCTGGCAGTAAGCACAAAGAATAAGCTGAACACATAAATACTGGTGGACAGCAGCCTATGTAGGCAAGGGACAAGGGAAATTATTTATTGTCTTGGCCCAGCTGTGAGCTGGATGGGATGCTGGGATATGTGGCAGCACATATGGCTGTAGCAGGTGTCTCTTACTGGCTGGTTGCACCTGTGATCCTTGTACTGTACAGATGTGTGATGGAGAGGAGCTGCAGGAAAAGACTCTTAGTGTCTCAATGTATTCATTACTCCCAGACCAAACACCAACTCTCCCCCTGAGATAAAGCACGGTACATCAGGGATCAGAAAACCATGAAGAGTTAACCACCCTGAAAATGGAGGCATTTATTGAGCCAGCAAATACTAAATCAAAAAGAAAATCTGACAGAGGGTCAGATAATTGAATGATCATCCAGTAAAATACACCGTCCAATTTCGTGACTTGGGCAGGTATGAGCTGTGGAGAAAACAAAAAAATACTCCTACCTACTCCCATACCATGACCCCCACAACTTCCACCATGCCCCCAAAGAAACCTTATGACACTTATGCAGATTTTAAAAGTGGATATAAGTTTTATATATAACTAACAAAAAGGTCCAAGACAGTGTCCCAAACTTCAGAACTACAGAACCACCTGTACCAGCCATAAACAATACCAGTTGGTGGGTAATTCCGTATCATTGACTCCTTCCACACTATATTCCGTATCATTGACTCCTTCCACACTATAACTATATGTCCAAAAAGCATGTGGGCTATTGACCCTTGAAAGTTCTCAATGTTACTCCAAACTGGTGACCACCAGCATGTCACCCATGATCATCCATCCATGTTTTCCTGGACTCTTTAAAGGACCCATCTGCTGTGAAAAAAGTGACACCAGAAAATACCAAAACATAACCACAAATAAGGTATGGATTTATAAAACGGATGAGAGAACTGTACCTGGGGGCGCGAAGGTATTCCCTGGCCCTCATTCTTAACATGTGTTTGAATAGAGAGGGAGGGCTTGATGATGTTCCTAAATAGAAAAGGGGGGCCCTGCAAGGAAAGGGAACAAAAGGGAAGGAGGGTGGGGGTCGTCATTTACAGGGACACAGCATTTCATGCCGCCATGGCTGGTGGTGGGAATGACTTTACAATTGCAGCAAAATGGTAGCTAAAGTGAGACTGGCTTGCCTTATTGTCTTAGATATAGGGGCTGATCATTCGCAACACAAACAGAGTGAAAAAGGTTTTACTGGTCTCCTCCTGGGTTACAAGCTCAGGATCCTGTCAGGGTCTTCAGAGAGAATTATGTTAGTACCCATATAACCTGCATTCTCACAGATGGAGATTTAGGCCATTTGATAAAAGTTAATGGCAGTAGTAAGAATTTATCCAGCAGGATAGTCAGTGAAAAAAAATGAATTCTAGAATTAAAATTAAATGTGCTGTGCAGGTTTCCAGATTAAATTTAAGGATAAACGTGTGGCAATATATCTTCTCCTCCAGGTGTAAGTAATATAAAAATAAGTTTTCACTGCTGTGTTCATATTCTTCTTAGGGCTCTTTCCTTAAAGTATCCTGTTGGCTCAAGATGTCCTCTGGATTGAAGAGAGGAGATGTAACCACAAAACATCGGACATGTACTGGTACAGAGACAAGAGCTGACATAATTTGAGAGAAACTCTTTGATTGTTTGAGTAACACGTGGCACTGGGTAAAATTCCAGAGGGAGCATCAAAACTAACCGAAGGTTGTATGGAAAAGATAAATCTAAAATAAGATATGAATGGGTGGGGTTGGGGTAGTATGAATGGGTGAGTGGGTTAATAGGTAAGACAAACAAAACAAAACGCAATGCAATGCATTATGCTATACGCCATTTGTCTATTTTAATGTATGAATGCATGTATAATGTATGAACTTTTAAAGTACTATTTAAACCTTTTAACACATTATTACATTAATAACCAACATGATACATGCAAATCTCTCACTACTTTAACAATTAGTCACTTTTTCTGTATTTCATATTTCAACCTGATTTTTATATTCTTTACGTTGCATTGTATGTTGTTACTGCCCACAGAGCTGTTCTGATGCCAATACCTAATTAGGATAATTCCTAGGAATTGTAGTATCAGGAAGGGAGGTTAGAGAAAATACCTTTCATACCAGAATGGAAATGATGATGTCACACGTACAGTGGGGCAAAAAAGTATTTTTATGTCTTTCTGCTTCTATATAAGCCCCATGGGTTGCTAATATGAGCAATATCATGCATATGAAGAGCCAAAATCTTTTTCCCAAATCTAAACAGGTTGGTCCCTCCTCCATGATTCAGTGATTTTCTTCATGTTGCTAGGAAGAGACAGGGACCATACCACCACTAATCCCCTGACTTCTTCCGAAATCTTTCTATCCTTTTCTTTTTACACTCCTTCTCTCAATATTGCTTTCCCGTTGCTTTTTGGTAAGGAGTCCTCCTCTTTCCAATTCTTAATCTTGACCAATATTTACCAAATACTTATTTTTCTTCATAATTTACAAATAAATTCTTTAAAAATCAATTGGTGCCACAATTGGTGGCTGTTTTTGTTCCTGAATTTAAACAGGTTGGTCCCTCTTCCATGATTTGGTGAATGTTTTCATGCTGCTAGGGAGAGACAGGGACCATACCACTACTAATCCCCTAGATTTTTCTTCCGAACTTCTTTGTACACTCCTTCTCTCAATATCGTTTTACCTGTGCTTTTTTTGTACGGAGTTCTCCTCTTTCCAATTCCCAATCTCCCTAATTTCAACCCCTTTTAAATTGTCAACCCCTTTTCATTGTAATACATGTTTTTTATTATTTATTTAGTTTGGTTGGATTAGCTGTTGACCCCATAATGGGCTTCTACAATGATTTTATTAGTCTTCTATATGACATATAGTTAGTTGAGCAACATTCAGGGTTGTTGTTTTGCTTTACAAAAAAATCTCATTAATCATTCATATTGTTGTAATGTGCAAATAATCCCAGCTAGGTAGGTCTGCCACCCAAAGTACCCATTGAGGGTGCCCCCCATGTTCCCATTTTGCTTACAACAAAAACTTAATTTAATGATGAGTACTTTTTTATTTCATACTTTTGAGCTTTGTCCTGGACACTTTTGCATGGAATTATTTTGTGCCCTGTATTTATGTTTTGGTTTATATTTTTAAAATGAAAAACCTTCATAAACTTCTTCTAACAAAAATATGGTATGTACATATATTAAACTAAGGGGGATGTGAATGATACAATGGTGTATATTTAAAGATGGCTAGTTGATCCTGGATTGCTTATAACAGAAAGTATTTGGTCACCAGTGCAAAGTGCTGAGAACAAAAAGTGTCAAGGTGTCTGCAACAGTCCAACAATAGTATGTGATATCTCTATATTTATATTGTTATAAGACCCTGTTAATAAAACAATTAAAATGCTGTATATTATTCAGCTTTTTGAATTGGTTATCCCTTTCCAATCCATAATACCAGATCTTTGACAACTCCAGCAGTATGTGAACCGATATGAGGGCAGGCATATAGACTTGTGTCCATTATTTTCTATATGCCTGTGACTAGTCTTATCTGTTCTTTTGCACTATTACACAATTATTCACCTAATATAGTTTATATAAAGCACAAAGAAAATGTATTTCTTGTTATTTCTTTTTCCTGGAAACAATTTAAATAAGCTGAGATTGTGAACAAGTTGAAAATTAATTTCCTTCGCTATTAAACAGCTGGGAAAGAAGTTGAACTAATCTGTAGAGCCAGAGACTGGCTGTCACTATTCAGCCAAACATAATGAATTCTAGCCTGGAATAGTTTCCTTGTTTCTTCATGAAACTTACCAAGTGTATCTAGTAAAGACAGATGAGGTGTTTATACGATCAGATTATGGCAGAGCTTCAACGTTTTGGGAACTGACAATACCGCGGTCATGTAAATCATACTTTAATGAAAACTATTCTAATATTTCATATTAATTTTATAGCTGGTTATTTTTTCTTCTTTAAAAAGTTGTATTAAAAATATTTAATTCTGTAAATGAATTTATGAATGTTTTGTAATCAGTCTTTTAATTTAATTTGCAATCTCTCAACAAGTGTTAGCAGAAATAGTTATTGTTTCTATATAACACAGTCATAACAGATATAAAACTAATTATCCATAATATGTTTGGGCTATTCACACCTGTCTGTCTTGGTGTGTTAACTTGTGGGGGCATTTTTAAATAAATGGAGTGTCTTGGAACCACAACCAACAAAGAAAGTCAACATGAAGTATTAGCAGTGCAATCATGCATGTTGTAGCAACACACATTTTACTACAACTCAATGATTTAAATTAAACTGCTGACAGGTAAGCCGAATAAAAACAATTACCTCATTACAATGCTATCCTTCAAATGATGCAATATATGTGACAAAAGTAATTTTATTAAAGTTATTTGTTAAAATAGTAGCAGTTGGGCCACCATTATAACTGGATGACCATGCTCTACCCTATGTCATTAGACACGGACCCTTGATTGGTCCTTTGGCAATAGACATGGTAAAATGCACTCACTCACTTGTAGCCTATACTTACTATATGTATTGAGTTGTGTTATTTTCAGTACAAGTTGTTGTGCCATTTTCCCTTTCTTGCTTATCATTATGGTTGTCACTGTTTCTCACCATGTGGCCATTGTGAACTTTGGATAATTTTCTCTAGTTATAGTCACGCTCTTTTCTGCAATTGACTTAATTTACTTCTTTCACATTAACTCCTAATATTGTGATTTGTACTCTACTTATTTTTGTCAAAATGTGTAAAACTCAATACAATTTATTGAAAGAAAAAGAAATGGGCAACCATACGGATCTGTTAAAATGTTTAATGATTAATTTGTTATCTGTACATGTGTTATTCCATCTACGAAATCTTTTGGAATGTACCCAGTATGCAGTAATTAGTACCAAATAAAACTAGAAAAATATGTTGCTTCTCACTAGTGGCCACAGTTCCTGTGCAGTTGGGGGCAAGCTCCCAACAACTAGTGTGAACATGACCTAAATGTCAATACTTGCAAAGTAGGGAGGGACACTGTGGCAAGCTGGTACTGAGCTACAGTAAAGGAGCACTCTGTAGACCCAGGATCCAAAGAGTTCATCTATATTCTGTGCTTTACTAGAATTTGATGGAAGGTTCACTGTGTGTAACTGTACCCAGCCAGTGTGGGAGATGGCAACCAGAGGTTGTAAAAGAGTGTGCTAGGCAAATTCCTGTGCCTGAAAATCATAACGCCCCACCAACGTATTGTGGGCAGACTGCCCATGAATTACCCATGTTTCAGGGCACGGTTTTTCAATCTTAATGAAAAGGACGCATTACAGCTGCAGCGACGGTAACATGTCATATTGATTTAAATTGAAAAATGGCAGTAAGGCACCACACACCGCAGCTTTTTCGTGCCATGCAGAGATAACATTGGCCATTCAAATTTTGTCGAGTCAGGACGGAAGTGGCTACCAGGACGCATTGTGTCCATGCCAAATGCGGGGCTCTCACGGCAGTGGACACAAACCCTAAAAGGGAGAAAAGGGGCATTGTATTTAAAATAAAGTTTGAGGCCCATTTTACACTGCGGGACTTACAAGTGTATGTAAGGCGCTTGTGCTGCTGCCCAAAAAATGCATGCTGTAAGGCAGGGGTGGGCAAACTATGGCCCAGCCCTTTTTCACCTTGTGGAAATGATTCTCCCCTCCGTTTGTTCTTTGCAAGGAGTGCACAAAATGTTTAAAAGTGTCCAAACGTTGTCTTCAACACAGTGTGTTAGATCTCCTGGGTGTCACGGGTGGACAAGGGGTCTCCCAATGGCTCAAGGAGG
>CM070038.1:39527040-39549344 GCA_036250615.1 Ptychadena robeensis | reverse complement strand
GAAGTGGAGGCTGCAGGACCAGCAACCCTCCGTGTGGTACCAGTCGTCCCCTGTGGGTTAGCCCCTGATGATGTGGTAGGTTTCTGACAGGAAGATCTCTGACACAGTGGGTGCATCTTCATGGCAACAACAGGCAGTCTCTATGAATTAGCATTTTTTTAGTTGTCACACATCACCTATTACACATGACCACCACCATGCATGGGATGCATGGAATTGCCACCCTTACAGCAGGTCGGCCATAACAGGCTCTTGGTCCGGACCATTTTATCAAATTTAAGAAGCCAATGTGGCCCACCTGTCAAAAAGTTTCCCACCCCTGCTATAGGGCTTTTAAGTTAATGTGCTGTGTTGCGAGGTAACTCGCTATATTGTATTTATATTACCACTAAACACAGGGCCAGTGTGAAAGATATTTAGAAACCTGTCTACCTCGCATTACCCAAGCAACACAAACACAGCTTATGCAAAATGGCCCTCAATCCAAACCTGTGTAGTTGAATAATGTTTCTATCAAGAAAAGGGTGGCCTAGCAGGGAAAGTTTGGAAACCACTAACCTAGAGAGAGACAGGGAGAATCGTGCTGAATACTGAGATTGTAAAGTTGCATGTTTATTAGCATGTTAAGTTTTTTTAACATGTACCACTTTAAAGTAAAAAAGGTTTATTTTTCTATGTGGATAACAAAACGTTGTTTAGAAACAACTCAGGTTTAGAAAAAATCACTTTAGCCTTTTTACTTCTTGTTCTATGTACATTTTATGGTATAGTCAATGCTAAAGTGAAGCCATACAAAATGTCAATATCTGTGAGAAGTCCATTTCCTCTCTTAGAAGTATTCACTTTAAGATCACTGCTGTGCGTAGGATGGATCCCGCTGGGTGGTAATAGCAGGTTCGAAAACGTCTACCGTAGCTATGTAACTTATAATGGCGGTTTGCGTAAGATCCTGAGCACTCGATGACCCAATAAGTACAGGTCTGGCTTTCAAAGGATCAGGAATCACTGCCCTGATCCTGTAAATGCCAAGATATATTACAGGCAAATAGACAACAGTGACGCATGAGACTAGAACCGAGTAAAATAGTATGTTGCTGTAAGAAAGGCAACAACAAGAAGCAAAAACTTTGTAATATTAGAGCTGTTCTACACATTTGCATATGTCAGCAACTCCCGAGTTATGTGGTGTGTATTGCCTTTACACACTGTATGCGTTTTCAAACACTTGTATTGGAACCACAAACGCTGTGCATCCAAAATGCATGCAGCAGTGCATTATACATCACAATCCAGTGCATGGTAAACCTATTACCGTATATATACCGCATATTCCTTTTCCTTACATCTCCTGCAATGATAATATTGTAGTGACATGCACTTACATAATCAGTGCCCTACATAATAGTGCCCCCTTGAAGATTCCTGACCATGATGCCCCTGGGTTGCAGGCAGATAAAACAGTTGCTCTGCGAGGTCATATCTGATGGAGTAGCAGTAACTGGGCATGCTGTACACTCCGATACCAGTCTAGTCCAGCGTGCATGCAGCCGGGGAGCACAATAGAACGCAATCTGTGTAAAAGACCCAGTTACGAGGAGCTGCTGCCTTTTTAGCCACATACCTGTGCCAGGTTTCCAGTGGGGTGCCGTGCAGCCCAGAACGCGTGGAGCAGATCTGTACATTTCTGGGGGTGCTGCCTGTGCTTTGAGCCTGACAATCTGCTGTATACACCCTATGGACACGCAAGTGTGTCCACCATGTCCATGTGGCCTTATTTCTCCTAGGCCCCGTTTAGGCCTAGTGGTTTGAGCAGCTAGGATTACATTAGGATACATTAGAATGGGTACACCCTGCCTCTGAACTTCGTCTATTTAAGTTTGTTGTATTTATAGTTAGACCCTTTCTGTTTAAGAATAACATTTATTAAGCTTAAATTGCCTCTTGTCAACCATTGATCCGTTAACCTGTACACTATCATGTTCAGGGGCTTTGCAATCAATTCACAATTCCATTAGTTGTAATAATGACATCCAAAAACACAAGCTTATACTCATGGCACATTTCAGTTTTTTTATTTGTTTTTTTTATTAGGTGCCTTGGCTTATATTCGGGTTGGCTTTTACTTGAGTATATATTGTATAAAATGAATATGTTGTAGCAGGGTCAGGTGTATCATTGTTATATGATGTACGCTACAACATCAGGACTAGATAGTTTGATTCACATTTGGAATTCCCAATAATACATTGACGTAGATGAATGCAGGGTGTGATACAGCTCAAGCAAGTCCAAAAAGTGCACATAATACCTAGTGGGGCTGTTCCCATTAAAACTCATGAACATGTCAATGTACATAAGGCAGATAGGTGTGACGCAGACCTAAGCCATCAGTATAATGCACTTACACAATAAAACTACCTACAAAAACAACAAAAAAAACTTGAACTCTCTTAATTAATTTACCACTAGTACCTGCAAACTGTAAACTGGTGATGACCCATTGGAAGTGAGAACATGAAAGACATCCTGGAATGGTTAAACCAATGGAGATACTGTACTGTAGGTAGCTGATGATGAGTGGGTTGGAACCCAATACCATGGCAGTCATAAAATGAACAGAAATAGTAATTTTTTGGCAGGTAAATCAGTACATCCATGTATATTCAATCAGTGTATTTAACCATTTGCCTGGAGCATTGCTTTTAATGTTTCAAGCTGTTTATACCAAACACAACCAGTATGCACATAATTTCATTTGCTTTATTGTGCTGCCTGAATTTTACATGAGCCGCCTTGTCTACATGTGTAGACGTGTGTGTGTTTTAGTTCCTTAATAAACTAATATGCAGCCTATACATGTACAATATATTTTAATCAGCTAATAGGTTAATAGTGCAGTTTATGAACCCCAGCAGTAATACTTTTTGCCGGTGACTGTAGTTCGATTGGTTAATTTGCTGGGTGCTGGAGTAATCTGTCACAGGGGGTTTTGCATTAACTACACACGTGCATTCCAGCAAACATGCCAAATTAAAATTAATGATATAATGAAAATTAAAATGTCTGTATGTTCTACGTAAATGCAGAATAAGTGAGTTCACATAATGAGCTTGGGTAATAAATAAAGGGCTGATGCGCTGTCAATTACTTACTCAGGGGTCATTTATAAAACAGGATACTAATTGGCTTAAATCACTTAGAAAAGCAGCAGCCTGATTATGAGGGGCATGCCCATATGTGCCAGACATACTGGTAAAACAATTATACCAAGATCTGCATTCCTCATGAAAAGACAGGAGTGTTTCTGGGGCCCTAATGGACCAGGGGCACCTCTGGGCTCACAAATTAAAATGTTGAGGGGCTGGTAGGATGCCATAACTATAATTTTGTCCTATATATAGTATAATCCGACCCAAATATAAGCAGATGTACCTCATTGTACAAAACAAATTCAGGAAAACTTAGCCTAGGTTGGGAAATGCCGCAGCTAAGGCCTAGAAAAACACAGCAAATTAGCTTTGAATTTGAGATGTTGTAACTTGTTGTAAAATGTTTACTAATTTATACAAAAACTTTATATGCTAGATATACAATTTTTGTCTATACAACCCTTTTCTACATCTCCAGCAAATACGGTGATGATACCATGTTCAGGGGCCTTGCAATTCACTCACATGTTGTGAGCACATTGTAGGTGCTGAAAAATTCAGGTAATATTAGAGTATATACGGTCCTTCAAAACTAAGACTTATGTGATCGTTTTAGCTGAGAATAAGAACTGTCACATTATGATGATATGACTGAAATTAAAATCCAATGCATCATCAGATTATAGAAAACAATGATTCAAAACTGTATTAGGTATCTTCTCCATAATTCATTTGAAACCCAATGACATTCATCTGGAGACCTATGGCTCCTGCCCCGGTCATTAGGGTCTAAAAACTCAGACATGCTGTCATAATATATCTTTATTATATGCATAAATCTGCTTTGTGGTCTGGGATTGATTTCTAGGCAGCGATCCGAGCATTAAATATAACTGGGGTATGGTTTAAAAGTTATAAGGCAATCCTAATTAGTAATCCTGGTGGTATGGAGCAGAGGGGTTCAGGGGGCATGTAATAAATAAATTATAAAGAAACAGAGGTCAAAGCAATGCACAGCCAAGTTCATTCTCTACCTACAATTTAGCACACCGCCCCTGAATATGATTTCATAATTGCTGGAAATGTAGGGAAGGATTAAACACAGTCAGGGCCAGCGTCAGGCCAGTACGGGGGGCCTTCAGGCCCAGGCTCGACCATTTATGGTGGGCCCAGCAGTCTGCTGTACAGTCAATGCCATGCCTCCCACATTAGTTGCAGCATCAGCATGGCAACCAGGTTCCCTGTCCTTCATGCTGTCAGGACCTGCTGGCAAAAATTCACAGAGTACACTTGCATGTGCGTTAAAAAAAACGATTTGTTTATGCTTTCCAGGTGCCCTCTTATGGCAGAAAGCGACAAAAAACTATTGTCGGGGCTTGTTTACCCGGGCGATTGTTAGCCTCCCAGTAAATTACCAATTAGCACAACCAACCAACAAACGCGACATGAGGTGTACGTCAGTCCGTTTTCGGGCTTTTGCCCGATATGCCTGTCACAGGGTCGTTATTTAGAGGACCCACGAGCATCTGCACAAGTTTGCAGGCACTCACAGACAGGAGCTGCTGTCAGTCCAGTCCAACGACAGTGTAAATGTAGCCTAAGAAGCGGAGATGCTTGCAGAGCTTCTCAATTAATGACCAAACGACCCTCTGAACGTGGCAGAAGGCATTAAAAGAAAGCACACTGCCTGATTAACGACATAAACGTACATTTTCTGTTCTTTAAACAACCTCATTGACTTCAATTTTAAATTTACTTTAATGTTGTTTTTGGTCGCTTAAAGGTGTCCTATTAGAAACCTGTGTTACATTCACACTACCATTCACTGAAATTTGATGTGCTGTGTCAGCACCAGCACCATGCCAGGTTATGCACTGTGTTCCCTATTTACATTGTGTTATTGCATGTGCTGACGCATGCGGTTCCAATACAGTCGTATTAGAACCAAATTCAACAGTATGTTAGAACGCAACACACAGCGCATGGAAGTGTGCATGGTACAGAGGTTTCCTATGTAGAGTCAAGTTGAGTCATCCACCACTAAATGACATTGTCAAGTGGAGTTATCCACCACTTAAGTCATAGTCCAGTCATTTGATGATGTCATCACACAGACGCAGTGGAGGAACACAGGTGTCTAACAATGAACAACATGACAACAAAACACAGGGCTAATACCTTGAATTTTGTGGTAAATTTAAGTTCAAAACAGAAAGTGGGTACAGCTTAAACCGTGGCAGCAAAGACACACAGAGTGAGGCAATACTATACACTGTGGTTCACAAAAAGGCACATTTCCATCATAAAATAAAAATAAATTCACTCAATTTTCTCTGAACGTGATGACAGTGTTTGCATCACCCATGTAGAGTGAAGTATTTCCATACTTGTTATGTGTGTCTATCACCTACTGCCTCTGCTGCCATGTTTCCCATCTTGTGTTTAAATTCCCTGCATTCCCTCTGTGTATACAAGTGTGTGTTTTAACCGTGCCTAAACTGCTCCCATTACCCCCAATGAGCCTGACTCCACTGCCGCAGTTTGGGTGCAGTGTGGCCGCATCCAAACCGCCTGTCCGCATCCATTGTAATCAATGGATGCGGATCAGATGTGGTTTTGGAGCGGTTTTTTTCCATTGCCAATACACAACAAAAAATAAATAAATGCAGCAAATCTGCGAGAAAACCACAGTGAAACCGCAACTTATCCGCACAGAAAACATATGCTTGCTGCATGTGTTTTTCTGTTCGCATTAGTGGAGTCTTAGCCTTAATACCATACTGTATAGGCACATTTCAATCTTTTTTATAACTAGTATTTATATATTATACATATAGTGCAGTGTTGGAGTAACTGGAGTGCATTTCACTGAGTTATCCTGGGAAAGATGGCACATCATGCTCTTCCAGGCCTTGGGCGTGCATGTTTCTCATGGCCGTGGGAATCTGTGGTGTCCACTTTTTCACTCAGGGATGTCGTGGTGTTGGAGCCCAGGTGTATTCCTCCACCTCTATGGCAGTGACAGTACTTTCAGATGAATTCCTGCATAGATCTTGGTCCTGTTATTGGTGTTCATCTTGCTTCACCCTAGTCTGCCTGCATCTGACTATGGGTCTCTAATTTATGTTTCTGCTCTTTCATCTATTTCTCAAGATCCCATGCATACTTTGGGTGTAGGCTTTGTTTTGCAAATCTATCTAAAAAAGACCATGCATTTCCACAGATCAGACCTTTAGTTCACCCCTTTGGTGCTAACAGCGAATGAGAAGATTCAGCCCAATCTATTGCCTAATGGTTAGTTCAATTGATTTGCAGGGCTTTCCTGCTATGGGGTCTTCCGGTTCCTTAATGAGTACCGTGCAACTCCTCCTCATGGGTATGAAGGGTAGGGTGTTTCTACAAAGGTCACCTGCAGGTAACTTTCCTTTCATTACAGCATGACATGGTGACAATTCTTATTTTTACATCAGAGTGTGTTTCATCCAGACTGTTAGGGTAGGGTACTTTTTATAGATAACGTGTCCTATAAGAATCAGAGGGGATGGAGCTGTCCCATGTGTATGGCTGCCATGCCTTCGTGCCAGTAAAGGAGAATTACCCGCAGGTAAATATACAGTCCAGGCCAAAAGTTTTGAGAATGACACAAATATTAGTTTTCAGTCTGCTGTCTGCTGCTATACTGCTTTTAGATCTTTGTTGCAGATGTTTCTGTGATGTACTGAAATATAATTATAAGCACTCCATACGTGCTTCATATGGGCTTCATCGGAGAATATGACTTTGTCCCAGTCCTCAGCAATCCATTCACCATACTTTCCCTGATGTTTTTTTTGGGGAGAGAAGTGGCTTCTTTGCTCCCCTTACTGACACCAGGCCATCTTCCAAACGTCTGTGCGTGCAGATGCGTTCACACCTGCCTGCTGCCATTCCTGAGCAGCCTCTGCCCTGGTGGCACTCCGATCCAGCAGCTGAATCCTCTTTAGGAGACGATCCTGGCGCTTGCTGGACTTAGACGCCCTGAAACCTTCTTAACAAGAATTGAACCTCTTTTCTTGAAGGTTTTTTTTTGGCAAAGAAGGATTATTAAGGAATTCATCTGAACACTCTTCATAACATTCTGGAGTATATGCAAATTGCTATTATAAAAACCTAAGCAGCAACTTTTTGAATTTCAAAACTTTGTGTCATTTTCAAAATTATTGGCCAGGACTGTACAATTTTCTGTATTATTTGTTGGGTTCTTAGGATGGTATCTTGGTTTGAGGCATCAAATGTCTGCGAGTATAATTTGAATAAAGTAAGTGGTTTGTATTTTTAACTCTTTGTTTTTGATAACACAATATAGTATTTCTTACAAATGTGAACTCTTCTGCATCTATGGCTAGTCTAAGTGCCGAAGGCAAGTGCTTGTTATTCTTCCCGACACCCGCCGCAGCTTGCTTTCCAGCAGTTTTAGAACTTCCACAAAACACAAGATGAATGAAAACTGAAAAAGCTTCAAACTCTGGTTGATGAAAATGGCATCCAATTAGACAGAATATTTTATTTTCTAATAAACACAAAGCTGAGCAAATAATGTGACGATAGCTCTGGGTTTCAGCTCTTGGCTTCAGAGCGGTAAACTACTTTTACACAACAGTTTTTACTCTGCTTGAGTAATGCCTCGCAGCAGAACGGATAAAAAGCTGTAACATGCTGTTGTCGGAGTGAAGCAGACTCCTCTTAGTGATTGAAAGGCTTAGTAAAATGTGAAATATTGCCGCTGCACAAGAACACAGAAACTAAAAGGGTTTGGAAATGGCCACACATGGGAGCCGTAATTGCCTGATGACATCCATCTATTTTACAGATTTGTGCGGCCAGTAAAACAGCATCTGTCTGTCACAGAGAGTTCTGCTAGAAACAAATGTTTATCAGTATATTGAAGGGTTTTATACATGCATATTGTGGAGTGCATGCAAGGTCAGAACACACGGCTGCTAATACTGATTTATAGCCAGTGCTACCTATGGCCCATATGTAAGCTCTCTCCCTATGACTCTAAATATCAATCACATTATCCTTTTAACTGGTAGTTATTACTCACCAAACAAGACAGGACGGGTACTTAACACGACTAGTGACTTGAAACTTTTAAATTTACAACCCTTCACATTCATAACTTCTGTATTTTGTAATGTTCCAATGACTGTTGGATAATACAGTTGGCTAGACCACTCATAAGTCCAACACTTCAACAAAGAAAGCCCAATAAGTTTACTACTGGATGCCATTGAATTAGAGTAGGAGGGTCTAAATCCGACCCAGGAACCAAATCTGGAATGATATTTGGCCCTTGCGATTGTTTTTTTAAATTTTATGTAAGAATCAAATACTAAAGTTTTTTATTTGACATTTGATTTTCCATGTGGGAGTATTACACTTTGTTTGTTCCAGATCTGAAGTTTAACCTCCTGGGTGTTTGGCCCGACCCAACTCGGGCTGAGTTTTATCCATCAAAGTCCAAGTTAACTATAGAAAAACTCACCTGTCCGCCGGATTCCCCCAGCGATGCTTCCGGGTCTGCCCCCGATCGCGTCACCGGTGACGGAAAGAGGAGGGGGTAGGCAGCGCCATAGACCTCTATGTAAATGGAGGGGCGTCGCCTTTTTCCAGCATAAGTTATGCACAGGACCTCCGGGCAGGTAGAAAATCCTGGAGGAGCATGTTGTGCTCCGCCACGATTGCCCATGGCGCCCAGGAGGTTAAGCAAAACTCAATGTTTGAAAAAGTTAATCTTTATATCTGATGAGTAAAACTTTCAAAATTATTTTCTATTTCCTTTATGTCTAAAGCTAGCCAAACATATATAGATTCCTCTTCAAATAATTGATTGTAACATGGTTACGTTACCACACCAATCGTTAACTGATCGTTTGGGGAATCGATCCCCAGGTGATACTTTGGATGGGGATCAAGGGTCCCCATCCAAACGAATGAGGATCGAATAAGAAAATACCGACTTGGCTGATCCCCGTTTGATTTGTTTTTTTGTTCAATTTTGACCTTTTTGGGTCAATCTTTTAAGGTAGACGCACTCCATTCCTGAATGATTGATTGGCAAACGTGCACGATCGTTCAACTGCAGATTCAAGTGTGTATGGGTAGCTTAAGTTTTCAATGTGGCCCACTTATACTAGGCATATACAGCTTGATACCCGTGCGATCGAGGGGCCATTCGAGATCAGCAAGATGAAGTTATCACGCTGCGCTCGAGCTTCCTCGATATCGAGCTGCAGCACTTCTGGTTGGTTCCCTGTTCAGGATTCATCCCACTCAAAGAAAGGCTGGACGGCTCTATTTTGGATTGATTATAAGCCATGCGTATAACTATTAAAAAAGTTACTGTGTATATCTAGCTTAAGAGTTTTAGTGTGACTCCCCTGAATTTAAGCATGTCACTCATGAATACGATGATGAATGAGACAATGCGATGGATCGCGTATTTGCTTTTGAAGTCTTTGAAGCGTTGATATTGCTATTTTTCAACAATCAAGGGAAAGCAATTAACAAACAGATAACACTATACAGGAAACACTTTGTGCTAATGTAAGAAGAAGATGTTTGGAGTGTTTATTTAAATCCACTGTAACAACATATGAGGAGACCTTAATGGGAGTGGAGGATGGTTGTTCTATGTACTTCTAATACTTCTATAATTGACTTCTACCCATCACAAAAAAATTTTGGATGTTGGTAACACCTAACCTGGACTGTAACAATTGACTTAAGCCCCCATATATGGGTCGATACCATACAATCGATGACCCGCTCAAGCACAGCATGGTGGTGTCACAACGCTGGAGCATTCATCGATTCAATATGAATCTATGCGCACCAATTTGTGCAATAGATTTCAGTTTGATGTTTTGGTTGGGAACCCTCGGTCCCCATTCAAAGCATTGGAGATTGAACAGGGTTTACTAACATGTTGGTTCCTTGTATGATTGAGCTGACTTCAAACAGGATTGATTAATGCCAATCGAGCTGCTTCGAGCAGGATCTATTGGTGGTCGCAATCGATGACCCGGACAATTGATGGCCACGAACATGCACAGCGTCATTGATCAAACAGGTCATCGATTTTACAGGTATCAACGTGTATGGGGGGGATTAGAGCCCTTTCACACTAGCCACACTGCAGTTGTGGTGCGATGCGGCACAGCAGGGCGTTTTCAGTAATGCACGGCATTGCAGGTTAACTGCAACACAGCACGGCTGTGTACCATTTAACACTAGCACTGCACCTGTGTTTCAGGCAATGCACAATGCCGGTGTGTAATCCTCTCCCATGTGCATTTATTGGAAACACAAGCACAGTGCACTAAAAACTGGTGGGTCGTCGCTGGTTATACAGATAGCGCCCGCAGTAGCGTTATTGCTAGTGCATCTGTTGCCAGACTGAAATCGCACAAAGGTGGCAGTAGAACATGGAATCATCACCAAAATTTATGCAGATGTAGAGGAGGGTACAGTAGGAACATTGGAAAAAAAAGTTTTGCTCTAGCTTTTAGAAATTTTTATTTGACTTTAAACTTATTTTATGCAAAAGAAATTTGTGTTAAAGAGGTTTTTTTAGTATACCCCAACCCTTCTCTACATCTCAGGGGCTTTGCAATTACCTCGAAATGGTCTCATTTTTTTAAAAAAATTTGACCATCTCTACCCGAAATATGTAAATGAGCATGTCAGCTTATGTATTGATGATAGTTTAGAGGGATTCAGGCGTTGTTATCCGAAACTGTGTAAAAAGCCGACTGGAGAGCTCAACCAGCAGCATCATTCTGAAGATGGTTTTCGGTGACATTACAGAAGCAGTGATATTTCCTAAAGCAAAAGGAAGAAAAACAAAGTCCAATTTGTAGCAGCGATTTTCTGACTATTTTGTGGCAGCACTTTGAGGGATTTTCACATTCTGAGCAAAATGCCTGAAAGTAAGTACATTTATAACTGTGCATCTAATGATCTGTGAAAGTGTGCAGATAAACGGCAATTCTGAATCTAAAAATTCCCTTTCTCTAAAGGATGACAAAAGAGGTTCCAGCAGTATCCAGCTTGTGCTGTCTCCAGTCAAGTCCACTTTTATATGATTTAGCTGCAATTACATAAACAAAAAAAAAAAAACAAGATAAAGCACCCATCTGAAATGGCACGAGACCGCAGACCTATATGCAAAGTTCCACTCTGGATGTACATTATCATTAGGGGCAGCATTCTGCAATACAACTGTTTGGTTTGTCTGTGACGGTTCTCCTTCATCAAGGTCATTATATATCTTTAGTGATGGCCGAACATCGGCCAGGTCCATTCACGAAAAGGCAGATTTTAGAAAAGTCTGATGTCCGTCTGTTCATGGGGATATTTAAATGTTTGAATTGTAAAAACAGGAAGCGAAATCACTTCCAGTATCAGGAACTTATTCCGACTACCTGACGTGATGTCACTGACGTCACTTCCAGTTAAAGCCGATTTTTTTTTCACTAGAGAACCTGGTCTCTACCCGGTCTCTATTGAACATATTCTTCCTCTGGCTGGATCTTGCTGCTCCTGATCCCGCTGGCAGAACAATATACAATTCAATTATACAATATATATACATATATATATTAATCTCATCTGCGAACATGGCAGATCAAACACCTGTACTGTTCGCTGTTTTGCATGTTCTCGCCCGAACTGTCCATCTTGCAGTTCAACCATCACTATATATCTGTAGTGTTTAATTTAGATCAGGTGTACTTGCTGTGTTTTGTTTTTTGAAGACGTTTCACTAGTTATCTGACTGGCTTTCTCAATTCACAGTGACTGTACACGATCTTACTGGGAATTTATACTCTGGGGTATAGCTCCAATCCACATAATATTAACCAGCATGAGTCTGAGCCTCATGGAAGTAGGTGCTACTACATTAGCATGAATGGAGCTGTGAGGTGTTATTAACCCGCCCAGTTGTGAGAGATGTTAAAATGGCATTGTATGTGACTAGCAAAATGTCTTCAAGAAACACAGCAAGTCCAGTTGATTTAAAAAGAAAAGACCTCCCTGCCAGCATCCCCACACCACCCGTAAACAGGAAGTGATGTCATCCATAGCCAGGAAGTAATGTCACCCTGGTATTCACTTTGCTGAAGTGACACGCAGACATGGCAACTCCTGTACCTGTAGAAGAACACTACTCCTTGCTAAGCCTTCATTGTACATATATATTTGTAGGTGCATTATTTTATCTTTAACTGTACCATTTACAGATCTTAACATTGTTTCACTAGGTCAAGCACCTTATTTTCTTGTGTTTATCTGTCTTTTTAATGGGGGGCCACACTTCCTTGCCACCTCAGGAGCTGCACAACTTACTGGTCCATTTTACCCTCGCCCATTTCGATACACTACCTCATGGTCTTTCTGGCCACTGACATAACTCCTGACAGTTGTGCACAACTTTGTATTATTTTCTCCAGTATCTCTGGGCCTACAGGGGTAAGATATCTGTGCTTCAGCTTCAACAAGTGCCCATTTACAACAGTTGGGGTAAACATGGCAGGTTTAAAGCTCTGAAGGGATAACTTTTTAAACCAAACAATCACTGTACAGTTGTAAAATGAGCAGCCATGGACATATACAACCCAATATTTTTTAATCCTGTAATACATTCCAGTACTACAAGCTATTCCTTGACTGGGTTGAGTTTAACTGCAGAAGGAAAAATTGCACTTCCAAGAATGATTGCCTGCAGAGCTTTTCTGACATGTTAGAAGCCCTCTGTGATCTCTAAAGGAACAGAATGAATATAGCCCGGCTACTTTTGTTACAGGGAAAAAATGAGCAGATACAGACAGTGTACTGTTTCAATATACAGAGGGGTTGATGTTGATGTGTGAATTCAGCTTACACCAAATAATCAGAGTCAATATGATCTAGTAGTATCATCAAACTGGGGTCAACACAGACATCAAAGCCTAATTGATGAACATCAAGTTCACTTGTATTAGCCAGCTAAAGAGGAGACCATCAGTAACATACATGTTTCATACGGGAGGGGACTCATGGCAATCAATACCCTGTGTTCATGTGTAAGCAGATATTTCTGATAGACTGAACAGATAAATCAATTGCTTCATTTAAAGACTTATAAAATTGATTTTTTTCTGAATTTAATTGAGAAATCATAGACTCGAAAGATCCATGATCCATCAGCATAGAAAATAACTAGTATCTGGTAGGTTTGTTAGATTTTTGATGGGAACAAACTTTTCTCTTACTTAATTTTTATCACTAAATATTAAATTCAATTCGATTTAAGAAGTTTCAAGGTGTAGTAGTACAGATGGATATACTGTCGACCCTTGAGATACAACCGGCTTGACTTAACTTGAGTTAATACCAAAATTTTAGTTTTACAACCAAAGATTTGATCAAAATAATGGGCAAGGCTACATCATGTTTCTCCTTGTGGGGTGGCATTCATGTGACCTGATGTCACTTATATGTACAGCACGTCAAAATGGATCATCTCAACAATCTATAAAAGGACAGATGCCGGTTGTTCTATGGAAGGGGACTCTCCTTTCAAACAATAACCACCTTCCATTTCATTCTCTCTTCCTGAAAGCCAATATGTCACCTTGGATGGTGATTTCAAATTTTAGTTTCTGGTAAGCTAGGCTTATTTTTGTGAGAACACCATTAACATGTTTGGTGTTTCCAGTATATTAAACATATTATACAATGCTTTTCTTTATAAAAAGGTTAGGGAAGGGGGGCTTTGAGAGGTTTAGAACACATTATGGGCATTTTCATTATTTCTTATGGAAAAAAAAGTAGTTTTGACTTACAACCCTTGTGAACCAATTTGGTTCGTAAGTCAAAGGTCCATTGTATTTAAATCAACAGACGATATTTATATAACAAGTCAATCTAATAAAAAAATCAGCTAAAGTTAATGCATGTGTAGTTAGTAGGTCAGGGGTGCCTATTTCGGCATTGGGAGTGTCTATATCAACTATATGATACAGCTTATAGTTATTTGTCCTCTTTTTTCGGTTCTCTACTGCATATTCAAATATCAATGTAATTTAAAACTTGATTAGAATAGAACATAGGGACCTATAAACCATTTACAAAATGTTGGTATTTTTCCCTTAATTATTTCCAATCTAAGAAGTTTACATTGGAAAGTCGTGAGGCTGAAATACCTAAAATATTGATAATAGCCATAGTAAAATTTCCCACTCAGCAGAAAACAAAAAAGGTTCTTTGTCTCCCACCTCAACTCAATGGAGACAAAGCTACAAAAATGTGTTCAGCAAAAAAGCAAAGTCATTAAACATTGGTGCGGTTATCTGCCAAACTTATTTTGCTTGGTCACTTTTACCTTAGTGCTTATATGAAGGAATGAGCAGAAAATGCCCCAGAGCAATAAAGTTGGCACAGGCAAAAGTGTCATAAACAATATTTCCTATGATAAAAAATGCCACTGTACTCTATATAAATAGGCCCTTAAATATTGTGAAACTGTGCTCCTTTTTTTTTTTTTTTTTACAAAGGAAGGGCGGGGGAAGCAGCCCCTTGATATACATCAAACTGTCTGATGAAGATCAATACCACACCTGGTTGGGCTATTAATTAAAAAAGAAAACAATAAACATATTGTTCTTTCTGCTCTACAGCTATAATATGAAAAGTAGCAGGCTGAATAAATAAATGATAATGAATGTGTTTTTCTGACTTTTAATGTAATAATACAGAGAAGAAGCTTGTGGAGAGGTGGTATTATAGTGCCATCCAGTGGCTGCTTCTGGCACTACAGCAACACGAGTTTTATTTATTAAACATATACCAGAGAAGGGATTTAGTGCTATATAACAATAACAACTAAGACTATGTTTCCACATCCGTTGGGACCCCCTCCTCTTAGCGTATTGCTTGGCGGGGGTCCCGACAGAGCACATAGATTTTACCTGCTACTCGACTACGTTCAGCCCTGCATCGCGGAACGGCTCGGCACTGTGAAGACACAGCATCCCTAAGCAGGTAAGTGAATGTCCTTCGTCTAGACTAGTGATGGCCGAAAAGTTCGGCTGGCGGACATTTCGCGGCGAACATAGCATGTTCGCAGTTCGCAAAGCCGGCGAACATTATGGGTGTTCTACCCGCCCCCCAATACATTAACATGGAGACAAAGTGCGACCCCACACCCTATAGTCAGGTGGTAAAGTACATCCAATAACACTTCCTTTCGCTCCTGGAGGATACCCCCCCTTATAAAAGAAGCCCCCAGCAGCCATTTTATATTTATCCTGTGTCTCCAGTACTAGATAGATAGGGAGAGCTGCTGCTGATTAAGGGATGACTTTGCTATTTAACTATTACACTCCATCCAGTGATCTGTAGCTATAGCTAAGGTGTTCTGTTACATGTAGTTCATCATTACCGAGCCACACAAGTCCTTCTCTGGGGATGGGGTATGCTGTATTATGCATAACAGGAAGATCTGACTAAATGTGATGCGCTGCAGAAGGTACAAATATGACCTGAAGGTGGAGAAGTTCTCCTCCATGATGACGGTGCGAGCTGGGGGCAACGAAGGGGGTTAAGGGGAGCACCACTTGACGGGCGGGGAGGCAACGATAGGTAGGTAGAGATGGCAGGGGCGGGAGTTATGGCAGGAGGGCGGGACGGTATTAAAGAGGAGCGGACGGAAGGGAGCATCCTTTTCTCACAAGAAGACATCACCACCCACCCTCCCTGTTTTTTGGTTCATTGCGGGAATGTATGGGTTTGTTATGTGTTTGTTCAAAATTGTATGTACGGGTCTTGTCCAGCGGGGGTCCTCGTCATGCCCAGAGAGGTTGTTTAAGTAAGAAGCATTAGTGGTGACGTGCTTATTAGGGATGGCCAGTCATCAAAAAGTTATTGTGAGGAAAATTTGCATTGTGGTTTCCTGTAGTAACAGGATGTTAATTTTAAATTTTGAAGTACCCATGGCTGAATTTTAAAGGGCAAGAGGCTGGTACGGACGGTCTTGTTGAGAAAAGTTTTTAATGTTATTTAAATGTATATTTATAGGTATTTAAATTTATGCAAATTTATGTAAATAGTAACAGTTATATAAAGCGGCACTGTCGAGGGAGTTATTTATTCTTAATAAGCTGTGGCCTTTTGTAGTCCATAATACAATTTACCTTTTCCAAAGAAGTCGGTCTCAGTGTCTTATTTGAAAGAGGGGTTTGGGGATAAAGGTTAGAGGTAGGCAGCTCACCACTGCCCGGTCAAGTCAATGAAGGTTCGCCATTCGCATGTTCGCGGCGAGTATTTGCAGAAGTTCGATTCGCCTGATGGCTTCTGTTGTCAGAATTTATTCTTACATATGCATACTCTGACCTTTAACCCTCAGATCTCTAACACCCTAAGCTAAAGCTGGCCATACACCTTCAGATCTCTCTAACATATCCTTTAGACCTCCCAACAACTATGTAGTGCCGGGTCCCCTGCGATTGAACACAGGTAGACTTGATGGTTTAGAAAGTCCCTCATATTACATGGTTTTGGTAAAACAAAAGGAGCGATAAGTCCCTCAAAACTGCACTGCTGAGGAACATATATTATATGTATCTATACTTTTAGGTAATAGGGGAACAGAAATAGCCTGGAGAGATGTCGACAATTGCTTGTCAGCATATGAAAATGGTACATTATGCCAATAGAAGGGTATCGCCAACATCTGAAGCAAAATATCCTGGGATAAAACAGAGGAACATAATATACTGGGTAGCCAAGTATGGTATGCTGCTACTTACAATAAATTTATTTATAAATCATGTTTTTATCTGAATAATTTAATTTATAAAAGAAACTAGTCCCCATTTACATGTCTGTTGTGATTCAGGGTATAGTATAACCTGTGATACAGTCTTAATTAGACCATAGAACAAAGTATGGAGGGCAATACTAACACTTAAGCCAATAGGAGCAGTAATGAAACTGGCTAACAAGGTACAAATAAATAGTGATGATCACGAATATTCGGATTCCGAATATTAATCGCGAATATCGGCAATTCGGAAATTCGCGAAGATGGTGAATATATTGCCGAATATTCGCAATTCCGGATATTCTGTATTTTTTTTCCATTACACACGCCTCTCAATGCAAGTGGACAAATGGGAAGGCTGCATCAAGTGCTTAGCAACACTCCCTGCGACCATCAACAGTTTTTAAATCTAATATTGGGGTGATGCGAATATTTGGAATATTGCGAAAATCGGCACTTTAGAAAATTCGCGAAAATCACTTAGATGGCGTCCAAAATTCGCAATTTTTTTTCCACACGCCCCTCAATGCAAGTTAAACATATATTCGCGAATATATAAAATTCGCATAAAACTGCTGATATTCGCAATAAGAAGAATATAGCTGAATGCGAATATTTTCCGAATGTTTTCCCAAAAATTTGCGGCATGCCGCGAATACGAATGTTGCCTATGCCGCTCATCACTACAAATAAATTTGCCCTTTTATTTATCTGAAATATCAAGTTTTCTTTGTGTGAGCTATAAAAGAATATAAAGCAGAAACAATGTGCTATCCAATTCTGCAGGGTTACCCACTGAGATTTTAAATGAAATGTGTTAAATTACACTATGATATGAAATTCCCATATTCTACATTAACTAATAGAATCACCATAGCTTAATGTATCGCAAGTGTTTGCCAATCTATATAAAATAAAGGTTGTACAATGAGGAGACTTGGGGAACAGCAATATCTGTCTTTGAACGCTTATGTGGGTCATTCAGTCACCATTACCAACTGTATGTTTGTGTACAAATAAGAAATAATGCATTTAATGGGTGTATAAAGGTGAAATGTTATGGCATGTTTCCACAACGCTGTGTGATCCGTCAGGACCCCCTACGTTAAGCGCTGTGCTTGGCAGGGGTCCCAACGGATCACATACACTGTACCTGCCCAGCGGGGTTAACGTACCGCACTACGTTAACCGATGCATCGGCGAATTGTTTCAGCGCCATGAGAAAAGAGCATCCACCGAGCAGGTAAAGTTTATGTGATCCGTCGGGACCCCGGCCAAGCACTGCGTTAAGTAGGGGGTCCCGGTGGATCACTCAGCATTGTGCGTTTTGATATTCTTCATATTAACAAATAGCTATATAAAATTCCAATAAAAAATGCAACGCTTTACTCTTACGAGTTCTGCATTCCTTAACTGATAGTTCCACTGTGATCTGTAAAACGTGCGTAATGAGTGCAGGAAGGCATAGAAGATAAAAACATAATGTAGTAATCAGGTAGAAAATATTAACTCTATATAAAAAATGATAATTGTATAAATTTGTGAATCAGTAACAACTAGTTTGGTTTGGGATCCATGAATATACAATAAATCTAAGAATATAATTCCGAGTGTATAGAATATATCCTGATGAAGAATTACAGACAATTATGAGCATCACTGGTGTGAAGAGCCAACTACAAAGTAACCCTATTATCTGAAGTACTGAATAACCTGCACTCACAACCTGTCTACTAAGTCTTTAAACAAGCGATGAGCACAACTGGCTGCCAAACGCAACATGAGGAGTTCGCTGGTTGGTTTTCAGGCCGATAGACCTGTCATTGGGGCCTATCTAGTGTGTTAACAGGAGCACGCGGTGGTAACCATGTGACCTTGACCGTGTAAATATCCATGGTTGCCGCTTGTTTTCATTTTCCAGGTCCCGGATTCTGAAGTGGGAGGGAAGGAACTGGGTGGGGCTTCATGGCCATCAGTTCAGTGGGGACAAGTCCATTAAACTGAATGGACGTGATCAACGCCGATTTCCGCACACGATTAAAATTGTGAGTGGAGGGAAGTAATCGCCTTTGTGGGAAAATAGCCTAAAATGCTGTTGATTGCCCACCTTGAAAGCTAGAGAGAGTCTACAGTGGCTCAAGTGGCAGTGTTGTCTCAGGCTGCTGAGAAAGACCGCAAAGTCTTGGCAGAGCTAGTGCAGCAGCTTTCACAAGGCCGTGAACAGATAGAAACCTGGCAACAGTGAGGGCTAGTCACTTCTTGCAGAAACTCTCTCCTACTGATGTTGTGGAAGCATTCCTGTCTACGTTTGAGACAACGGCGGTGAGAAAAAAGTGGCCCCCTAACAGTGGGCTGGCCTTGTTGCCCCTTTTTTCACTGGAGACCCACAAGCTGCTTACTTTGATCTTCCTCATGAGGAGGCCAATAACTATGAGCAGCTAAAGGCAGAGATTCTTGCCCATTTGGGGGTGACTACAGCGGTCCGGGCACAAAGAGTGCACAGTTGCAGTTACCAGCCAGATCGGCCACCCAGGTCCCAGATGCACGGACTGGTTCAGCTCGTTAAGAAATGGCTACAGCTGGATGTACCCGAAATCTGCAGACCAGCTAGTGGACTTGGTGGAGAGTTATATAGTCATGGAGGATCTACTTGGCCCAGCTGGATGACGTGTTGCTGTACCTTCCCGTGGCTTAAGGTCCACACCAGAAAAAAGGAAAAGCACCCCAGAAAACCCTGGAACCAGGATGGTTGGCAACACAGGGGGAGCAGCTTCAGTGCCTCGGGGATCCGCTTCATCCAGAGGAACAGCCCAAGTCCAGTGTTGACAATGTCCTTCCTGGGGGCATACCCGTGCTCAGTGGGAGGAGCCAATGCAATGTGGCAGTACCCAGACGGTATCCCTTTATGCACCACATGCACATACCATGTTGAAGGCCAGTTTGAGTTTACAGTGTATGTGAATCACTTCCCTGCCAAGGCCTTATTGGACTCGGGCAGTATGGTTACCCTTGTGCATGCCACTCTGGTAAGATGAATTAGCCCAGCAGATAAGTGTTCTTTGTATCCATGGAGACACACGGGAATACCCGCTGGTACCTGTGTTAATTGCCACTGACTATGGGACTGTCACCCAAGAAGTGGGTGCCAAGACTAGTACATGACATTATTGTGGGGCGAGACTGACCTTTGTTTCGGAAACTGTGGACCCAAGTGAGACATTAACTAATTGGACAGCCCGATTACTTTTCTCAAAGTGACAGTTTACCAATTCCCACTGATCGGGAGAGTCATGGTGATCTGCAGTCCTGAGAGATTGATAATGTTAATGTTCAACATGCTGTGAATATTTCTGAATCTGATGGTGATGCTGCTGTCTCAGGTTTACAACTGGAGCAACCCTCTGAGGGGGGTCCCCATTGCAGGTCATGATTGGTGAGGATGAGAAAACTTCCTCAGATCCCATGTTTTCTGACTTGGGCATGTCAAAGAGAGCATTTGGCACAGCCCAGATGTGAGATCCCACAGGAGCCAGATTCTGACAAAAATTTTCACCATTATGCAGTTAATGCTGATATGCTGTATTGAGTGACCGAGCTCCGTGTAGAGGTTAAGGAACAGTTGTTGGTTCCCCAGGCTTATAGGTGGATGGTGCTTGATCTCGCCCACAATAAAGCAGTGGGAGGGCACCTAGGGGCAGAGAAGACAGAGAGGTGGATAACCGAACGGTTTTACTGGCCAGGATTGAAAGCTGAGGTTAAGGAGTACTGCGCCTCTTTGTTCCACTTGCCAGCTAACAGGTCCAATGTCCCACTACAGAAGCCCTCTTGCTCCTCTCCTTATCATTGGCGTGCCCTTTGAGCGTATTGGGATGGATATGGTAGGGCCCTTGGTGAAGACTGCCCAAGGCCACCAATATATACTAGTGATCCTTGATTTTGCCACCAGATACCCAGAGACAATCCCACTGAGGAATACCGCCTCTAAAAGTATAGCATAGTACAGTATTCCATATGTTCTCCAGGACCGGATTCCCAAAGGAAATTTTGACAAATCGGGGAACCCCCTTCATGTCCCGGGTAATTACAGACTTATGCAGACTTTTTCATATTGCCCAACTGCGCACCTCTGTCTATCACCCCCAAACTGATGGACTGGTAGAACGATTTAATAATAAAAAGTCCATGTTGAAGAGAGTGGTGCAGAGGGAAGGTAAGGACTGGGACTATTTACTTCCTGCCCTGCTGTTTGACATTAGAGAGGTTTCACAAGCATCTACTGGGTTTTGGCCTTTTAAGTTGTTATATGGGTGTAGACCATGTGGATTACTTGATTTGGTGAAGGGGGTCTGGGAAGTTGAGAGAGACCACTCCTCATAAGACAGTTGTAGAACACATTGCTCAGATGCAGGAGAGAATCGCTTATGTGATGCCTATAGTATAGGAACATCTCCAGAGTGCTTAGGAGGTTTAAAAAAAGGGTGTACAACCGATCTGCCAAGATTAGGCAATTCCAGGTTGGGTATCGGGTGGTCTTGATACCCACGGTAGAGAGTAATGCTAGCCACACACAGCCCGATAAATAGCCCGATCAACCAAGCCCGATCGAAGTTTGCTGATAAAAAAATTGGCGTTTTCTTGGACGATCTACCAAAAAAACCCACATATATTTTTGTCATCCAATTTTTCATTTAATGGGAAGTAGTAGTTATATCAGGGATGATCGGTGTTCATTTAGTCGGGCGCTACAAGAAAAGTAGAACGATGTAAACGGGCCGTATAAAATATTCCAACATGTCTGATCATGTGAGGGCCGATTTTATGCTAAATTTTGATCGGGAAAGCTCTGTCGGACCATGTAAGCAAAACCCGATTTATGCCCGATTAACGAGAAACTTCGATCGGACTTGGTTGATCGGGCTATTTATCGGGCTGTGTATGGCTAGCAAAAGTTTCTTGCTCAAGGGCAGGGGTCATTTGAGGTGGTGAAAAAAGTAGGGAAGGTAAACTACCGGTAAGAGGTAGTAAATAGACTGGTAAGAGGAGACCCTACCAAACCTACCATGTCAACCTATTCAAACCCTGGAAAGATCGAGAACAGGTGTCAGCTCTGGTCAAAGCCTGTGGAAAGGAGCAAATAGATCTTAGATAGCAAACACTTTGTTAACTCCACAAACCCAGCAGGTAAAGGAGTTTTTGCAACAAAACAGAACCATTTTTCTTGTGGGACACCAACAGGGAGGAGGTGAGAGAAGAAGAGGAGCCATTGAAGGAGGTTTGGAAAGAGCGGTCAGTCAGATAGGAGGAGA
>CM070038.1:39511764-39522073 GCA_036250615.1 Ptychadena robeensis | reverse complement strand
GTGTTATTTACTAAGTAAGATGTTGGGGGGAAGGCTTGGAGGGTGATGGGGGAAACATGATGAGTTCTGTTTTGCTTAGTTTGAGTTTAAGAAATCTGTCAGCCATCCATAAAGAGAGGGTGTAATGGCTGGGGGGATAGGTGGATTTGGGTATCATCAGCATATAAATGGTATTTCAGGCCAAAAGATGAGATAAGTTTGGCACTGGAGGATGTACACAGGGAGAAAAGGACTGAACCTTGTGGGACGCCCACAGGGAGAGTGGTGTGAGAAGAAGAGGAGCCATTGAAGGGGGTTTGGAAAGAGCGGTCAGTCAGGTAGGAGGAGAACCAGGAAAGTGTGGAGTCACGAATACCAATAGAGCGCAGGGTCTGTAGAAGAAGAGGGTGGTCAACAGTGTTAAAGGCAGAGGAGAGATCCAACAGAAGAAGGAGGGAAAAGTTGCCTTGGGCCTTGGCAGTGAGCAGGTCAATGGCAAATTTAGTGATGCTGTCTCACTGTCTCATTTATTTACTGTTATTTTTGGGGGGTTTGGTAATTTATTATATGTAATGCAGAAGTATTTTGCAATACATAAATGTCATGTAGTTATTGGCTACATGTAATAATTTTATGTTTTTTACACATAGCCGGTATGGAAATGGAAATGTATGTATATTGGTTAATAGTTGTGGGGTTGGCTTGTATAATCTGGTATACATACACAAACAATACAATGAACATATATTTGTTAATAAATGTACTGTTGGCTAGGGTTGTATATTATATGTAATTATGTATTTAATTATGACATATAACATCGATTTGTTGAATTTATTGAAGCTTTGTGTGTTTTTAGTTGCATGAATTTTGGGTAAGTGTAGGATAGAAAGTTAATGTTTTGGAATAGCTTATTTCAGGTTATTTGGAAGATTTTTATTGCTCTATTTTCTGTTTATGTGTTTAATGTCTCTATTTGTTTTACTGGTGGTTATAAATTGGGTAGGGGTCATCCTTTTTGGTGGTCCTCTGTTATGTTTTTTTTTATAGTGTATCGATTTGCGGTTACTGGGTTTAGTTAATTGTGTGGTTTTATGATTGACATTTGGTGCTGTTTCTTGTTTTATAATTGTCGGATTTAATACATTTTGCAATTTTAGAGAGAAATATGTGTTTTTTGGGGGGGGGGGTTTGACAATTGTTTGATTTTTAATTTGCTGATTGCTCGGGGTCAATTGATTTAGAACCACTAAGGGGTAAATATAATAAATGAATACATATAAACCCCCCAAATGTCATCTGTAATCATAAAATTGAATATTACAGATAATAACTTGGGGGTTATATGTGTGCGGGGACATGTTTGCACATAGGGCAGACTACGGCGGTGAATGTATATAGTGATGAGCCGCATAGGCAATATTCGGATTTGCAATATTTCACGAATAATTCTACTTATATTTGATGCGATATTCGCCTCGCAATTACCTTCAAAATGAATGGTCACATTATTGCTATTATATTTATTGTCGCATTGCGAATATATATTCACAATCCATGGCCATAAGCATCCCAATGCAGAATATCATGAATTTTCAAAATTGCGAACATCCGCAATTTGCGAATTCTCGAATAGCCGATATATGCCAAATAGATTCGCAATTTGAGGTCAACACTACCAAAAACATGCCCAGATATATTTTAAGAGCATACACGGTACTGTACACACACGGAATTGTAAGCAAGGACCCCATAGGTGTCTGGTGTGCCTCTGAGCACACAGTAGGAAGTACAGTATTGAGAACATTCAGTGTGTAATCGGAGGATAGTCAGTGCATAAAGGTCCCAAAAAAGTAAGAAAGATGGAAAAACGAAGAGAGATAAGAGGGCAATTACAACTAAGCAGAAGAAATGAAGTTGAATGGTATGTACAGTCTTAAATAGTTGTTGCTGGTAGGCTAGGAACATGCCTTTATTTGCTACAAAAGTATTAATATTATTGGTGCTTCTTGTATGTTTTAAATATTTTACAACCAGTAAAACGTTAGATAAGTGGTAATTTGAGAGGTCCAGAATGGATTATTGCCATTTCCATAATTTCTTATGGAAAAATGGTTTTGGATTACAACCAACTCAACTAACGACCAACCCTTTTGACTCGAAGGTCCGCTGTATAACCTAAGGCTGCCCTGGCTCATAAAAAAATTATTAGCTAGGAAAACAAAAGAGATGCTCTGTGAAAGAGGAAGTTTTTAGGTCAATGCCTGAAGTCTTCATATCTATGTACATCCTTATGTTGTAAGTGAAATGTGTTCCCTTTGGCTCTAGGGTAACACAATTAGTAAAATCCTAACGACCTTTGACCTGTATTACAAGTTATAAGATGAGAAAAGTGGATAATTGTCACTTTCAAAATGTGCGGCCTTGTGCAACATGAAAGGCTGAATCACATGATTTATCTATGGCCCCAAGTAAAAAAAAAAAGATCCACTAGGGATTGAAACTGTATGTGACAGTAGACAGTCTGAAGAAAATCCATATGTATGAAGTGGCTTGTGTACAAAAATAAAAAAACATCTAAAACGTAAAAAATTTCTTAAAATGTTTCACCCTTCTGCATGTTTTGCGGCATCTCTGGGCATTTCAACAGGATAGTTGAGAGAGGTTTATTCAGGTTTGCGCTGCCAGAAGGTGCAGAGGAAACATCTCAGATTTGAATTGATTTGGGGGTTTGACCTAATAACCTCTTAATGAATCTACAACTTGAATGCTTTAACAAGCCATTTTTTAGGGTATTTCCCTCAAATGAACATCTATTTACTGAGCTGGTTGTTTCCCAAGAGTGTGAGAGTGGGGATAATTCCAATTCTTCCCTCAAGCTTACCAAGAATCATGGTTGCCCAATAGACCACAATCTTGGACAATCACAGGATGAATGCAGTAAGTTATTGAAAACTACTGGAGGAAAATTTGCACTCATCAACGAAACATGGGAGTATACGATAAAGAAAGGAAAAAATGGCAGCCTTTCAGACTGAAAGGACTGACATGGGGCTTTACCGACACATCATTTTCAAGGCTTTGTTTTCTAAAACTTCAAATTTTATTTGTTACATGGTTAAAAAAACATTTTAATACATTTTACAGAGATAGTGTACATGATTGTAAGTTATAACACGAGGATTGTCACAATAGTTACGGCATTTGCAACAAGATGATATTGGTTGTCCCTAGTGACACGTTGTCACCCTCCGACGTGTTTCACCCCGTCATAAGGGGTTTCCTCAGGGAGAAAAGAAGGGAAGTCGCCTGTAGCACTATAGCATGAAAAATATAAACAAAAGATACAACAAAATAGATATATTAGTCGTTAAGCAGGTTCAAATAGAGGGAAAACGTCTTTCAATGCATGCTCATTTATTATTGTTAATGAACATTGTTGAAGGCAAAGACAAGCCAATTTCACATAAATATAAATACAGATATAAATATATATGCATATATGCACATACATAAGCATAAATCAAGATTATATCGTGAAGACCAGCAACGCTATCCCGAAGGGGAAGAAGGAGGGAGTACTGAACACCTCGTCTCAGGTCCTCCAAGAGGGGCAATGCCCAGCGTGGGGAGAAACACAGAGTATGCGAAAGAAAAGGAAAGAAAGAAATATTTTCCAAGGGAGATGGAGGGGGGAGCCCTTGGTTAGATGTAAGCAGTATCAAATATGCATATACTCACCAAGAAAGGTTTTAAACGTTTGGAGAAAAGAAAAATAGTTGTCTATATCACACCAGTCATGGGGGTCACAGTCATGGATCCCAGTTGCTATGTAAAATAATAATCATGAAAAACACTTAGTTACGATTTAACTACGAATACCCCAGTCTCTGAAATATGGTGCAAGTGATTTAGTTTTAAACATCTCTGTCTCCAAATCTAATAACCTGCAGAGTGCAGTGAAAGCAGCTTAGTAGGAGCTAGAGTGGGCTACGAAACATGGGAGGTTTTTGGACATTCCAACGTTTCAATCATCCAAAATACTTAGGCTGAGAATACACGTGTAGATATGGGCTAGATCGATGGGCGATGGACTGTGCACGCTCACAGCCATCGATCTGGCCCATATCATATGTGGCGATTTTTGTTCTGTTTCAATCCCGCTTAAAAACGATATCGAACATGACTGTAAACCACAGTTGTCTCCATGCAAAGCATCAGCTGAGCTGGAGACACAGGAGTGCTGTGTCTCCAGCTCCTCTGATATCTGAGAGCAGCGTGATGATGTCATTGTGCTGCTGCAGGGCACCTCGAACGGCTCCAATATTGAGCCGTGTGTTCCCTGCTTAAGTCGACCTTTCATTGGCTACAGCAAAACAAAATGAAGGTTCTGTGGCCTTCTCAGTCTGCTGACTTCAATATCAACTCTGAGGAGACCTCAAACGTGCAGACCGTCTAAGAATTTTCCGGAGCTAGAGGCTTTTTGCCAGGAAGAGCAGCTTTACCTTCTGAGAAGATAAGGAGCCTCATCCACAACTACCACTTCAAGCTGTCATTGATTGTAAAGAGGGCAATACATGGTATTAAGATTTTTCATCAGGATGATGGGTAGTTTGTGTTGTGACTACGGTCATGTCCGATATCCCTGTTTTCGAACGGTATTGATACTCAAAAACAGGGGTGCCAAGGGTGCCGTGTGTTTCCAGCTTAAGAATGGATACAGCTCTCCTAAAACATCCCAGTCTATCGGCAAAATACATCCTGCATATCCAAACTAAATCTGTTCCTTGTTAATCCATGCCAAAAGTACAAAATAGAAGTATTAAAGTCCCAGCACACATTTCCCTAACAGTGATTAGAACAACAAAGTACCCAGATGTGTCTGTGCCATACGTAAACAGGCTGAGGTATAAACCTTTATATGCCTAGAAGATATGAAAACCATCAAAGGTAGGAAAAACTTTATCAGGAATATCTTTGAGGAGAAGGCAATAAGGAGCATTTGTCAGGCAAAGCAGATACATTCCTATTCACAAACAGCCTTTTTTTGCCATATGAATAGTAAGTTTATAAAGGAAATATGCCTTACAGAATTGATGACACGCAGGATGCCTGGAGCAGTCAAGGCCTGAAAGACACTCTGTGTGCAAGATGAAAGGGCGATTTAATCATTCATTTGCAAAGATAAAGATGTGATTCAGCAAACATTTGATGAGCTGAAACAAACAGCACTGATGATGGTGACACGGAGTTCCTGACACACAGAACTCGCCTGTTCACCTGACCATTCAAGCTCTGGACATCTGCCATCTGCTTCCTTATAAAATGGGTTGCTGTTCTATAACTCACTGCAAACATCAGCATCGTGTGAAAGGATATGTAACCAATGGTTACATAGGAGGATTATTCTAGTGTTATAAAATAGGATCTGAAACCAAACTGAAATTATAACAGCGTCCATAAAATGTATTCCATCCAGTTTCAAATAATAGCCATAGAGCGTATGGACCCTAGCAATGAAGATCTGGCATTCATGATCATCCATACTTTCTTGCTCAGGCCCAGTTTACACCCAACAGTTGCTGGCCAACACCTATTAGCGTTTATCCAGAAGTGTACATTATATTTAATGTGATCTTTACCATGAAAGCCTACAAACTTTATATATTGTTCTCACTTAATTATCTAACCGCCATGAAACGTGTTAAAGGTTACAATTTTATTGTCGATTCCTGTAAATCTTGGGAAATCTACATTTTGGGTGTCGCAAACAAGGCTTTTTTCCAGTTATTTCTCTAATGTAAAAATAGTTTAGCTAGAGACACAGGACTTATAATATCACTTTTTGCATTTAGCATTTGACACACTGCATTTGACGCAATGCAGACACACTATTATCCTCCTTGGCAGTACAACAACCCGATTTAGCTCAGGGTAATTTGCTTACAAAACAAACTTAAGCAGTCAACTAACACTCTACAAACACCTATTCTCAAGCATTGCACAGAGGTTCTTGACCGTGCTCCCTTGCACAGACAAAAAGAAAGAGAGAAATCACATCCCGCTTGGCACCCTCTCATGCCTCCATAATGATTAGTTGTGACAGGCAGAAAGATTCTTGTGTTGTGCTTCTGTAGCTCCTCTTGCAAGAGTATTTCTCCCCAACAATCAAACACCGGACAGGACACACCCTCCCTTCACCATTAGTGATGCCTTGAACATCAGCTGGGGCTGTTCGCGAAAACAGGCAAATCGAACTTCGTGCAAATACCTCTGCAAACATGTAAACAAGAATCTCCATTGACTTTTAATGGAGGGGAAATTAATTTTTAACCCTATAGGTCATAATTTGTTAGCCAAAAATACCATATAAAAGAGTCAAAAGGGTTGCAAACACCACCTGGAACAGTGTAATTTCCAGAGGGATAAAACAATGAATAAATCTTTCTCCCCCAAATATTGGATTTTTTTAAATGCTGTTTTTTTCAGGTGTAATGGCTGGAAATACAAGTGTTATATATACAAGATTTTGGCAAAAGTTTACAGGAGCAGCACTTTCTGTCAGCGCATAACATTTATAGAGATCTCTATGGCAATGCATTAATTACAGCATACCCACCCAGAAAAGACTTTTGTGGCATCATAGTAATGATAATACATGTAACATACACTTAGCTATAGCTACATGATACTGGATGGAGTATAATAGCAAAGATAGCTAAGGCATCCGCTCAATCAGCATGCATCTCTCCCTATCTAATACTGAAGAAGCAGGGTAATGTAAAAAATGGCACTGGGGGGTTTCTTTATTTTATAAGGGGGGGTATTCTCCAGGAGCAAAAAAGAATGTTGATTGGCTTAAAACTGTTCAACTGACTTATAGGTGATGGGTTGCACTTTGTCTCATGTTAAATTATATTAGGGGGCGGGTAGAACAACCATAATGTTCGCTGCGAACTGTCCGCCAGAGAACTTTATGGGGAATCATACTCCCCAGCTGTGTAGAAACTTATGTGAATAAAATCTGTGTGGTAACTTTAAATTTAACATTCATAGCACAAAACCATTGATAGTAACAATATAACTTTCAGGGTCAGTAATGCTTCCATATTACTACTTAAATCTAAGTTTCAACCCCTTAGTACAAACACCTCTAAGTGTACCTCTAATACCTAATAATCAGTAAAATACAGCTAGTAGATTATTGCTATCCCCTATTAGATAAGACACTACTATGTGATACACGCTTTCACTTCTTCCTACTTTGAAAAAAATTATTATTCTTTGAAAACTTTTTTCTGAATGAAAGAACCTTGGACATTTTGGGGGGTTTACCATTTAACCCTGAGACTACATCCATGGCAAATTTTTAAGGTCCTGACCCCATTATTCCTTTGTAAAGCCCCTATTCAAATATTGTTGGATTGTAGTTAATTTTTAGATTGCCAAGTTGTTTTCACTTTTGTAAACGCATACAACTTTCTGTCACTTGGATACCGCAGTGGAAACAATTAACTAGCTATGAGAGTTTTGCCCATAGGTTTCACATTTTAAATTACTAATCCCAAAAAAGGGTGTCGGAGCATCTGGGGGTTGAAAGCAGGGCTTTTTTTCTGGCAGAACGCACCGGAACGGCGTTCCGCCACCTATCTTACGGGCACGCCACGGGCGGGCGATTTTGTGCCTCTCCTCTTTCCCTCCCTCGCAATCTGCAGCTAGGGAGAGGCGGCTCCTTCTCATTGTTTATGGGCAGTGGCCCTATGACGGGGCGTCTCCTCCCCTGCCCATGCTGGAGAGATCTTTCTCTTCAGCGTGGACTGGGGGGTGGAGTTGTAGCCGTCCTGAGGGAGGGGAGGTGGCGCGCCTGTACGGGGGTGCGGGGGCGCGTGTCTGCCTGTGCTGGCAGGCGCACGTGCCCCCGTTCCTCCTATGGTGAGCTATTTATGTCTCCCCCTGGCTGGCGCACGTGCCCCATTTCCCTCTATGGGGAGCTATTTGTGTCTCTCCCCTGGCTGGCGCACGTTCCCCCGTTCCCCCGATGGGGAGTGGACACCTAGCATAAAAGGGGCGGTCCTAGGGGTGGGTAGGGGCGTGGCCACGGGAGGGGGGTGAGTTCCACCACCTTTTCTCTGAGAAAAAAAGCCCTGCATTTACCTATCCCGCTGTGATACTGTACATGGGTGGACTCAAGAACTGTGTACTCTGCTTTGATTGCACTACCTCGTGGTACGGGCATACCGCTAGGGAGGTTTAGAACTGTGTAGGAGACTGCGACATGTTTAGACATGCACCAAGACACAGGGGAAAATTTTAGTCTGCATAAAGTGGCATCTGCAAATGAGGGGGACTAAAGCTGCCCATACACAATGCCATGTAAATTGCATTTCCTTGATTGAAAGGAGAATCAAGCACTTCTTGTCATTGATTCCCTTCAATACGTGGCATGTGGACCCTCGTAATGCCCAAAGTATGGAAAATGGAACAGGGTTTACCAACATGTTGGTTCCCTGTTTGATCGAGGTATTTTCGAGAAGGATTGATTGGTCCCGCTTGAAGCTGCTACCAATCGATTACAAACGATCAACATGAATGCATGTCTGGCCATCTTAAGAGACTGGCAATTTTACCTTGGCATTGTTGTTTGGAACCCTGTTATGATAATACATTTGGGGTTTACTGACACTTTAAGCATTTGAAGATTTGTTTTGTGATTTTACCTGCAATTTTTAGGTTGGTTTCCTTAAATCCGTCGTTCCCAAACTGGGGGGGGGGGGGGGGCAAGGGTATTCCAGGGGGTGGGCGCAGGCCCTCATTCTTAACCTGTGTTTGAATAGGGAGGGGGGGCTCGATAATGTTCCTAAATAGAAAAGGGGGCCCTGCAAGGAAAGTTTGGGAACCACTGCCTTAAATTAAATAAATACTGTGCTTTGTCCTCATTGGGGGGTCTCCATTGCTTACTTAAGTCTTAAATTGGCTAGTTACTTCCTCTATCTGTATTTTCAGTGATTAGTTTAGTAATTTCCATGGATAGGCTTGCATGGTTATTGCTCTCAGTATCTTTTTAAAATAACAAATACAGCATCTATGAGAGTTAAACATTTCACTTCCACAATTTTCAATCTTTGTTGTAGCCGGATAACACTAAGTGAATAATAAGTTTCCTTGCATGCTTGGATTTTCATAAAACCTCTCCAATGGCTTTAAACAACATTGCAGATATTGGCATTAAATTTCGCATTCAGCAAATTTATCACTTGTTATCCCTCATGCTGAAAATTTGTCATGTCCCTTTTCCTCTATGGCGATTTTAACAGCTGCACATCCATGATTACCATGTGAGGCAGTGTGACCTGTCATCTGGACTGGTGCAGAAAATGTGCTCATGAAATCTATAGGCAGAAGACTTTGAGTGAACTTTCACTTTCCAATTTTCCAATCATGCTGACAGCAAAGGTTCAATTACTTTGGACACCTAATGATGTGTAAATGAAATAAGTTAACAAAACAGCTTTACTCACTTTCATAACCAAATTTTGTAAATTTTGTTTACTGAGCAAAACTTCTTTAGTTTTTTCCCCACCATTGAAAACACATGAAAACAATGCTGGGCATACACAGGTACATTTTCGTGCAATCCGAGTATCCGTTGGGCCCCCTCGGCCTCCATCCAAAGTAATGTTAATTGAACAAGGTTTTCCAACATGTTGGTTCCCTGTTCAACTGAGCTTCCTTCAAACAGGGTTGATTTATCCCTCTTGAAGGAAGGCTGGATGGATAACATTTTTAATAGATTGGAGAACAATTGAGAGTGGTGAAAGCCCACCACGTGTGGTTATCTAGCTTAAGGGTGGGAATACACAGGTCTATTTTTTCGTTCGATAGACTCAAAAAATCGATTATTTAAATTGCTTCAACGAAAACATCAAACCGAACAAAGGTTTCATTTGACCAACAACGAACAAAAGTGAACGATATTGAACAAAAAATCTTTCGAAAGCTGATCGGCATGTTGGTCAATTTTCATCTATCTTGTAAACAACTAATGTAAATCGAACGTACCATTGTTTCATACGATAATTTGTGTACGATCGAAGACATTTGAATGAAGCTATTAATTTTGTTTCAGAACAGTCAACAAAATTTCATTCAGTCGAACGAAAAGACAGTGTATACATTCGATATAGGCACAATCGATGTTCGATCAAAATATCAAACATCCTGATCCAATCTATTGTCGATTGTGCAAAAATCTATAAGCCTAATCCTACCTTAAAGCTAGCCACACATGGTTCAATTTAGCATTCAATCGAGGTTTGATTAGATTTTGTAG
>CM070038.1:39441141-39452307 GCA_036250615.1 Ptychadena robeensis | reverse complement strand
CCCATTGAAGTCTATGGGGTTCGCCGGGTTTGCGGACATTTGCGGAGGTTTGCGTTCGCCATTCACGAACATCAAATTCCAGGTTCGCGCCATCACTACTCTGGACCACCAATCTGCCAAAGTGCTTTTAAAGATGTGGTCACACTAAAGCTAGCCTTACACATTTAGATCCCTGTTCACTTTGCGGCAATCGATGGCAGTGCGGTGACGTCACCACGCTGCTTGCAGTCGCTGGCAAAACAAATGGAAATCGAGATGTGTGCCACTAACACATAAATTCTCACTCAATAATTTGTATGGGGACCCTTGTGCCCATACAAAGTATTCAAATCGAACAGGGATTTACCATCTAGGCGGATCCCTGTTCGATCCGTTCCTTGCGTGATTTTGACCTTTTTGGGCCAATCGCTTAAGGTGGGGAGCCATCGATTCCCCAAAGATCGATCTGCAGGAATGTAGATCGATCTTTGGGGAAGCAATGGCATATCTACACATGTATGGGCTTTACTGATAATCAACCAAGTGCAGCACCTGGAAATTGTAGATGTGTACTTAATTTTTCCACACATTTCGATTTTTGGTAAAGAAGTATTGTTTTAATGTTCAATGTTTTAGTGTTATGTAAACCAAATTTTAATGAGAAAAATTATTTTCCTATTATTTTAAGTTCCTATTTATAAAAAAAATACAAATATTCCCTTCAAAATGTTTTGCTGATGACAGTGGATGCTCCAGATGACACACGTGCCTTTTTTGCACAAGCACCAAGTGTTCATGCAAGAGTAATAAACAGTTTGCTATTTGCTATCACAAACCACTGGACAAGCTGGCATCATACTCAGTTGTGGCCTCTCCTATTGGACTTCATTATATGTTGCAGATATGTAAACAACTTCCCGAACTGTTTTTCCAGCAGGCATCACAATGTAGTGCTAACAGGAGAATAATTATCTCCAGCAGAGAGAAAGCAGACATTCATTTTCTCACATGTTACATAAATATGGTACTAAAGTTGCCCATACATGAGTAGATTCCTGTGCGTTCCGCCAGCCAGCACAATCAGTTGTCAGCCGAATGTACAGGATTAATGATGTGTGGTACTCATGGATTCCTGTAAGATACCTTGGATGGGGAGAAAGTATAATCCAAAGTATAAGTATAGAGTGACCAGAAAAGAACCATCAAGGCAGATCGCCTTTGCCGGTGCAAATGGCAATATCGTCTGCAGATAGATACATGTATGGGGGCCCTAAGGTGATTTAAATAACATCTCTGGCATGAACCCATTTATTTTATCTTCGGACCAGAATTTCTTTGGTTGATGTTCGGTATGTTATTCCTTTTAGTTTACCATAACATATTATATATCAAATAATTTGAGGCTCATTTTATATTACTGTTTTCCCAACCCAGCAATGTAGCACTATACCATATTTTTATGCCAATGTTTGTTTCCTGTCCCTTCCCTAGGATTATGATTACTACTTCTTCTACTACTGTCTGTAGAAGCCTAGATAATATACTAAAGGCAGGCATGTGCACTACGTTCTGGATACCAGGTAATGTGACAGGTAGTCCAGAAATATGAGATGAAAGCAATTAGAAAAGTCCAAACTGTTGAGGCCCCCATACAATGGGGGAGATGGTCAGTAGCGAGATGCGGCAGATTTTTGCGGCCGACCGATGTGTGCGCTCGCCACCGTCGGCAAAATCAGCCGCAGGCCATGGGTGTCCACATGGGGTGACAAAGCTTGGTCGGCCACAGAACGGACACGTAGTGAACGGGTACCAACAGACGAGCGACAGAGTGCAGTGTGAAGACGTCACTCAGAGTATCGGTGGGCAGCCTTTGTGTGCTGGATGTTAGTTTGAACGGGGATGCCGGTTCCCAACTAATGGCATCGGCCAAGGATTTACTGACATGTCTGTTCTCTGGCCGACTGAGCTTTGGGGTGATAGGGATCTGTCGCCCCATGTGGGTATCCGCAACCCAAGACCGACGGCCACGAGCGTGCACGCATGTTGGTCAGCTGCAGCTCACTACGTGTATGGGGTCTTAAATCTCCGGCCGATGCCATTAGTTTGAATAACGCCATCTCGCTGCATCTGTCGGCCCCCATTCGCTATGTGTGTGGGGGCCTTTAGTTTTGGGAAGTGAAGTGGACAGGGATAGGGCATTTACTAAGAAAATGTAAGCAGTCATACACAAACAAAAATTATATGTTTTAAATAAATTATCTATCTGAAATCATTAGAGCAATGGTTAGCAGACAAATAGTATCGTGACAGACTCCTAGAAGTCAACACTTTTGAACCTATATATTGTTGGTTCTACATTCGGTGGTTTTTCTGGTTTATACAGTAGTACATAACGGTTATAGTGATTTTGGTGAACAGTATCCAGAATGAAACACACCTTCCCAGCTCTCATTACTGGCAGCAGAGCATACAAACCATTCTTTGAAGGGTCTAGCACCCCCAGGGAAGTCATAAATCTCCTCTATTTCACTCGTACTGTCCTGACTGTCAGATTTATGTACACATGCATGATTATATTAAGTGGTACGGAGAGGGAAGAAACACACACCCATTTGCTACTCTGACAAGGGTTGAACAAGCGTACAACACGGAATGCGCATCAAGTATCACAACTTGTGCGTGTGATCATTCTTCTATAGCACTTTACAAGGCTGTATATGCTAAGGAAAATGACATCAAATATAAGTGGGCCTAAAGACCACATTTCACTGAAAGGTTATTAATGTACATGAAATGCAGGTACTAAAGCCCCCCATACACCTTAAGATCACTCCATACAATTTCCATTAGATCTACCAACAACTATGTAGTATAGTGGCCTCCCTGATAGAATACATAGTGATTAGAAGGTTTAGAAAGGTCCTCATATTACATGGTTTTGGTAGAAGAAAAGTTGCTTGTACAGAAATTGTATGGTAAAATTGTACGGTGTATGGGGGCCTTAAGCTGAAACAATCTCTAATGGCAAGAAATACTACCTAACTGGCTGTTTTGGTGTTCCGATTCTATTCCTTCAATATTTTATTAATCACTGACACAACATGAATATGCCCGTAATTGCCATTCAACTTGCCATACTTGGCTGTTTCGGGTATAAGACTAAAACTGCTGAGGGCACATAATCCCTTCAACATTTAACAACACCTACTTTCATTTTCCTAATATGTCAAGATTCGTTTTTTTATATGCAACAGCAACCACCACTAGGAAAACAGTGCTTTGGTCTTAATGGTCAGGAATGGGTTACATCGCTAGAAGATCAGATCTGTTGGTCTTAATGCGGAAAAATACATTGTAGAAGGCGTTTCATGGCACTAACAAACTGGTTGAAGCTATATTTGCATAATAGAAATTGAACATTTCTGGTCTCCAGGGCAAATTATAGAAAAATTTAGTTAAGTATAGGTAAACTTTATTTGACCTGAACTCTACCTATGGTATATGAACAAAGATATTATTTGTGCCTACATAGCACACTGATTAAGCATTCATTGTCCCATGTTAATTAGTTAAAAAAGTAGAATACTTCTTTTGCCTATATGCTTGACCTTACAGCTGAATGTTCTATCTTTATGATCATTTAAGGCCTGAATTATAGTCTTATCTAATTTGCAATAATGTCATTTTTATATTGCTCGCTGTTCTTACTGCAGAGAATGCTGTACCTGAGACCCCTCAGTGATAGGATATTCCTGCTTCAATAGTTCTGTGAATTCATGCTTCCTTTGGCTTTCCAGCTGCTTTGTGGCCTGGTGCAAGGGAAGCAAACCCTGTCCTCCGTACCAAAATACATGCAGAACTAGTTAGTAAAAGGAAACATAATATCAAGACATAATAGAAATTATCTGCTAATTAGCAAATTAGAAACTTAAACTAGCCACACATGGTTAGATTTTAGCGTTCAATCGACGTTTTTCGCTTAAAAAAGCGATCGATTGTAAAAAAAATCGATGTGCTGCCCACATAGTACAATCGACGATTTTTGATAAGTTTTTGTCAAACGTCGATTGAAAAGTGATCGGACAGGTTGGAAAACTTTGATCGATTGTACAATCATCGAACTACATTTCTTGCAGCTTTTTTTTGCTCGTTTTTTGGTTTGATTTGTGTGGCTACTTCCCTTTAACTTCTGATTGAAACTAAAATCGTAAGAGGAATTCGACGATTTTGGATTACTTCAATTAACTTTTCAGTCGAAATTGAACAATAATCGTACTCCCCATGTGGTGTACATCGATTAAATTAAAATAGATTTTTTGATCGAACTACAAAATCTAATCGAACGTCGATTGAACGCTAAATTGAACCATGTGTGGCTAGCTTTAGTAAATACAATATCAGATGCACAACAACACACAACAAATTATATTGCGTCAAAGACTAAATCAAACTGCAGAAGCAGTGGATGAAGAGTTAACTTGTAGACTTGTAAGAGTTCTTACACTTGAAAGAACCTGGAAGTACCAGTGCCTTAACAATCCAAAGGCTGGTTAATTCATCATTAACTAGTGTAAAGTTTGCAGGGCTGCAACATTCTGGTGTGTGGTAGCACAATGGCATGGAAAAAAAGAATCAGAAATGTAGAAATGCATTGTTGTTGTCCAGCATTCAGGAAGGCCATTTCAAACATTTTAAATTCATATTTCTACCATTTAAAATAAATTTGTACACTAATGAAAAGTATTCAAGACATACACTTGAGATCCTAGAAGTGTCTATGGACACAAACAGAGCCAAAGACTGTTCAAAATACTCATCCTGCCTAAGTGGCCGCTGAGCTGTGAAACGCGTTGATGTTACGTAATTTTATGCTACCAATATGAAAATCTACTCCGATGGTTGCCTTGCACTCATCCTCTCTTTTCCAAATACCTTCACACACCGAGGGAAGGACGATTATTCGATTGCAATCACCCCCTAGTTAGCAAGTGGGTGCAACCTCTATGAAAGCAGATGATATACCTGAGTTCTACACCGCTCTACAAAAATACGATAATAACCAGCTCGATTGTCCCAACAACCAAGACTGTAAGTAGTTATCACCACAATAATTAGAAAAGCTGCTGATACACTCCCACCCTTCTTGAGTTGAGGAAACATTTACATGTTTCTTCTCCTTGTCTTAACATCCCTGGAGCTACTAGAAACCCAGGGATTGGACAAAACCTCACCCTCCTACATGGTTTGTTGGGAAGAGTTGTCACCAAAAAGACTTTTCTGGAAAATGGAAGCAACGTTTTTAGGAGAATTCTTACAAACCACAAGATTTCATGAACAATGGACAGATAAGACCAAAGTAAAGTTATTTGGCCACAATGTACAGTGCACGTTTGGCTGAAAACCAAACCCATCAAACCTCCTTGCACTAACAAGAACAGTGGTGGAGGAGTGATGATTTGGGTTTGTTAAGCCACTGGACTTGGGTGGGACCTTTTCAGTCATTGAGTTGACTATTAACTCCTCTGTGACAGCTAAAGCTCTTACAAATCTGGGCCATGAAACAACACAGTGATAGAAAGTACACCAGAAAATCTACAACAGAATGTGTGACCTAGAATAACCAAGATGTTGCAATCGTCCACTCCAAGACCACACAATAATTCAATTTAAACGCTCTGGAAAGACCCTAGGAGAGCAACACATGGCTGTAACCCTCAGCTCCAGAAAACAATGTTATACAGAAAAGTGTGACACCATTTCTCTATAGTGAGAGACAAATAAAGTAAAGCAGAAACAAATGACTTCAATCTATTGCTGGTGTACGGGATTCTACAAGCTATTGGCATTCTTAGTTTTGGCTTTTTTGTGTTAAATATAGAACAACATTCCTGGTATGTGATGCTGTACCCCAGATGTTCGATCTAAATGATTTTATAACCTGACAAGTACAAGATAATATATTTATGAAAGCACTTTCTTATTTCCCTTAGCTTTTCATATACAATGTTCTCTGCCAACTCTTGAATGTCAACTGCAGTGCCCTCTGGTGGATGTCAGTGTTGCTTTCAGGCTGATTATACAACAATGGTTACAAAACATCTCTGCATAATAGTCTTTGTAAATGGCTTATCAAACACCTTCCTGTTACTATTTATACCCTGCGGGTTTGTATGTTAGTATTATGGAAGCCTCATGTTTCGGTAACTGAGTGCTTGTAGATTAGTGTCTTATTTCCAAATCTTTACTTAGAAACAACTTCTTATCGCCGCAGCTTGACAAAGAGAACTTGCCTTGAACTAAGTGAATTAGAGTTAGCAGCCTGCATTTTAACGTTTGCAACAGTTTTAATATAATTCTCTGGATGAGGCTCCCACACTCTCTGAGAAATACTTAATCCTTTCCAACAGAATGCAGAGAGTGGGGCAGCCTGTTGACTGACTGTTCAGTAGTGAAAAACTACAGATCACATAATGTGCTATATTGTAAAAAGTTTTGGGACACCTGTCTTCTCACACCTATTAACTTTAATGATGTCCCACTCCGGCCATAGACACTTCGATTCGGCCTCGGATCGAAACCATCAACTTGGAGTAACTAATTCTGGCTGCTCAAAAAGTTCAATCGGCCATGTACTTTTTTCTTTGATCGATCACATTACATATTGTATATGCCGGCACACAAAAGGTACGCGACCATTCTCAGAATGACCGGTCAATCAGCCATGCATCGTGCCATCTATGGGGGGCTTTATTCATATGCTTTAATATGGACTTTGCCTACTCTTTGCAGCCACAACAGCTTTAGCTCTAATGGGAAACCTTTTCACAGGGTTTGGGGTCTGTTTATAGGAATTTCTGTCCATTCTTCCAGAAGAACATTTGTGAGGTCAGGTACTTATTATGAGCTAGAAGGACTGGCTAGCAAGTCTGTGCTCTAATTCATCTGAAAGATGCTCTTCAGGTTGAGGTCAGGGCTCGGAGCAGGCTAGTCAAATTCCTCCACACCAGACATACTCATCCATGTCTCTATGGACCTTGCTTATTTTACTGGTATACAGTCAATTTGGAACAGGAAGAAGCCATTCCCAAAAAGTTGAGAGCATGAAATTGTCCAAAGGTCAAGTTATCTTGAAGAATCCAGATTTCTTACACTAGAATCATGGGACCTGCCCTTAAAAAGCAACCCACACTATAATCCTCCCCTCCACCAAATATTTAACTTGACGCAATGTAGCCAAATTTTCACTGCAGAGTACAGGTCCTGGGCCAAGGCTAAGCATAAGCACTTGTGCTCACCCCTGGCCAAGTACTTACCTGTAAATATGAATATGTCCTCAAGTAACCCGTTGGGCTGGGCATGCACAGTAACATGGGAAAAAAGCTCACATACTATATCACATGCGCAACAGGTTAATTGAGGGCAGATACCCAACAAATAAATTTAGCGGTAGAAGGGAATTTCAGCAGCTGACTGTGGAATTACAGTTCCAGGCTAGAACTTACAGAACTATGAATGAGCTTTTCTTTCACAAAGGTTTTTAGAAGCGGTCTGGCAATGGATGGGTAACACCCAAATTCATTAATTTAGAGGATGTCCCATTTTTTGGGGGCAATACAGTTAATCTGGGGACATAAAGCCTGATACTAATGGGGCTTGTGTTTCCTCCCTGCAGTTTTCTCTTTATAGTGGGTAGTGTATTTAGACGATTTCGGAACGATTTCCCGTCGACTGCCGAGCCGACCTAGTGGGCATGATGACATCATCACGCACGACCGCTAGTGCCAAGAATCGGCTGAGCACCCTTTGTGTGCTCTTAAGACCCTTTGAGGTCTGCCGTTCCCATCTGAACTAAAGGGATCCGATCAGAATTTACTGTCATGTCAGATCACTGTGTGATCTGAAATGACGGCAGATTTTTGGTCAATATGACCAGTTGGCACACCCAATTCCCTGCCGACCCCACCGCCGATCGGATGCATGAATGAGCATGGCATCTGATCAGCTGTCGAATCGGGCAGAAATCGACTCGTCTATGCCCAGCTTTACTTTTCTGTTCAGTTTTTCTTGACTTATCTTTCAGTATTTTCTTGACTGTAAGCTGTAAATGTGCCCACCTTTTTTTATTTATTTTTGTTATCCTTATTTCATCTCTAAGTTGATACTGGATTGCAGTGTGCTGCCACTCTCTTTGACATCTATATTACCGTACCACAAGGGCTATATCTGTTCATATTTAATTGTAAGCCTTTGGGCTGTACAGTTTATCCATTTATTCCCATGGACAAAATGCTGCTGCAATGCCAGTTACTGAAAGAAGTGAAACACATTTACAATACTTGTTGGTACTGAAAGTAATATGTTTCCAAGTTCCAAATTATGACCACATTGGGGCTTTTAGGTCCTCAGCTGCCGGACCCCTAGCTGGGTAGGGGAATAATATTAGCAGTAGTATCACTTTATCTTTTCACACAGCAGGGAAATGACTTAAGATGATCACATAAGGGAGACATGTGCTACTGGTTTACTTGGAGTTGCCCAATGATTTGGGACCTGTTAAAAACGAGATAATAAAACATGTTTTGTGTCAAAGGAAAAACATCTAACTGTCTGAAAACAAAATATTACATATACTTATGTTCCCACAGAGAGTCATTCCTGTGAATTACAGCTGCTTTTGGCAAGAGCCAACACTATAAATAATGTTTTGCCATCTCATGATTTAATGCATGCTAGATATATCACTGAGAAGGGGCAGGTGGGACAGTTGCTAATGGGTTTATTATATGAAGTGGCGTATGGTTAGGACAGTAAAGGTGGCGTACATGGATAGATTTTCCTTTTTCACCTGTTTCGATCCTCAAAAGTGATGATAATTGTACTTGCAATTATCTGACAGGTTCTCTAGGTATTTAGATTTATTTGTATCCAATTGTATTATGGAGCATGTGCACAGACCTAAGGCAAAATTTACACTGTCGCTATTTGAACGACAAGTTTAAAGCTTCCTAGACGCTCTTCAGTGGCAAAAAGGCTATAAAGACGCTTTAAAGCAAAGACCTTTGTACAAAATGTACTCTAGCTTTAAAGACTGAAAAACGTCCAGGGGGGCAGGGAGTGAGCTTCAAGCAGCCACAGGAGGTCACCTGACCCTGCAGGGTGCCTGGAAAGGTGGGATAGCCACTCCAAGGTCGTTTTTTTAAAGACTGAAAAAAGAGTGAAAAAAGCTCTGCAAACTTGCTGCAGTCGCTTTCAGAGCTTCACCATTGAAGACCAAACAACCCTCTGAACGCGACAGAAGGCGTTTAAAAAACGAACAGAAAACGTACTGCTTGATTAACGACACATTTTCTGTTCTTTAAACAAGCTCATTGACTTCCATTTTAAACCTAAAGCAAGGTTGTTTTCTGGTCACTTAAAAGACCAGAAAACGACCTTGCAAGAGACAGTGTAAACTTAGCCTAAGGGAATGAACTGATCTGTTTTAAATTGATCACACTGTGTGGTAGTACCATCGATCGTATGGATTACTGATATTTTAATTAAGTCAATGGAATCTAAGGCAATATGCGATATTCTCCGCCCAACTCTCTAGCAACCGAATGCAGTGTGATGACGTCATCACACTGCAGCTGGTCGCTCAGAGGATCTGAGCACACCCTTTGTGTGCCCGACATTACTTTGGATGGGGATGAATCGCCAGGAATATACCAACAAGCCTGATCACTGTGCAAACCTGGTTGTTCTGTCCAGGTGGGCACATCCAATTTGCAGGCGAGCAATTGATGACACAATTGATGCACACAGCAGTTGATCAGTGGCAAAATCGGCTGCGGATGGTAGCGTGTATGGCTACCTTAAGATTGGTTGTGTTAAGGTGGCAATACACCGGTAAATTTTCCATTGGATTTCTGAACAATTAATCGCCTTGCACAATTGTTTGGGAATGTGGGATCAATCGATTCCCCTTGAAGAAATGTTGTTAAATCCCTGTTCGCTAGTGATGAGCGACTAGGCAATATTCGAATTCGCGTAATTTCGCGAATATCCGCCATAATATTCGATTCCATATTCGTAATCTCGAATATCCGCACTTACGACATGAATTGCGATCTATAAATCGCAATTGCGATCCAATATGCGCAATGCATGCAAGTCAATGGAGCTCAGATATTCGACTGGGAGAATATCCGTCATTTCCGTTTTAAAAAATCACATTGCGATTATATAATCGCGATCCCATTCATTGCAATATAAAAGCGCAATAAATCGCGAAAAATCGCGATCGCGTCGGATATCCGATGATATATTCGCAAATATTCGCGAAATGGCAAAATAGCGATATTCGAGCTAAATATTCGAAAATCGAATATTCGAGCTCAACACTACTGTTCGCTTGCCATTACTTTGAAGAATGTGCATCAAATTCGCCCTTTAATCAATGAATGCTCAAGCTCAGCGTGGTAATGTCATCCAGCTATACTTGAGCATTCATCGATTGATCAGGCATACAATCTTTCCATGTATGGCAAGCTAAAGAGGGCGATTATTAAATGTGAGCAGATAGGGCAATCCACATCCTTCAAAAGACAATGCAGTGTTTACTTCACAACATGGAGTATTGCAAAAAATAATTCCCATGTCCACATGTGATGTGGCAGCCCAGGGGTCTGAGAAAAAATAAGCCCAAGTGAGTATTGAGGTACTATGCCTTTTGACACTGGACCAGTTTGTTCTATGTGAATTATGTAATTCCTGTGCCAGTCCCCAATTATGTCAACATTCTTACAGCAGTGTTACAGTAGTAAAAGTGTTTCAAACTACTTTTTATTGTATTGCATTGTATTTATGCTGCTGTTAATCTGGTCATACACCTTTAAGGTAGCCATACACGGGTCGATTTCCCACACGATTCCTGGCCGATCGATCACCGGGCGCGTGCATGCCGATCGATCGGCAAGGAATTGTGTGCAGCCCACCTTGCCCGATCGACCCCGCCCGATCGACATGGCCCCCAAATCGGAGCGGCCAAGAGAACCAACCTGTTGGTGTTTTCTGATCGATTGGGCACACATCAAGGGGAGTTGCCATTTGTGAAGCGATCGATCGGGCACAGAATCGTCCATGAATCGTGGCCTAAGGTGGTAGGCACAGACTTGATTGGGCGATCGATCAACCCCTGTGGCTTCA
>CM070038.1:39415812-39441041 GCA_036250615.1 Ptychadena robeensis | reverse complement strand
CCCCCCCCCCCCCCCCCTACACATATAGATATGCCATTGTTTTCCCAAAGATCGATCTGCGTGCAAGTGCATGCAGACTGATCATTGATCTATATTTAAGTACTCCTACAAAGAATCCTGTTCGTTTTGCCAGTGACCACAAGTAGCGTGGTGATGTCACAATGCTGTGATCAATTGCTGGCTAATGAACGGAAATATTAACATGTATGGGTACCTTAAGAAATCAGAAATAGATATCATTCACACAAAAAGTATTTCTCAAAACTAGAACACTAATAATAATCACTTCTCCACTGTAAAATATAAAGACCGGCCCTTCTACAGGGATTCATTAAATTCATTATGTACCATTTGGCCTTGTCTTCACTACATTTTTCCCCTGTGTTTAAAAAATGGAAGACTCGGGCCATTGTTTACAATGATCAATGGTTCTTGGCTGGATGCAGGCGCCCATAGCCTCTGATGCGCCATGGCACATGATGCCTAATTGAAAAGCTTTGTCAGCCTCATGGCCTTAAGAGTAAAGGGGGCGCATTATCACCGCAGTACAATGCCGCGTTACCTTCACATTTCATCAACAAGAGCAAATCAAGAGCCTCATTGGGCATCATTGACATGCAAAGCCGACGCATCTATGACACTAGGTATACACAAGGTCTTTAGCTATTCCGTTGGGTTCATAATGCACACTGTGCTAGCTATTTTAAGTAGAAGACCAATGTATACAGATGGCACCATAAAAAATAATTGGATCATTTTATAAAAACTATTTTGTAGGATAAAGGATTTTAGTTGTGTACATAATAGATTTGAGCATCAAGCCGGACCATCGTCACATTACACCTATCAGCACAGACACAGTGGTTTTTGCCCTGAAGAGCTTACGCTCCAGCTCTCTACTGAGACACAATGAAAATGAAAGAGACTTGAAGTCACAAGTTTGTGGCGATGGGCAGTCTGAGGTCCCCATTCCATCCGTCAGTGTAATTATTTCTCAGTCGGACATCCTCACCTCTGGGGTTTTTTTCAATATGCCACTCCTGTTGTGTCACTCCTGTCGCCCAGACTGGCAACTTTTACTGCACATTAAAGGCTCTATAAAGTGAATAGGTCGTGACCTGCTGCTCAAGAAACACCACTGTACCCTCAGGATACCAGCAAGCCAGACTAGGGGGACTTGACTATTAAATGACTCCCTTATTAACCACTGTGCAGCAATTACATGGACAGATTAAACCAGAAACTTGAAAGTCTGTATTATTAGATTGATACACACCCCACATATCAGAGCGAATTTCATTTGAGACCATTAAAGAATAAATTAATCTAATATTTAAATGACTCCCAATGTAGTATTTCGCTCGTATAAACGTCAAGATGCCAACATCCCTAAATTATACATAAACCAAGACAGGACAAGGGGAGGGATAACAGGGTTAACCCTTGCTTATCCTTACCCGGTAATGGAGCCTAGAACACCTGGGACTTATGTTTTTATGCAATCTTGATTTATCATTAATCTATTACTACATTTATCATGAAACCATCGTCACATGTGTCTTCAAAGTCCCAGGAGGTCTAGGCTCCATTACTGTGTAGGGTAGACCCAGTGGCCGCGCCAGAGGGGTGCTTGGGTGTGCTTAGCACCCCCAAAATCCTCGTCCAGCACCCATGTTGTACATGGAAATCAAATTTTTTGGGAGGGCAGGCTCTCCTAGCACCCAGGTAGCACCTTCAAAAAAAAATGGCTGGAGCCACCCCTGGGTAGACCCTGCTATGCCTTCCTTTGTCCTGTCCTTGTATAACATTTAAAGTGGACTTATCCCCCTGTAGGTCACTCCACAGCATCAGGTGCAGTGCAGCCGATAATGAGGGGGATCCATTTAAAAAAATAAACATTTTTCTTACAGCAGGAGAGGCAGTTTTTCTGAGACTGCCCCTCTCGCAAGGGCACTTAGGACAGATGCATGATGTCACGCCTATGTATGATAATGGCTGTATGATGTCACGTCTGCCCAGCCCCCCCGGGATCGCAAGACATTGTGTATCCTTGACCAGCTCCGCAGTGATAAAAGGTGCTTCTACCGCAATACACCGTATTTTATTCTTTTGCAAATTGAGTTTAATTCTCCTTTTCTCAAAAGTTGGTGATTTACCTTCTGAGGTCCATCTTCTTCATCCTGTAAAAAAGGCTGCTATGCGCCATTGTACAAGCGAATATATATCAATCGAAATACCTAGAAAACACATCCACCAACATGTCTGGTCATATGTGGGCAGGAATTAATTGCCTTTGGATCAACTTAAAAAGATCTATTTTGTGTTTGATCAAATGGAAATATCGACGTCCTTTAATCACATGTTAGCAATACAATTATCATTACAAATAATGGATGTATGTATGCCATGATATGATATGATATATATGTTATTATAGAACAAATATCTTTTATTGGGGATCACACAATATCACAATTAATGACATCTTACATTGACAAGTTCCGAATTACCATTAGTGAATGGGCCTATAGGGTGCAGCACTTTCTGTGTTATCACCTTGGCATTGTTTTGTGTTTTTTTGAAGCAGTACAGGTTTATACAGGTGTCCTAGAACATGATACTCTAATTGGCACCTTCGGGAGGAATGACTGCATTTTCTTGTTACTGCTGATTAAACAGTTTCTGTACAGTAACCAATTAACAACATCCGAAATGTACATTGGACAAATGGCTGAGGGTATGCGTGTACATACAGACCAACATTGTCAAGTACTGTTCAAGGCAAACAAGCCTGGCACTACCATTTAGGTCCCCATACATCGGTCGTTTTTTCGTTCAATTCCCAAATGATCAAATGCGCCTTCCCAGTGTTCGATTGTACGTGAATCGAACATGGCCAAAGCGATTGATCCCGCTTAAAGAAAGCTCTAACGTAGAATGAACCAATGTTGGTAAATCCCTGTTCGATTGGCAGTACTTTGGATGAAGACCTGTGTATGGGCAGCCTTAGTCAGCCTTGGATGGATAACACAATCATATTTTCATCAAATGTAAGGGCCTCTAGTAAATGCAGAGAACTTAGCAAGGATGCAGAGAACTTAGCAAGGAACATAAAAGGGAGCTTTATAATACATTTGGGTTACACTTTCCAAACAAACCAAGTAGGATTTCTTGTTTCAACCATACAGAAAGTTTGGAGTTCAAGTGATACCCTGAATTACAGTGGTTCCCAAACTTTCCCTGCAGGACTCACCTTTTCTAGAAAGCAACATTATCAAGAACCCCCCCCCCCCCCCCCCCCCCCCCACTACACAGTTTCAGACTGAAGGCCATATTGTGTACTAATACTAGTCTAAAATGGCCCTCAAACTTTATTTGAAATACAACTCATACAACTTTACTGTATTTGGTTTTCACGCAAATCAAACAGAGACATTTATTACACACACACCCCAATCATCATTTACATAGAGAAAAACACACACAGAGAAACACAGAGACACAGATGGTGGAATTTCAATTAGAGAACTCCACTATCTGACTTTGCATTTCATATCTTCTGCTTATACTCGAGTCAATAAGTTTTCCCAGTTTTTGTAAATAAAATTTGGTGCCTCCGCTTATAGAGTTGGTTTTACTCGAGTATATACAGTGTTTGTAATTAGTGGAAGCACATTGGTATACTTTATTATAAAAAAAAATCACCATTTGTGTCTTCCCCTTCCTGTATGTGTGTAAAAAGGGTAAATCTCCTCAAGGCTACAATGTCTGCCCATGTCCACCTCTCAGAAAATGTGGAGAAATGTAAAGAGGGTTTTCCCTGCACATTGAAGAGATTTCTTCTCACATCCTGTTCTGTTTTGGGGAGAGATAGCCAAAGAAAATCTTTAAATAGAACAATACAGAAAAATCTAAAATAATGGAAATTAGAAATGCACTAGAAATTAAAAGTTATCACCAGATATCTGTAATTGTTTTCTTTAATTCAGTATTTCCCAAGATTTTTTCTAGTTCAGTGATAGTTTGCTGGTCTCTTTCTTATTTCTTTATTACATCTGCTTATGCGGAATAACAGCAATTCCACCTTCATCTCCAGTAAAAGTCTGAATTCTAAATAATATGCTGCCTAGATCAAATTTCAGAGTTAATTTCTGTTAAATGCCTGTACTATGCGTGTGGCTAATGGGATATTCAACTATTGAGTGGAGGTATCACTTGACTGAACAGCACATCTCATCCATGAAGGCCCGCTGTGCACCCAAAAAGGAAAATGCAGAGTTTGGATCTTTCTAATAAATGATTCAGATGTGAATGTACTAATGCAAGGTAATGGGGAGACATTATACTCAATTATTACATTTATGCTCCAGTCAGTGCTTTCTCATAAGTTTGCTAAAAGTTAAGATAAGAAACCACATACAAAGGAAGTTCTTATGCCAAATGTGTGTTCAGATGTCATATGTACCGTATATATTATATTTTCATATTAAAAGAATGTACTGCTTTGGAGAGACACATTCAAATGTCATCAGAATTTTTGGGATTGAGTATTGTTATTAAGAACAAACAAAATTCAGCACTGTGTGCTAAAGAGCTCCAAATATGGTCTCTGTCTCTTATCCCTTGTTGGGTTTAGCCCACCCACCCAATAAAAAGTGTGTTTCCCTGCTCAGCCAGCACATAGTATGTTTCCATGCTCAGCCAGCACATAGTGTGTTTCCCTGCTCAGCCAGCGCAAAGTGGGTTTCCCTGCTCAGCCAGCGCATAGTGTGTTTCCCTGCTCAGCCAGCGCATAGTGTGTTTCCCTGCTCAGCCAGCGCATAGTGTGTTTCCCTGCTCAGCCAGCACATAGTGTGTTTCCCTGCTCAGCCAGCACAAACAAAATTATCATTTACGTCAGCGTTTATAGTTAACATCGAATGCTATTTGTTTGCGTTTAATTATAAATTGCATTTAAGTTGTGTGTTGTTTTGACAACATCCCAAAAGTCAAGAGGTACTCGGTAGAGTTGAAAAATGTGGTAATCGATGCCTTACAGAGGCAGATAAGGATATTGATATGTCCAGACAAACTGTAAATACTTGGAATAAGAAACAATGGTCAACAGGCACTACAGATGATAAAGAAAGAACCGGTAGACCCAGTAAATACACACTCCGGACCCAAAGTCTCATACGGAAGATGTGGAAGGCCGATCCAAAAAGGACTGCTGTTGATATCAACATAGAGCTGCATGATTTTCACAACGTGGGAATCGCATACAGTGATGTAAAACTGATCCTAATACAGTCGAATATTCATGGCTGGACACAGGGTTTCTGAGTACTTCTGTGGCTGGCAGCCCATCCACTACTTTGAATGGGGAGCCACGGAATTCGACCAAGGTTTTCCAACATGTTGGAAACCAGTTCAACCGAGCTCTTTCGAGCAGGATTGGTTGATCCGGCTCAAAGGAAGCATGGATGGCTCAAATCTTGTAAAACACAAGATTTTTCTCGATTGGAGCCTGATGTTACTCTAATCTTGTGTATTCCCAGCTTTATATGATCCTTTCATTGATTTTAACCCTTTCATGGGGATTGTATAAACTCAAATATAATAAAAAATGATGTATTAGGTATTATTAAATACAACACAACAAATGAGCAACTATTATCTATTGGGCTTGAAATGTATTTTCCCCAATGTTTTAATGCAAAGTAAAAAGTTCTTTTAAATATGGCAAACCTGTCTGAGAAAGTCTTTTTTTCCCTAGTTGGCCATTGTTCAGTCCACGTCGCAGACTATATTTGTGCCACCCTCTGTCTGTAACAGTATCTCGGTACACCTGGACATTAAGGAGCTCAGACAATGCTCAGCTAATCCGGTCAACTCATAATCATTGTGTGGATTACCTGTTTCTACCCGCCACAACATAAATACTCCACGTCACATCCCGCCGCATTCATGTAAAGTTATTTACAATGTGAGTTTCAGCTGCATGGAGGTCATTTCATAAACTCACGGTCTTAGCTAGGAGACTGTTAGCAGCTTGCTAGCTTTAAAGAAAGAACACATTGATTGTTGTGTTCAGGGCTTTTTAACAGATTAAAAGTGAAATAAATCATAAAAGAACATTTATAAACTAACATGTAAGTATATGTGTGCTTGTAAATCTCACCCCTGCTGCTTACACATAAAATGCAGCAAGTATTGAGCACGGCTCTGCGGGGGAGCCAAGCGAAGGAGAGCCTACAGCATTTACTTTATGTCTTTCTCTACATTGGAGCTATTTACACAAGAAACATCAATGCCTTTCCGTTTTTGTAAAAACAGAAGCTTTTGTCAAGAGGATGTTGTTTTAAAACAGTTGAGAGTAAATATACAGGAACCCAATGAAAAATAAACATTTTAAAAAAGTTAGTATACATTTACTGCTGTATGTTTTTTCACAATATGCAGCATTGGAATCATTTGAATTTTATTTTGCCTTATGCTATTAGTTATTATTTTATAATTATAGGGTCAATGTGATGTTGTGATCTACTGCGCCCCCTGTTGGCTCAGAGAAAACATGCAGCTTCCATATTAAGCTTATTCACAGTTAATTACTTTTCCTCTAAATTATATTATAGTCCAAAAATTTCCAACAAAACCTAAGGAAAAAAATGCAGCTTGATAAAAAAAAAAATTAATTGTAGAAAACAATAAAGTCTGCATAGGGTTCAAGCTGTGCACGGCAAGAAATGACTGTAAAGATCTTGTAACTATGATATATGTATACATATGTATTGTATTGAATCCACAAATATTGTATGTATGTATGTATGTATATGTATTAATGTAACTATGTAACTATGATATATGTATACATATGTATTGTATTGAATCCATAAATATTGTATGTATGTATATGTATTAATGCTAGCATTTGTGTTTTTTATTAGCACTTTTATATCAGGGTATGGATTAAGCTGCCTATACACCTTTAGATCTCTCTGTCAGATATCCTTTAAATCTACCAACAACTATGTAGTATAGGGTCCTCTGCGATTGAACACAGGTAACTTGATGGTTTAGAAAGTCCCTCATATTACATGGTTTTGGTAAAACAAAAGGAGATCTAAAGGGAATCTGACAGAAATCTAAAGGTGTATGGGGTCCCTAAATGTTAAAAATATGAAACAAAATGTGAAAGTTCAACTAATTAGATATAATTATTTATGAGGAGTATGGTCACCTTATAGGATCATTAGAGAAAATGGGTGTTTGCCACCCCACAACATGTAAATATGCTATTGTAATAAATGTTTACATTTGATAAATAATTGTACCACTGGATGCCCTTTAAAGTGCCTTTACTCTCCATCTTATAGAACAAGACTTGTTTGTTTGATTTTAATTAGATATTATTATTATTCATATTATTATTATTATTATTATTAAAACATGTAAGAAAGATAGCAGGGATAACTAATGCATGTACCTTGGTTGCCCATCCCATGCATTATTATTATTATTATTATTATTATTATTATTATTACTATTATTATTATTATTATTATATTGTTATTGTATAGTTATAGTTATTGTTTTGGTATTAATTTTACAAAAACTGCATTTATATTAAAGTTTAAAGCAAGCTCATTTTCTAACAAGTAATTTTGGGATATGTAGCATATTTTTACATTGCTGAAATTTCCTTTTCTTCCTGTTTCTAAGTGAGTGTAGACATAATTTGTTGGACAATCTGGACGTTTTAATTATTGTTTCATTAATTGTGTAATGAGAAAATGTCTCCAATTTTCTTCCTTAACTTCCATGCAGTAAATGCACAAAGCATGCTTTAATTAGCTTTGCTTCTGAGACAGAAGCTGCTTTTCTGCATAAATTTCTTTTTCAGAGCTGAGAAGTAATTTAGCCATCCCATCACATAATCCCTCTGCCCTGCAAGGGTTTTTTTGCTCCTTTTTTTTGTATTCTTCTCTTTTTGTGATGGCCACAACATCAGAGAAACCATTTATGCTCCTCAATTGTATGTTGTAGTTGTTTATTTGTATTTATTTTTGCAATAAAGGGAAATAAACTGTTGGTGGTAAGAGAGAAGGCCAAAAACTGCGGTATGCTTATAAATACTCAAACATATTATTAAAAGGGAAAAGAACACATAGAACAGAGTGAAACAATGAAACTATTTACTTGTTATAATCATCTATTTAAGTTTTATCTGATTTGAATTGAAATTTAGGATGTGATTTGTATTTTATAGTTACATTATAGATATTATTTAAAAAAGGAACTGCTTTTTTTATGTGTGCTAGAAAATCAGAAAATATTTAAATGATGACATATCTTTTATCAATGTATTTATATATGTTAGAGTGTAAGTTCAATCGCACAGGGTCCTCTACTCCTCCTGTATCATAACCTGTACCTGTGTGTTATCTTGTGTTGTATCTCCACTTGAATGTATTGTACAGCACTGCATAGTATGTTGGCGCTATATAAATAAAAGGCAATAATATATATGCATATATACTGTTTAATTTCCTTTGATTCATGGGAAAAGTTTTCATTGAATACTGAATCCACTTATGTAGCGTTACATGATATGAGCCCTATGATGATATACTGTACTGACAGTGTGCAAAGGGAAGTCATGCAAGCAAATTAAGAAGTTTAGAGAATTCTTTGCTTGGCACGAGGTCTTTACATTCTTGTGGAGACATTTGCCAAGAAATGTAAAATAGACTGTTTGCAGAAATAAACAAATCAGCCCTTCAATGACCTCAAACTATAAGCATCGGCAGGACAACATGAAGAAATTTGATCAGAAGAGCTTACAGGCTACAATATAGATCTTATAGCTCTAAAGAAATATAACCGAAAAATATAAAAATAAAAAAATAATTATAGAGTTTAAACTAGCCTGTTCCATTTTTTCTCTTAAGGACTTGCCCTGCATATTGTCCTATTGCTAATTTTTTAAAAATATTATAATTATTATAAGTTATAATAAGTATTATAAGTATTTTTTATTATATATATATATATATATATATATATATATGTGTGTGTGTGTGTGTGTGTGTGTGTGTGTGTTTACGTTGCTGTCTTACAAATTCCATCATATTGTGTGTATAGCTTTTGTTCCATCTCATGTTTTCTATATACATTATTTAGTAGATAGATTGGTTACACTGATTTTTTTAAAACAGAGAAAATAATATTAAAGTTATCAACCAATGTTTAGGTTTTTATTTTTATACCAATGTTTAGGTTTTTATTTTCATAATAAGGATGGTTTCTATATGGTGTTGCATTCACAAGTGATACCTTGTATTGGTAAATGCATGTTAATAAATCTTTACTTAATCTTTTGAAAAGTGATAAGTTCCATCCTCTGACATGTTACAGTTTTGACATGGTTCTGAAACCGTATTTTATTTCATTATTTTTTTATGATTAATTTTGTTTCTTATATTTAGAATAAATAAAATTAGGAAAGCTGAAGATGGATTTGGAGGGCTGCATATATTCTTCTTATAAGAGGATCATCCATAATTCACATGTTTTCTGGTCAAAGAAATGGATTAATACTGTAACAGGGATTGAATTTCAAAACAAGGGTAGCATGGTGGATGGTACTATTTTCTTGCAGAGCTGGGTTTAGGAATCTGTAGCTGTTCTTGGCATCTCTCTCTATCACTTTGTGCAATCTGCACTGATTTTAATGTCCCTGGATTGTGTGTTTGCTTCCTGTGTTCCTGTTTGTTGTATAATGCAAATGCAGGTTTGTTAGCTTCTAAAAGAAGAGGCCATAATATCTGCACTTTTCATTTGATTGGAAGCTCCTCTGCTTTAAGGTGAAGGTAAATGATACACAGTTTCTAAAATTAAATTTAGAGCATACGTTTGGAAGTTACCAGCATGAACAATAATATGTTTTATATTAATTATCTGTTTGGATAAATATTAACACAACAATAATGTAACACTACTGAGAACAAGATAGGAACAAGCTGGATATTAATATGTTAATAAAATAGACAAACAGGACTTGGAATGACTCTTACCCAACAGCCAAATAATCTCCCTTTCTGCAGCAAAAGGTACGGATAGTCCCAAAACAGCTGACTGCAACAGGGGCCACAAAACACAGAGAGATGTACTGAGGGTCAGTATGTGGCATGTGGTATGTGGCATGTTACCACAAGAAAAAAGCAGAGATCCGTCTAGAAAAAAAATGTCACAGAATTAGAAAATGCAAAGCTTTCTGGTACTGACACACAACTCAAGGCATGTATAATTGAAGAGGGACACAAAGAAACATACCTTATTCTCATGTGAAAATTACCTGATTGTTGTGGGATTCAAGGATTCATGCCTGATTGCCATAGGATTTAAAGTAACATACCTGATTGTTGTGGGATTCAAAGCAACATACATGATTGCCATGGGTTTCAAAGTAACATAACTGATTGTTGTGGGATTCAAAGTAACATACCTGATTGCCATAGACTTTAAAGTAACATACTTGATTGCCATGGGTTTCAAAGTAACATTGCAGATTGTTGTGGGATTTAAAGTAACATACCTGATTGTTGTGGGATTCAAAGTAACATACGTGATTGCCATGGGTTTCAAAGTAACATACACGATTGTTGTGGGATTCAAAGTAACATACCTGATTGTTGTGGGATTCAAAGTAACATACCTGATTTATGGGATTCACATAAACACACCTGATTGTCAAGGAAATCAAGGATACATACCTGACTGCCATGAGATTCAAGAAAACATACCTGATTGCCACAGGATTCAAAGAAACAAACCTTATTGGCATGAGATTCAAGGAAACATACCTGATTGCCATAGGATTCAAGGAAATTTTCATAGAATACCAAAAAAATACATGACTCTATAACCAACTGCACCAGGCCATGAAGAGACATGCCTGACACAAGAGCCATACCTGCAGTCATACAACTGTAGGAAGTATACTAAATCACAGCAGGAGGAAGAAACTGTGCCCATCTGCTATATTGCACAGAGGAACGTGCCTGGCTAAGATAGAGTGCGGAGGAAATGTCTGACGGTAATTCAATATGGGATGCATTAACAGTGAAAATCTCATTAATGTATAGAAATATCCATGGTGCAATTGAACATTCATGTCAAGATTAAAAATGATTCTCTGAAAACGGCAGCAAACTTTGCTGACATCTTGTCCATGTTTAGCAGACAGCTACCATATCTAATATGGAACCGTCAGCCTTGGTTTGGCCCTGTACATGTCCTGGGGCACATGTCCTGGAATCCGCTAACATTTTCCAATGGAAATTAGGGTCTACAACTGTAGCTGTGTATTATTTTCTTCATTTAGTCCGAAGTACACTGCTTAAGCATTTGTTTTTTGGTCCACAAAGCTTTGTTTCCTTCCTACAGACCCCCAAAGGCCTATAATATAAACATATAGAAGTACATATTAGAGATTTGCAGAAAAACTAATGAATTACTAAAATCTACCTGCAGTTACCAAACAGGGTGAAAAGCAGTGATAATAATTTACACCCAACAGTCTACTATTAGTAGATCTGTCAATTTAGTTTCATTTCCTAATTTACAGCCAGTTTCTTATAAAATTTGGACATTCTTAGTGAAATCTCTTTCACAACAGAAGTCCCTATCATCTGGAACATTTCACTGTTGAAATATCTAGAACGTATGAGAAGCCAGAGACTTAATATTACTTTTGCATTGATTAGCACTTTAAAAGTAACTGTGGCTGGTTTACTAAAAGAGAAAGGTGCTAACTTGGTAAATTTCTCTATATAGTCATTGGCTCAGTGCAACATTGGCAGTTGCACCAATTTACTCCCAGAGGAGGGGTGACACCATAATTAACAGCCAGGCCCACATATGTTTCTATTCAAGGGCTAAAGTCAGTTTGCTGCAGCGCAGTCTTTGGCTTGTCCTCCCCCTTGTGAACCGTGGTACAGTCTCTGCATGTGTTGTGTAAGTAAGATCTTCTCTGAAGCACCTCCCCTGCATCCTCAGCATCACTTTAGTTGTGGGGAGAAATGATGCGTGCAGTGTGTCCAGAGCTGAGGAAAGTTAAATTAAACACTTCAGCCTAAAATTATGTAATTGCCCTCTGTCCCTCTTTACAAAAAAAAGCGTGTGGTGACATAATTGGAAGCAATGTTTACAACAGTATTTTTGCATCGAACATGGAGGTATTGAAATTTGAAAAAACTGTAGTGGATTTCGGAAGTGTTTGCTGTCCTCCATGTTGTCACACATGTATGTGACTCCCCTATTTCGGCCTAGTAATCTCTTGCAGACTACGGTTACCTCTCACTGTTTTTGTAGATGTGGCTCTCACAGGAAATGATGAGCAGATATTGGACAGCGGTGCTGTAGATGAAAAGCAGCATGGCAGCATGTGAAGTAGTCCAAGCATGGGCTCAGGTTAAGTGTTTCCTCAGGTGTGCCTGACCCCTTGTAAATTGGATTTGATGGGCCATATCTGGCTGTGTGGAGGAGGATGTGTGCAGATCAATCATAGCAATAAGCACAGAACAACAGGTTATTTTCCATCGTGATTTATAAGAGGAATATCTTGTCTCGGACCCTGGGGATGATCATGGATGCATTGTATACTACTGTGTGTTATTACAACACTAACATTGTTGATTAATACTGCTGTACAGAGTTGTGTCTAGAGATATTGATATGCTGAATACTGATTATCAATGTAAACACACATTGGATTACCAGAGTGCATGAAAATAAAAAGATTATTATATACCATATACAATATACCAGCATCCTGTCCCGTGTCCTGATTAAATAATCTATCGTCTCTTATGGAAAAGACCACCAGAGCCAGGGCGGACAAGAGAACTTGCCCCCCAAACACAACCCACAATGTAGCCGAAGGGTAAAAACAAATGCTATCACATCTTTCTATGAGGAGAGAAGCTATGGCAGTTGATATGGCGCAGTTATTATGGTGTTACTTTTTGTCATAATTCATTTGTAAACCGCATACCTTAAGATACACCCATGGTTTTGGGGAGGCAATTAAGGGAACAAAATTCCCTCATTCTAGGCTCTCAGCAGTTCAATATCATATGAGCGCACTAATGAGCCATTTATTAAGTGTGTGCATATGGAATTGTGAATGTACTGCCCGCTGTGACATGCTGTATATTGTACAGTTGGTTGTAATAATCTACCGTTTCTCCTGCCATACCGAAAATGCATGTGCCTAGAGCTGGCGATGGAGGGGAGTGTACAGTCTTGTTCCTTTTTTTCTTCCCCCCTGTCCGTAGTTCGTGGTGAGAGGGCGCGTCAGCTCCCCCAATAGCACCCAGCAACCCCCCCCCCCCCCCCCCCCCCCCCCCCCCCCACCCCCCGCCAGTCAAATGGCACTGACTTGCACTACCCCTCCACCAAAGTGAATATACTGCTTGGAAGAAAGTGTTATTACCAAGTTATTACTAAAAGGGGGAGCTGAGCTACTGAAAGGGGTTGTTAGCACAGTGTCTGCAGCTAAGAAGGTCAGTATGCTTCTATTGTAGGATTTAAGCCTGATGTTTCCCACAAGGAGGTAAGGGTGCTTCTGTTGTGGAATGTAATCATGATTTTTCACAAAGTATCTACACTGACGTCACCACGCTGTGTTTGCGCAATTGATTCCTTTTGATATTTTGGATGGGTACCACATAAAAAATAATGGCAATCGAACAGGGATTTACCAACATGTTGGTTCCCGATTGACATGTTGATTGATCCTGCTCAAAGAAAAGGTAGTGGCAATTGATTCCCGAACAATCAATCACTGTAAGCGCGCATGGTGATCAATTGCTCAGCAATCAATTGAAAATTCGACCTGTGTATGCCCACCTTAAGGAGGTCAGTATGCTTCTATTGTAGAACTTAAGCCCTTTTCAGTGCTATTTAATTTCAGACTTATTGACTAGACAGGTTTTGCTTATTTAGTAAAGCTTGGCTGAACTTTAGAATACTATCTGTGCCCAGTTTGTATGAACTCTCAATCCCAAAACTGTGTTAAAATCTAAGCACCCATAAAAGTCATTATATAAGATCCCAGAAAACATTACATTTGTTTCTTAATGCTTCTTTTTCATTGTTTGTCATGTTGACAGGATGGTACACAAGTTTCCAGCTGTAGTCTACCTTGCTCGTCCTTGTTGACAGGTCCAGTGGAAAAATCACACAATAAAACTGAAAGTTCCCATATGGGCCTGAGACACAAGATGAAGCTGTTATTCTTCAGACATGGGAGGAAAAGGTCTGCCACCCAAGGCAGGATGCCTGCTGATCCTTTCCTTGTACTGACCATAGAAGGCCTTTGTTTGTCAGTGCTTTTAGTGCCAAGACGTCCTGGCAGCCTTGAGATACTCCTGTAGAAACCGCATTTGGACAAGAAAGTCCAACCCAAAAGTGCAATCATGGCAGGGAGGAGGTTGAAGCGCCAAAAAAGACAAAATTGGCCCTTTTTTCTTGGGGTGGCTCTGATCCCTCTTCTCAATTACTTGGGAGGGGAGGGGGGTTTCTATCTCAGCCTTCCAGTGTCTGCAGTCTATGTACACCAGCAATGATTTATCCTCCATCAGAGCCAGTCTGGAGACAGCATCCAGGACCAAACTATTCTCCAGTGTTACGGCTTAAGATATCACTAGTGAACTTGCTACAAATGTAGAACTGTTGATTGTACTATATCAATTCTCTTTTATGTGATATTTTTGCTCATTGTTATAAACAACAATCTACAATAAGCCTATAAAAACAATCTACAATAAGCCTATAACAACAATCTACAATAAGTATATAACAACAATCTACAATAAGTCTATAACAACAATCTACAATAAGACTATAATAGTTTTTGTTTAGACCCCAGGTGTCCAACCTGCGGCCCTTTGAGCATTGTTCAGCGGCCCCCTTCAGTCCTCCACTTGAATCATAGATTATGTACCCCATATAAAGGCTTTGACGGTGTATATGACACAAAATGTGCATTAACATACTGCAGTGTTCCCTAATGCTTGAAGCAATTAAAACAAGTTTTGTTATATACAAATTAAAAAATAATGTCTTCTAGTTATGCATACTGTCATTTATTCATTATAAAATGCCTATACAAGTCAGTATAAATTGAAAATGTTATGTTATGTCACCCTTTAGTGATGCTGAGGGACGCACTTGTGGTCCTCCATATCAACTCAGTTGCCCACCACTGGTTTAGTCAGTAAATTTTGTCGTAAAGATGGCCAAACACAAATCCCTATTATGATACATACGGTAGTTTTATATTAATACAATAACTAAAAACTCTATTTAAATCATTTTATTTGATCATTTATTGAGCTCTCCAACTATTTTGATTTTTCCAAAGATGACTGAATGTCGAGGAATCATTTGTACTCAAATCTTAAAATTTTTATTTATACCAAACAAACATGGATAACAAGTATGGTATGTTTACCAGGGTAACTCACTGATGCAACCTGGTCCTTTTGGGATTTTTAGGATGCCAACCACTGTCCAACAAACTGTCACACAGTAAGTGAATGTGCACACAGCTGGTTATGGGTTAACTTTTTACTAAAGGGATTTTTACAAGTCCAATGCACCATCACCCATAAGGCAGGGATGGGGTGCAATCTTAGGGTCTATGTTTCCAACAATCCTAACTATCATGCTAAGCGGAGTGGAGGCTGATGGTCCTTATCCCGAATCAATAGAAATAGAACAAGTGGTTCAGTAGGAGGAGGACCTTGCTGAGTTGAGCTTCCTCCCGCCTTGGTCTGGTATGGCACCTTCGTTGAAACCTGCTTCCATCCACTGAGGCAAGATGAGGGACATATGCCCTGGTCCAAAGGGGATCTCTATTATTCACCATGGATGGGGGTCAGTTTGCGGCACTGGCTATGTGGACAGAGGCGGGGGACCCAGAAAGAAGAAGGGAGTACCTAGCTCCATGGTAAGCTATTGCAGGCAGCCCAGGAAACACAAAAGACCGTGGAAAAGGGAAATGGCCATGACCTTATTAAGCAGCTGCTAAACAGTAATGTAACATTTTCTTAAAACTATATACATATAAATTTACAGCATGTCATGGTCTATATACACAATACATATATACACAGGAATTACACAGTAAAGTGTAGAACCACTTCACTACAGCCTTAAATGTATATTTGTATCTGACTAGGCCCACAATTAGAATTGATGCAGAATCACTGTGTATTGCCACCAAAGGAAGTGACTTGTTGTTTGTGACTTGTCACCCAATGTCCTTATAGTACATCGCTGGAGCTTTGACTTTTAGGGATGACATGGATGTATTGTTTTCTTAGAGACCTGCCAAAAATGAGTCAGAACTGTGTGGAGAGCAGTCAATGCCTTCTAAGGGGCATATAATCCACATCTTCTTGGTATTTCACAAGAGCCGCATGCAAAGAGGCCAGCAATCGCTTTGAGTTCGACTTGTGATCCCTTTTAACAGCTGTTAGAGGAAGAAATGAGGGGATTTCCTTTTTATGGTGAAGGAATTAATAGAGGTTTGGAGAATTGGGTTCACAGAGACTCTGAAATCCGGAGAATGGAATTATATACTGACAGTCATTATGTTATGATAAAAAAGGGACATTTTACACCTGGAAACTCAACGCACAAATGGCTCTGACAGGCCTGTAGCAATGAGGCCCTGACAGAAGAAGTGTGCAACTGGGGTCAGCACCCATCCACAACCTTTAATATTTCTACCAGTGACATTTAAAGAAAATCTATATATTTTTATAAGTTTATGGTTATTTAAATTTGAAGATAGGCTGATGTGATTCATATGCTTCATGTGTTTTTTCTGTATCTTTTTGGTGAATTAGTACACTGCAGTACATTTAACTAACTATCTAGGATTAAAGGCACTTTGTAACATTTATTAAAGCAGATTTCAAGCTGTCGATTTTTTCTATCCATTAACAGTGTGCAACACTTTATACTTATTATGTCTCGGTCTTTGGACCATAGGAACTTTTAGGGACTACATGTCCCAGCCAACTCTGTGCTACTGATAATATTCCATGGCAGTTAGGATAAGTGACTATGGAGCTCCCAACTGCCCATGTGAACATAGTCCTAAATAACTCCATGGCTGCATACTAAGATGCTGCTAGGGTGAACGGTGGCCCACCCACCCAAATAAGATATGAAGGAAACTGGAGAGCTGACTTAATACATGCTATTTACTATGATTTACCTTAGACATAATTGGATATGCAGCAAACATAGCTTCACCTTATATATTGAAGTACATGAGTGAACAGACTTTTGTCATCTAGTAAATCAAGCCATTGGAGACTGCCTGTGCACAACACAAGTTTGTAAAGAGAAGAGTGGTGTATACAGAGATTTGCCACATTGTTTCTACCAGTTTTAATGTATGTTACATCAATTTTATTTCCTGGAGTTTTTATTCATAGTTATCAGACAATATGCTAAATGTACAAAAGCTAAAAGACCAGGATAAAGATCTGTATTCTTGAAAAAAAAGTTTAACTTAACTCCATATTGGCCATGGCTGGCTCATCTGGCTTGCATGTCTCCCACCAAATTGTCCCCAGAGACAACACTGAAGGTTCCAGTATTTTTCTCAATATCCATAGTGAATGATAATAGCAGTTACCTCTGATAATAACACACTACAATAACATTAATTGCTGCAGAATCTTGCATAGGCCACAATGGATCTTGGATCAGCAATGGATTGGTTGGAGGCAAATTTTCAGAAGAGGTGTACTGAGGTAAGTGATGGATGTAGGGATGAAGTCAAGCATGGATGTGGGGTGCAAGTATGAGTGATGAATGAACATTACAGAAATAAGAATTTGTCGAGGAGTGTGAGAGTGAGCAGGGGAACAAGCAATACAGAAGTGACTAGGGGTATTGGGGTGCGGGTAGTTGAGGTGTAGTGCAGAAGTTAGGGGTGTATTAGAGTTCAGACTGTGAAGAGTGAAGAGGAGCAGTGTAAAAGTAGGTGAACTAAAGGGTCCAGCAGTCAGACATGTGGGGTGCAAAGGTGAGCGATGAACAAGAAGTGTATGAGAAGTGTATGAGTCGAGCAATTGACAAATTTCTGTTTTAAAATAGATATGTCTGTGAGACAAAGTGACAGAGTGTTCATAGTTTATTTTGTGGGTACAAAAGCTGTAGCACATGGGTGTCCCTTGACCTCCCTAGCATTTGAGACGAACCCAGTTTGTCCACTGTTTGGGTTTGTCCCAAACGCTACAGGAGCGAGGATCGGGAGAACCCAATATATCCCCAGAAAGCCGCAGCATTTCCGGGGTTCCGGCACCACCCCTTTGGTGACAGCGAATGGCCAGGGGCGGGTCACGCCACAGACCTCCATATTAATGGAGTGGGGTCGGTCTCCCAGCCCACATAGACAGTGGTGGGTTGGAATTTCAAGCAGAGTACATTACATACAGGCACACAGTTTAAAGTGGCCGATACCCGTTTACAGGTCGATACCCGTTCGATCACAATAGATTCCCAGTCCATACATTGGATAGGGACCCTGGCGATCAACAGGGATTTACCAAAATGTTGGTTCCCTGTTCGATCGACATTTCTTTACATGGGATCAATCGAACAAGAGTTTTCATGTTCGATTCCCAAATAATCACTCAACTATCGCAGCAATCGCTTGTTCGACAATCAAACATAAAATTGACCAGTGTAAAACTTTATGGGTACCTTTATGCCCATCCTACTGTCAGCATTGTGTTGCCATACACAACATTTCCCATCTGATGACTGTTCAGATCTTTACAGATCTAATAAATTGTTACCTGCAAGTTGTATTGCAATTACATCATTATCTCAGTAGTAACAATATCTAATAATGATATCCTTAATCTGGCCAGCTTTGATGTGGTCAGTGCAGCAGGGTGCAGCTTACCTACTATTTGTGAAGCACTTGGTGAAAGAGGAAGGCGTAGAGCCCAGCTGATCCCAGCAGGCCCTAGAATTGCATATCCTAAAGGGGACACTTGTGCCCCTTTGTCCAGCTTCTCTGGCGGAACTGAAGAATACGCAGGAGGGCTTTCTCTGAGTGTTCCATGTCAGATGTCCCTGGGGAGGGTGCCTGTGAACACAAATTAATTCTCATTACACAGAAATTAAAAGCATCACTAACTGGACTGCTGAGAAAATAAGTGACACAGCCAAAGAGCAGGTTATTGTCACTGTCGTGTTACAGACTCACATCGCTGAGACTCACAGGAGAGTCACAAAATTTGCCTACATTCCCTGAAAAAACAGAAAGAAATCAATCTACCCCTACGTTAACTATTTCCTCCTGCCAAGGAGCACACTGTGAGAGGGTTTGAAGTGGCACATCAGAATGTTACTTATGGTAAGTCAAATTTGATAAAGTTTGATTAAAAGGTCTTTATTATAAAATGAACCCATATAAAAAACAATAAAACATTACATCAGGTCATTGGATCAAAGGATCCGCAAATACATACACACTTGATTCTTCATGTATAGATGTTACAAACATGGATTTAGATTCCGTGTCTAAAATGGATGCAACAACGTTACAACGTTTGGCAATCTTGAGCGATATTCCTCATACATGTTTCGCCTTACCAAGGCTTCTTCAGAGAGGGCCAACTATAAAGAGTGTAAATATGTAAAAAAAAAAACCCTACCCCTACATTATTTTATTGGTGCCTATCTATCTAAACAGATCAATTTTAATGAAAGATGTATCATCTACCCACCATTCTTCTGACAGCAAAAGATACCCTAGTTCCTACCTGCACTGCACTTTATCCCTCTACCTTATGTACATTATTAATGCATAAAATGTCCCCTAGATCTTCACTGAAAGACACAAAGAAATGGGGGAAACAAATGATTGTATTTGGTCATTGTAGACAACTAGCTACCCTGTTTTCTCAAAAATATGTCAACCTCCGTAAATAAGGCACCCTTACATTTTTGGCTCACTCTGAAATATAAGGCATCCCCCTAAAAATAAGGCAACCCTGAAAAAATGGTAATCCCCCCTCTGAGTCTCCCCTCTGTGCCATTTTGATTCCCCCCTCTGATCCCTCGTGTCATTTTAAGTGACCCCCCACCCTAAAATCCCAGTGCCGTATTCTTCTACATTAAAAAAATAAGACATGGGGCATCTTTTGGAGCAAAATTAATATAAGACACAGTTTTAGGGGAAACACAATATATATGTATCTAAATGCTAGAAATGGTCCTTCATCATAAAATATCTTTTGGAAGCTAGAAACATAGAGCAGGGTATTTATCTGTGTGTTTTGACTGTTGTAAAGTCTATTCTTTCCTCTCTACCCTGACATGTCCAAAAAAGGCAGATCCCCTTGCCTATGTTTTCTTTTTCCTCTAACCTGCGTAGAGAGGCAGTTATATCTTATCTGACCAGTTTCTTTTATGTCACTTAACCTCCCTAGCGGTTGAGACAAGCCCAGCTCCTCCACTGTTTAGGCTCGTCTCAACCGCAATGGAAGCCTACATCGGGGAGACCCGATGCCTCCCTGGAAAGGTGCAGCGATTGTCTTCATCGCTGCAGCATTTCCGGGGTTTCGGCGACACCATAGACCTCCAGCGCCGGCTTTCCAACTCACGCAGCTGTTGTCAATAAACGGCGCGAAATGGGCAGTGCGCTAGGGAGGTTAAGTTACCCATACACGGGTCGATTCCCATGCGGTCGATGAACAATCAATCGCAACACGTGGCGCAAAAATCGGCGAACAGTCGTTTACTGATCGTTTGCCGAATTGATCTGCACCACTTAAGGCGATCCTCATCCCCATGACGCCATCGTGCTGAGCACGATATCGAAGGAGCTGGAGGCGCCGCTCTGCTTTCCCCATCCAAAGCAATTGATATCAACTGCAATTTACGGTCATCTCCGATATCCCTGTTTTCGAGCGGGTTGATTGATCCCACTCAAAAACAGGGATGGTCGCATTAGATATGTGCTAGATCGATGCCATCGATCGAGCACATATCTATGCGCGTATGAGAACCTTTACTGTAATTTTGTGCAAACTGATATCCCTAAAACCAAAGGCGGCCATACAGGCATAATAATGAGCCTGTCTGGCTAACATTAAGAGTTGGTACTCATTGGATATCGTTGACATGCTGAAGTTGAATACATTTCCCCGTTCCCCTGAATAGGCTGACCTCAATGTGGCCAAAGGATTTAGATGCTTATGATTCTGCACGGACTAAAGTGTTGACATGTGACAAATACATGATGAAGAAACAGGAAGTTGCGAAGCGCATCTTTTGGGCTTGTATATGACGAACAACAAACACAGACTGATTGTATATGTGATCATTCTACACTTGCTATGCTTAGGCCTGATTAAAAATGCTATAGTTTCTTACTTATTCCTTGACGGTTGTTAGTCGTTGCCTTTAAAATCCCTCTACTGTCCCCATGTGGAATGGGTAGTTCTTGGTGCAAAAACCTTCTGCTTTCTCAAAATAACCAGGATGTTGGCAACATGTGTCACATGACATAATAACTCAGGTTTTGTGGTTCATTTATTTTTAGCATTTACTATGCTATGGGCAGTTCTCTCATTTGATTACCTTATCCAGAAGAGTCAGTTCACTTCTATTGCCTCTCCCATATAAAGAAACTCAGTTCTATCCTATGACCATTCAACCATCTAGAGGGGCAATTCTCTTCATCTGCCTCTCACCTATAGAGAGACACAATTCAATTATATGGCCACTCACCCATCTAGGTGGGCAGTCCTCTTCTGTATTTAATGATCTATCCAGAGGGGCAGCTCTCTCCCCTATAAAGAAACACAATTATATTATATTGTTATTTACCCATCTAGAGGGGAAATTCTCTTCTTCTGCCTCTCACCTATAGAGAAACACAATTCTATTCTATGGCCACTCACCCGTCTAGATAAGCAGTCCTCTTCTGTATTGTATGACCGATCCAGAGGGGCAGATCTCTTCTATTGCGTCTCCCCTATAAAGAAACACAATTCTATTCTGTGGTTATTGCCTCTTCCCTATAAAGAAACTATTCTATTGTTATTTTACAGTCTAGAGGGGCAGTTCTCTTCATCTGCCTCTCACCTATAGAGAAACACAATCCTTTTCTATGGCACCCCACCCATAGATGGTCAGTCCTCTTTGTATCTTATGACCTATCCAGAGGGGTATATATCTTCTAAAGCCTCTCCTATATATAGAAACACAATTATATTCTATTGTTTTTTCCCCATCTCGAGGTGCAGTACTTTTTATATTGTAATTTAACCATCTAGAAGGGTAGTCCTATTTTTTCTGCCTCTCACCTATAGAGAAACACAATTCTTTTCTATGGCCACCTACGCCTCTCACCTATAGAGAATTGTGTTTCTCTATAGGTGAGAGTCAGAAAAAATAGGACTACCCTTCTAGATGGTTAAATAACAATATAAAAGAATTGTGTACTGCACCTTAAAATTTTATTCTATTGTTTTTTACCCATCTAGAGGGGCAGTTCTCTTCTTCTGGCTCTTACCTATAGATAAACACAGTTCTTTCTTATGGCCACTCACCCATCTAGATGTGCAGTCCTCTTCTGCATCTTATGACCTATCCAGAGGGGCAGTCTCTTCTATTGTCTCTCCCCTGTAAAGAAACACTATCTATTGTTATTTTACCATCTAGAGGGGCAGTTCTCTTCTTCTGCCACTCACCTATAGAGAAGCTCAATCCTTTTCTATGGCCACCTACCCATCTAGATGATCAGTCATCTTCCTTATCTTATGACATATCCAGAGGAGCAGATATCTTCTATTGCCTCTCCCATATATAGAAGCACAATGATATTCTATTGTTATTTACCCATCTAGAGGGGCAGTTTTCTTATTCTGCCTCTCACCTATAGAGAAACACAATTCTTTTCTATGGCCACTCACCCATCTAGATAAGCACTCCTCTTCTGCATCTTATGACCTATACAGAGAGGGCTAGTTCTCTTTTATTGCCTCTCCCCACAGTAACACAGTTTTATTCTATGACATCCATTCACCCATTGAGAATAACAGTTCTGTTTCCTCTCACCTATCCAGGCAGTAGAGCTCTGTTCTCCTCTGCCAGCACAATCCTTACCAAATTATAAATTGTATTCATCCCATCACCATCTAACTGCATGATGTACTAGAACTCACAGTGCAGTAGTTCAATTGTATTTGTATTTCGGTGAAGCCATTACTGTGTGTGGTGTGTGATCACCGGGAAGTGCCGGCAATAAGAATTTATTAGAAATATAGGATGTGACAGGTAAAATCTGGCTGTTCATTGAGTGATTAGTGGGGGGACAAGCAGGGTGACAATGTGCATTACACCAGCTGAACCAGGGACATGTACTATAAAGCCCCTACAATGTCTGCGTAAACGAAATGATATCGCAAAATACATATACATAGCGCTTTCCCAGCCCCCTATAGATGGAATAAATATAAGAAAAACAATAACAAACAGTAATAGATCCAGTGATAGAAGTCAGATTGAATACATTATTATAATATAAATTACTGAATGGTACTCTATTCCCCAATCTAGATTGTAAACCCGCCCGGGCAGGGTCCTCTACTCCTCCTGTGTCATAAACTGTTGCTGTGTGTACTATATTGTGTTATATCTCCACTCTAATGTATTGTACAGCGCTGCGTAATATGTTGGTGCTATATAAATAAATGTTAATAATAATGAACATGTTACTATTAATAGTATTTACTTTTTATTGTGTAAGTATGATAATAGATGGTATACGTTGTTAAATTAATAATAAGTATTAATATCAGTAAAATATTGCTAATGATCACTAGATGAGCTATTTGGCTTAGTGGTAATTAGGATGCAATTAGTAGGTTTTTGTGTTATTGGTTTTAGTTATTAGAATAATGATCTCTGTCTTTCTCCATCGAATAATTGGGACAAGACAAATGTTAGCAGTGCTAGATTTCTGTAACCATTTGTGATCCGTATAATGTGGAAGCTTGTGGTGTCATAGTAATTGTGCGTGTCATTGTGGAATTGTCTGGCTGTGTAATTATTTCTCCGGTTGCTGGTAGATGATGAGCACAGGGAAGGGCGGACTTACCGCATTGCCCTGGTGTCGGGGGGCTCCCCATGTCCCAGGTAACCCCACATCCCCATGGTAAATCGCCATTTCACCCCTGCACACTGGCTAATTGTTGGGAAAATGATTTGTGAAATTGCTCTCCGCTGCACGCCGCATTGACAGCGCATTTTCCTCGCTGCTTTCCCAGGGAGCTGACAAGACTCGGCTGCCACCGCACAATCCCAAAATTACAGAAAGAAAAAAAAAATGAAAAGCCTCATTAAAATGCCAACACATCGCTGGGTCCAGGACATGAATGGCAGAGCTGGGAACTGCAAAACTACAGCGCACGGTGATCATTTGTGATCATTTGGATTGTAAGCTCTTGTGATTAAAGCTGACCATACACCTTTAGATCTCTCTGTCAGATATCCTTTAAATCTACCAACAACTATGTAGTATAGGGTCCTCTGCGATTGAACACAGGTAGATTGTTTAGAAAGTCCCTCATATTACATGGAAACAAAAGGAGATCTAAAGGAAATCTGACAGAGAAATCTAAAGGTGTATGGAAGCCCTAAGGCCCTAACACCTTCCTTTTTGGTCTTTGTTACATTAAGTCAGTTTTTGGTGTGCTTGTGATTACCCCCCAAAAAAAGTAAAGTGGAAATTTAATTACCTGTAAAAATAATATTATTATATTAACCAGGACTCAGTAATAAAAACATGGCCAGCAACATAAATATCATTCCATGGCATAGTATTTAGCCCATGGTTATTGAAGACTTTACCTCCCTAAACATCTTCTGCAGTTTGAATGTAATATAAAAAACATACTAATAAGTAATGCCAATCACAATAAATATTAAAAAGTTTTTCCTGGTCAATAGTGACCCTCATCCTGTACCATTACAGGACCATTATAATAAATATTAAAAGGTTTTTAAAATGTAATGGTCAATAGCGTGACCCCCCCATCCTGTACATCATAATAGATAATAAAACAGTCGTGCATATGCAGTAGTGTGCCCCCTATCTTGTACCATTATACTAAATATTGAAAGATTTTTAATATTCA
>CM070038.1:39368981-39404763 GCA_036250615.1 Ptychadena robeensis | reverse complement strand
ATATATATATATATATATATATATATATATATATAATACATAATAGTAACTAGTCTTTCCAAACTATTATTTCTTTGTATAGTTATTATAGCAATAATAATAATTATATAATTATTTGTTTATTATTAATATTATTATTGTTATTATTATCACTTATACTATAATCTTATGGCTGTGTTATGTCTGATATATATATATGTATATTTGTAAAGTTATTGTTGAAATAATATAACTATTAGTTTGATTATTAGTATCTACATATATGTGTGTGTTCTTCTCACCTCCGGTCGGTTGGGCTCTGTGGATTGTCCTGTAATCCCCCCATCTATTGAGACATTGGACAGACTCGGTCCAGGTGCCCAGTAAAGCCCCCCAATGACCTAATCAAACGTTTGTGTAAGTTTCAGCGCCGGGTACAAAGGCGGTTCCTCCACCAAGCGACCCCCTTTTATCTCAAACTTGAGGATGAACTTGGCTTACAAAAGCCTCCAGTCTATTGAAGCATCAGTTTAGGGAAAAAAAGATCCCTGGCTACAAAGGAGAGAAAGACCTCGCTCCCCCAAATAAAAAAAAAATAAAATACAGAGGGGTGGTGGAGGGGGGCTGAGCAGTGTCCCATTCTCATTCAAAAACCTCCGAGGAGAGGAAAAAAAAAACTTGTGACAAAAGCCCCGAGTGCAGAGCTAAGTTATTCCGGGCGCCCCGCTGCTCGCCAGTTTTGTAATATTAGAGCTCCGTCTGTTGGGAAAGAACTTTGAGAATGAGAACGGTTTCCAGTCATTGGAAAACGGCGATTGTTCATTTAAGGAGAGCGGGGCCATTGTGGACAGCTCTCTGTCTTTTCTCTGGTATTGGGGGGATGGTGGGGAGAGGGGGCGCATCATTGTGCGCTCATGCCGCGCTTCTCTGCGCTATGGTGCTGTACCACTGACAACTCCGGGCACCGATTCCACTCACTGCTAAATGAAATCACTTTTTTTCTGTATCCTTCTTAGAAAACTCATCTGAGGGGAGCTGAGCCTTTAATCAAAGGCAGAGACTAAATGCCTCCACCCCCCTGGTGGGAGCCAAAAGGATGCTTCATAAGATGCTATGTTGGCCAAGGATGAGAGGGGACAGGTTCCGCTGTGATCTAAATAATTAGAATAACAATAATATTAGCAGTCATTATTATTACGTTATATATCAGTGCAATAAATAACATGGGGGTGGGGTGCTTTTTCTATATCGTTGTTGTATATTGTATATGGCTGCATGTATCCAGTACACACATGCACACATTCAGTGTAAGTACGGCTCTCGGTAGAGGCAGTGGCCGGTATAGAAGAGGTTGGCGGGCGCTGTGGTGCCCCCGGGCTATGGTGAGACTGGCACTTATCCGCCATCAGCGGGGCTCTCTCCGGGATTGCAGCACAAGCGCTGAGTTGAAGGGGTTTAAGGCAGATTAAATTGAGTCTTTATTTGTGCACTTTCATCTTTAAACGGCTCACTTTAGCTCGCCCGGGGCCAGGGGCTGCGAGCCCGATTTATCAGCGCTAATTGAGATGGGATTTCTGGTGCCCATGCATACAGCTGCTAAGCTGGGTACCTGGATGTCATGGCACCCACATGTATGTAGTATGTGCCAGACTAGGCTGTCCTCCCTTACTTTATACTGATCTACCCAAACCCCAGATTCCGGTGCCCACAGAAGCCAAAGTGTCATTTGAAACATACAGGCTGCTCCAAACTTCATTTGATGAAACAATGAAGTTGTGATGGTCCATTTCAGTTTAAGGTGGAGACGCCCACTTCCCAATTTCATCTAATTCAGGAGGCTGAGAGAACAAGGTAGCCACACATGCATAAATTTTTGCTCCATCGCCTTACAGCCTTACATGGGTGACTTTTGCACAATTGCTCGCAGATCAAGCCGATCGTCCTGTACGATTTAAATATGGACGGTAGATTGTAACACCACATGGTGTAATCGATTTACCAAACAATCGTTTCCTCTTTAAATATGCTTGACATGTAAATAATCAACTGAAATTTACTGACATGTCCAAACCCCCCTTGATGGATTTTTTTTTTGAGATCAATCACTCATATCGAACTGTGTATGGGGGACTTTAGATTAGATCAGCTAGTGCAAATGAAAGTCCGTCGATAGATGGAAATCCATTGATTTCTTTCCTACCCATACACAGGTAGATTCCTGTGCGTTCCACCAGCAAGCGCCATCACTCTGCTTTCGGCCATCCGCCAAACATACAGGAATAGCAATGACACATAGTTTCCTATAAGATACTTTGGATGGGGACCCTGGGCCCTTGCAATTGACCCCAAAAAAAAACTGTTAAGGAGGATTGCCGCGCCACTGACTTGCGGTGCTATCCTGGTCGATCCCTGCAGATGGGCACCTCCGCTTTGCGGATGGTCGACCCTGTCTGAGTGGTGTGAATGCGCATGGCAATCAATCGTCTACAAATAGATACGATTACTGGGGCTAGTAGTCTTGTATGCACGCTCCATAGTAACATCAGATAAAAAATCCATCCGAATGCCTACAAATCCATCAAATATTTAAACGATTTAATGTTCCATTTCCATCACTTTTGGACGATTGACCAAATAATCGATTTTGAAACAATTGATTTTTAAAGTCTATCGAACTGAAAAATCGAACCGGGTACGGCCACCATAACAATGTGTTTAGTCTTCACATCTTTCTGACATTATACATAGCAAATACAGTGAGTATTCAAGCTCCCTCATCTATTTCCACTCCCCTTGGGGGTCTCACTGTCGGCAAAACTAGGTTGCTGTCCTCATTCCTTCTGATGCTTCTCCAAAAGGAAATAGATACAATTTTACAGGGATGGTGGCAGACATGGAAATAAAGGAAGACACAAGGAGCATAAGGCTACACCAAAGATCCCAGAGGGATGGTAGAATTGTTGGGTGCTATGGTGGCATGGAAAAACTGGAATAAACAGGCCATGTAAAGGACCCCTTTGCAGAAATTGCCACCATCGCCCCCATGGGCGTAGCTAGAAATGACTGGGCCCCAAAGCAAAAATTTTTATGCCCATCACCCATCCCTTTGCTGTCACTCCAATCCCTGCCCTTCCAGGAGTGGTGGGCCCCCTTGTTAATATGGGCCCCATAGCACTGCTATGGCGGCTATAGTGGTTCCTACGCCACTGATCGCCCCCTACTATGGAGAACATGGTTTCCATTGCTAAACAGGTTTCTCCAACATGGTAATCACTGTATGGCAAGTGATAGTAGGGGAGGGTCCATGGCACTACTAATCTTTGGTCAGCCATAGCACATTTTGGCACATTGGTTACCTGATCCTCATTAAAACTAATGGCATATGTTAGAGTTTATGGACATGTCCGTTCTCTGTCGCCCCATGTAGGCACCCGCTATCTGACAGCAGCGAGAACGTGTGTATGGGGGCCTTTACTCTAGTTGTTAATGTGGTAATGATTTGTTTATTTGTAGTGATTAGCTGTCCATTAGTGTACAATGACTCTTGTTTACTGTGACAAGTAGACTTTCAATGTATTGGCAATTAACCCGTTTAATGTCCTTACAACTCATTAGGTAGTGATTTGTGATTTACCTAATCTTCTGCTTTACGTCCCAACATGAATCAAACACTGATAGCTGGAACGCCACCTGAAAAATATAAGTGTTGCTGTTTAAAACATATTTAGATGTATTTCTATTGCATGTCTGAAAGAAATGTATACATAAAATAAGATGTCACTATTGATTTGGTCATTTGGTATGGACGGACATTCACTTATGGTTACTAGAGGCCCACAGAGGCCCCCCGCTTATGTGTTTATGTGTTAATGTGTCAATAGAGACCCCAGTTGACACTTTATGTTAATGGTTGGTCAGCAGAAAATCGGGTGTGCCCACCTGGTCAGAATCTGCCGCATGTCGGATCGCACGTGATCCGACATGCCGTTAAATTCCCAGCCGATTCCATTAGTTCGGATGGGGACGGAAATCCCCATCTTAAGTAATGGCCGGCACACAAAGGGTGCCCGGCCGATTCTCGGCACTAGTGGCCGTGCGTGATGACGCCATCACGGCCAGTCAGTCTGCTGAGCAGTCGATGGGAAAACAACCCATCTATTTCCATGCCTAGCTTAAAAATGTGTTCAGTATAGACTTAATATTTATCAATATGTTTTTTGTATACTAGAGGCCCATCAAGTAGTTCTGTGCACATTAAGCCCCCCATACACCTTTAGATTCCTCCATACAATTTCCATCAGACCTACCAACAACTTTGTAGTATAGTGACCTCCCTGATAGAATACACAGTGATTGGAAGGTGTAGAAAGGTCCTCATATTACATGGTTTTGGTAGAAGAAAAGTTGGTTGTATAGAAATTGCATGGTAATTGTATGTGATGTATGGGGGGCTTTAGTGTTTAGTTAGTATGTTCTTTGTACACCAGAGGTCCATCAATGTGTTGATTTGAGTCCACTGTGAACTAGAGGTCCATTAAGCGGTTCACTGTGAACTAGATGTCCATCAAGGTATTCACTGTGGACTAGAGGTTCATCAAGGTGTTCACTCTGGTCTAAAGGTCTATATATTAATTCCCTGTGAACTAGAGGTCCATCAAGGTATTTGCTGTGGACTAGAGGTTCATCAAGGTGTTCACTCTGGTCTAAAGGTCTATATATTAATTCACTGTGGACTAGAGGTCCATCAAAGTGTTCACTCTGGTTGAGAGGTCTGTCAATGTGTCCACTGTAGACTAAAGCAGTGTTTTTCAACCTTTTTTGGGCAAAGGCACACTTGTTTCATGAAAAAAATCACGAGACACACCACCATTAGAAAATGTTAAAAAATTTTACTGTATCATAGGCAGCTAGATAGGAGGGCCGAGGGTGGGGTCAAAAACCCACGGAACACCAGGCAACAGTGGTTGAAAAACACTGGACTAAAGGGTCCATCAATGTGTTCTCTACAAACTTCAGTTTATTAACCTGTTTCGAGTTGACTAGATGCTCAGCAATATAAACTGACCTAGAGGTCCATCAGATGTAGTTGAAGATAGTAACAGTACTAACTAACAGGATTAATTGTCTAAAGCTAGCCATACACGGCACGGATTCCCTGGCTGATCGATTCAGCACCCGATGGATTCCGGCGATTCCGCCGGCATCCACAGGTGAGAACGATTAGCCAATTAGGGAATCCGATCGTGGCAGCCCACCTTGTACGGCCGGATCCGGGAGGGATCTATGCCGATGGCTCGCCTCCCGGACCGCAACGCCCCCTGATCAGAGCAGAATCGGACCGAAAAGACCAACAGGTTGGTTCTTCCTCGGATCCGATTCTGTGCCCCTGATCCATCGGATGCGATCGGACGGGCAAGGTGGGCTGCAGGGGATTCCGGCACGATGGATCCGCGTGCACGCGCCCGGAATCCATCGCGCCAGAATCCGGCACGAATCCGTGCCGTGTATGGCAGCCTTAAAAGTTTCTATTGTCTAAAGCCCCCCATACACCTTTAGATTCCTCCATACAATTTCCATCAGATCTATCAACAACTATGTAGTATGGTGGCCTCCCTGATAGATACATAGTGATTGGAAGGTGTAGAAAGGTCCTCATATTACATGGTTTTGGTAGAAGAAAAGTTGATTGTACAGAAATTGCATGGTAATTGTATGTGGTGTATGGGGGGCTTAAGGTTTCTAAATACATTATATGTTGAAGAGAAGTCTCTATATTCATTTTCAGATAGAGATATAGCTTATGTTCTTTGTCAACTAGAGGTCTAAAGGCCCCCATACACCTTACAATCTTTCCATACAATTTCCGTACAATCAAATTTTGTTCTACCAAAACCATGTAATATGAGGAGCTTTCTAAAGCCCTCCATACACCTTAAGATCGATCTCCATACAATCTCCATTAGATCTACCAACAACTGTGTAGGCCTCCTTGATAGAATACATAGTATTGGAAGGGTTAGATAGGTCCTCATATTACATGGTTTTGGTAGAAATTTCATTGTACAGACATTGTATGGTAAGATTGTAAGGTGTATGGGGGCCTTTATCCTTCCAATCACTGTGTATTCTATCAGGGAGGCCACTATACTACACAGTTGTTGGTAGATTTAATCAAATTGTATGGAGCATTCTAAAGGTGTATGGGGGCTTTACATGTTATGAGCTAGATGTCTGGTATGTTCCATACCTGTAGTTTTTATATATAGGTCTTTCAATAAAATACACGTTGTCACATAGGTATTCTGGAGATGTTTTTGTGGGGCTGGCATTTGTAACCGCCGCCTGGGACTGATTTCAGTGCTTGTTTAATGTTATATTGGCCCCATATTTTCTTGGTGTAATTCATACATTTATTAAGCTGCCTATATTCCTTCTGTCTGTCTTGTGGTGATAAGTAAATGGATTTTCACCACGTTTGCACTCTATGCTGGCCTCAGAGTAGGACTGAACTCAAATTAGATGTATCAACAGGGAGCTTGTGCGCAGAATGTCATGTGTTTGTGGTTTGCTTTATTCAGCGGCTAATGTGACACTAGAAGGACAGAACTGGAAGATCTGATTACATTAGATGTCCAGGGTCAAAGGTAACCAAGAGGATATGGCTGGGTGCAATGTGATCAGGCCCTTCCAGGCATTAATGGGCTTTCCAGTTCTTGGAGGAAGTTGGAGAACTGTGTGGACATGAGCTGACACACTTAATTAGGCTCTGGAGGGGTGAAAGACCATGATGGGGAAACGTGAGCAGAAGAACGCCCATTCCCCACACACACAAATAGAACATCCACTAGAAGTGGATTTTATCTTCCTATTTATCACAGGCAATCTGCATTGATTAAACCAACAAGGACCAGTCTGTGAGTGTACATTCACTTCATTAAGTCAGGGGATTACTCAAGGTTGCCAATGTAATCAACCACGAAGCAGCCTGGGATTTGTGAGTGGGATCAGTTTAAATAATGGGGGGCAGGAGAAGGCTAGCGAAGAAGTGTCAGGCAATGCATGTGCATATTCAGAGGAACCAGGGAACTGCCTCTTACTACTGATGGAGCTTACATGTCACAAGACAGCCAGAAAACAAATGAGCTACAACAATAAACATAGATAACAATTACAAAGGCAAACATTGGCTTTTGGGAATGAGTAGCCGCAAGAAGATGGTATACATTAATAAAGTAGGGGAATGTTTGAAAGATAAACTCTGCCTAAATCAAGTGTGACGGGAGGAGAGGGAGACACAGGCAGGAGGAGAGAGAGGCGCAGATAAGGGAATATATTATTATTAATATTATTATTATTATAGGGGGAATAGAATGACACTTACACAGGCTGTTTCATTATTTCATTACACTTTCTTTTTTCTCCAGTGGGGTCACGTAATCCGGATGCCAATTATCCTGTTGTGTGCTGTAAGAAGCTATGTACATAACATATGTAAAGGCCCCCATACACCTTACAATTTTTCCATACAATTTCTGTACAATCCACTTTTCTTCTACCAAAACCATGTCATATGAGGAGCTTTCTAAACCCTACAATCACTATGAATTCTATCAGGGAGGACATTATACTACATCGTTGTTGGTAGATCTATTGGAAATTGTATGGAGCGATCTAAAGGTGTATAGGGGGCTTAAGAGAGCATCTGTGAATGATACACACCCTTGGGGATTGGGGGTACAGGTGATTGGTGCTGGTGTAGAACAAATATGTCACAATACTGCTAACTGTTGTCTTCAGTCTACTTTTGTCCCAATTTTTTTATTCAAATAATTTGAAGAATGGGATTAAGAGCTCTTTCACACTATACACGTTGCACTCTATGCAATGCACATGTTGTGTAATCCACATGATACATAGGTTTTTATAGAAAACCTGTGTTACCATCCATATAATATTCTGCATTGTGCAGTGCTTTCTAAATCAAATAAACTTTTCAAAATATACATAGTTACGAAGGACATACTGACTTAACCTCCCTAGCGCTCAGCCCGTACCACGCCATACAGGCAATCGCAGCAGAGTACACAGTACTGATTGATTTTCCCACCCTCCCTCCTCCCCTATACACACTGCAGGAGTCATCAATAATGCCAGCTATGTGGGCTGGGAAACCGACGACCCTCCATTAACATGGAGGTCTATGGTGCGCCCCCACTCCTTCAGCGTCGCCAATGACGCAGCAGCTTTCAGGAGGTTTGGCCAAAGAATGTTTTGCAAACAAACTCTGAATGAACTGGGTTCATGTCAACCACTAGGGGGGTTAAGCTCACACCATACACCTTTCAATTACTCCATACAATTTATTTTAGATCTAACAACAACTATGTAGTGCCGGGTCCTCCCTGATAGAATACATAGTAATTGGAAGGTTTAGAAAGGCCCTCATATTACATGGTTTGGTAGAAGAAAAGTTGATTGTACAGAAATTGTATGGTAAGATTGAAAAGTGTATGGGGGGGCCTTTAGATACCCAATTATTTCCTGGTGATCCACATATGCTGCACCGTGAGCTGAGCTGTTGAGGAACCATGATCCAACTACTACAGGCTGACTGTAGAAAAGCACAGGAAGGTGCATACAAAGTCAACTCACAATTAACAAATACTTAATGGGCAATTGTGCAAAATCACTTATTTTATTGAGTAGTGCATGGAGATGCACACCTCAACAATGCTCAAAAAACCTAACTATTTAATGCATATACCAGAATGGTAACTTCCAGTAAAAACAGGTTGTAAAATTGGTGTAATTATTAATAAACTTGACATGGTCTGACATGGGCTATTTTTACATTAGTGAACCAACTTCACTATGTATATTGGCATTACATGTGTACTAAATTAGACATTTTTCATAAATATATATACATATAGACAGGCACTCATACATGGATACATACATACACACACATACACTACATATATAACCACATTAATAAACATACGGTATATGATAGGGCAGATAGCAGTTTGATGGGGACAAGCTAAGAACAAGTAAAAATTAAGAAGAAGTGGAGTGTCAAAATAATTAACTGACATGGACAGGCTGGGGGTGGATCAAAATGAACATGTTCACCTCTCATTCAATTCGGATAAAATAAAGAATATAATTATAAAAAAGATAAAACATTTTATTATTATATTCTCCCCAGATCATTCAAGTGAGCACATGCCTAGAATCCAAATGACGAATTAAATAATTCACCAAATAGTATATAATATGGTCGTCTTTTGCCATCCATTTGTTGAAGATGCCCAATTTCTAGAATATTCCATTGGCTACAGTATTAAAAAGCAAGCTAAAATTTCCGTCGCTTTAGTAGAATGATTGCTGTAACTTATTCCACCAGTAGCATTCTTGATGAGAGGAATCTTTTAGAAATTATTGATGTTACAAATCTTGCAGCAGATGGAGAAGACTTGAACCAGCTTTAGAATGAAGAGGAAAGAGATGTCCTCTGTAGGGAGGAATAAAGTTTAGTTTGTGTATGTTGTGCTCTCACTTCTGAAGGGGGGCGACAGTGTGGGTGTGTGCGAGAGAAAGAGAGAGAGGGGCTTTGGTTTAAAGAATTAAATGTTTACCAGCCTGAAATAAGCCCAGTTAAAAAAGAGACATTGAAGAGATGAGACAGGGTACAACTTCAAAGAATTCATCCGGGCTGGTGAAGGGGAGATTTAGCGACAGTATTGGGAAGTTATTTAGATATTAATAACACATTTTCCTGAGGCGCTAGGATTGCACTTTTTCTTCAAGCTATTTGGCTGGGTGGAATATGGCGCAGTGAAATGTTGGGAAGAGATAACAGAATCAGCAGCCTGGGTCCTGCGACTGCATCATTGCATTAAACTGGGATTAACCTTCTAGTTCCCCCCCTCACATCTATCCAAATTCTTATAGAAATGTACATGGCAGGATTTGCAATCACATCTTGCGGAATCCTTACAGCTGGGGGATACCTGCCTATAGCACACATCCTTTCATGTGTGTGTTGTCAGACACAAATGGTGTCTAATGGTAAGACGGTGACCTGTAATTATTTTACCTTCAATCTCCCTTCATTCTCCAATCAGGCTCTGATAGGATTCCCTGCCTGGTGCTGTCTGATCCCCATTATCACTTAGTAGACTCTTACTGAATTTCTCTTAGCACAGAGGGAGAGAGGATACTTTCCTGGCAGATAAAGGGACTCAGCCTTCATTGAAATGACTGGATTGTGGAAGGCACATAAGATGGGACACATGACACAGAGCTCCAGTCACACATCACCTCTATATTTTACAGGGTGGGTTCATTATTTCATAAATGATGCTGCACAGATGCTATTACTGTGGACACCATCAATTTGCAGGAAAATAATAACCATAATAATAAAAAAGAGCTCATATTCCAATGTAAAATCTTCTAAGGGCTCACTATCTGGGCCTTAGTCTTCCCCCAGTGTAGCCACCCTCTTCACAAGCTACAACTCACCCAAGTAGACAAATATAACATTTAAAGTGGGTTGACACGCCGTAATTTCAAATGCATTTTCATTCGATATCAGCGATGGACCGATGTTCTAATGTTACATTCAATAAATGAACGAGCGATGTTTGACATCGACATCGAACAAAATTTTTTAATTGCCAGTGGTTTGAGGAATAAATCTATACATGTAAACCTATGTTCACCATTCAAAATGCTTTTTTATATGCTATCTGACAAGGATCAGACTTCCACCATGTATGCAGTTTACTGATCCTTCTTCCTCATTCACCCTCTGATCAGGAACACAATATTACTTTATACACAGCCTACTTAAGTCAGCCATACACAGGTCGGTTTGTTTTCCTCGACCCAGGAATTTTTGGATGCTTTTTTCTAAAAGAGATCAACTAAAAGTGATGGATCATAAAAATGATTAGTCATGTTGCAAAATTTCCATTAATATTTCAAGTGTTTTTAATCAATTTGAATTTGATCAGTTTTGTGAGTATGCGCACTGACCTTTATTTTTATTAACTGGATAGAAATTCTTTATTAACTGGATAGAAATCAGTTAAGAAATAAATGGTTCAGTTTTGCCTATTACAGTTACAGTATATACACACAATTACAGTGTGTATATACTGTATATATATTCCATCCCTATATACCATATTTAAATTGGACAAGTTGAACAGCACATTGTTTGTGCCACATCACATACTGCATAGCACCAGTATTCATGGAACTTAAGTATAAACTGAAGAAAATGGCTTTACCAGTGTACCATTTTGTGTGCCAAAGCTGTATTCAGGACTGCATTGACAGAAATATAGTAATGTGAAATATGTGCCATATAGTCTATATCTGTCTATTTAGGCGTTCATTAACTACAAACAATTTTGTAAACTGCAGAGCTGTAAAAATTGGAGGCATTTTAATGACATACTGAAGATCATGTCATACAGGCTGCCCAATTCATTAAAGATTATTAGCAGTGGCTCTCTTTATATATGTACTTACATATGGGTCTTCTAAGAGTATGTGAACTTTTATATACATCTTTTAACAGGTACTGTCTGTTAAATAGTGAATATTATCATTAAGTAAGGAACAACAGCCATGGGCATGTAAAGTGCAAACTGAAGCAAAACCACCTAAATGCATACCCTGTGATTGTTAATATTAATAAAAATTGTTAGTTAAAGTACTACTAATTAGTAGGTTTAGTGTTAATACAGCATGTACTGCTAGGCCTTACAGCTTCTGGTAGCATCTTCTCCCATCTTTTCACATTTTCGATAACTTTTGTTGCTTTTACTTTTTACATGTAGAAGACAAATATTCATTAAAGTAACAATTAAAATAGTGGTACGTACTTTTCTGAAAAGGCTTCTGATATTTGAATTGCTGTAAGATTCTTCGTAGACAAAAAGAAAGCAGTAAATACATGGTAAATGATGTGATGTCCTGCATGATGGGAGTTGATGATTTCAATTACTCTACACAGCAGTCTTTGCATCTGTCTGTGGATAAATGTAAATATTAGGTTGGACACAACACTTTAATTGGTGTGTAATCATTGGTATAATATATTAACCTGCCCCTAGTGAGCCTTGGTGAATCTCTTGTTATTTTCAACCAGTGCAGCAATGGAGTATAGTATCACATTGATTTTGGTAGTTAGTACTGATACTGACTTTTGGATTTGACTTTTGGTTAACTCATCTGGTAGAGGTCACAGTAAGAAGTTGCAGGGTGCTGGACCAATCTGTAGGGTTAGATTAACACATAGATTGGTGGGATTTCTCGCTTTTCATTGGGTCTTTTGTCTTGGAAGAGCTCAGATCAAAGTGAGGAGTCAGACATGAGTGGTCAAGTCAGGGACAGTCTGGTCATTCTAGAAATTGGCTCAAACCAAACAATTATTACCAACAATCATTTTAATGAAAATATATCTGGTAAACAAAGTATCTATCTATCTATCTATCTATCTATCTATCTATCTATCTATCTATCTATCTATCTATCTATCTATCTATCTATCTATCTATCTATCTATCTATCTATCTATCTATCTATCTATCTATCTATCTATCTATCTATCTATCTATCTATCTATCTATCTATCTATCTATCTATCTATCTATCTATCTATCTAAGGAATTGTCACTAGTTAATGTCCTGTGTGTCCCTTTGTTGCTTAATAAACTTCCCTTCTCTGAGTTTGTCTTTGAAGTGACTCTTTACAGCTTGCAGCACGTTTTGAGGCTATCAATAGACACTTTAGCAATACAAACATCTTAAAGATAAAGTAACCAAACTAGAATGGAACTTTGAATGGGGGGAATAGCTGTCTTACTTTTTGCCATGGAGTGTGCAGCGGGGTCTGCCTAATCCGGCTTTCATTTCCCCGACAAATGCCAAGAATCTGTATCTGTCTCTGAGCCCATCAGGGGCCTGATTACACAACAAAAGCTCCCCATTATCCCCAGAAGCCGAATGGGAGGGGAGCAGGGGCTGCAGTCTATGTGCACAGAGCATCTCCTAACTACTGACTTGTGGAGTCAAGAGCAAATAGTGAAGAAAAGAGCAGTGTTAACCCCTCCACTACCAACACACACCATACCTATTACTAGGACGGAAGGGGTGGAGGCCAATAATGTTCCTTTACTACATAGGACATAATAATATTTCTATATTAATGCCATTAAGTTGAAAGACTAAGCAAGTTTATGACAAAATTTAAACATTAGCCATAAGTACTAAGTATAAGTATATATATAGTATAGGTAAGTGTTTGTCAATTTATTTGACATAAATGTGTAGGCATTAATAAGAAAATAAAATATTATGTTTTTGTTTACATTTATCAATTAATCTTTCAAACCGTCATTGAAGCCTAGAGTAAATATAGGCAAGGCCTTCCAAAATATACTATTTTATAACAAATCATCACTAGCAATCAAGCTAAGAAAACAGAAAACAGTGATAACAACTTTGAGTGGTACAACTGAAAAAAATTATAAAAAAGGAAAAAGAAAACAAATGTCACCACTTCAAGCACAGAAGAGAAGAGAACCTGGTGTAGGTGTAATATAGTTTGGGCATAATATTTAGTTATAAGTACATTTGCAGAATTACTTTAATCTTACCTGAAATGCAATGAAAATAGGTATGAATTGCCCAGATCAGTTTTTGGACTTTTATAAATAGATATTTATTTCCTTGTCTATCCACTGGAGACATGACAGTAAATTGCCTTGCGCTGACATAGGAACATGTTGCATTTGCGTCCCAGTAGGAACATTATTCTGTATTTACATGTTGGTGTGACATTGCAGCAGAAATGACACACAGTTCTGGTCTCTGTAACGTGGTGGCAGAGACGAAGGAGCCTGCGGCACAGTCTAAGTGGGTGACGAGAGAATTACAGACTCAATTAAGGAGAGAATCAGTGCTAAGTTAATAGGGGTGGAAGGATGTCAGATGACTGAACCAATAGAATGGGCTCGGCTACAGCAATATTATAGCTATATTATGTTTGTATTGACCTACCGGCAGATCTCACAGAATCACCTTTTTAAATATTAAATCTTTTTTTTATTGCAAATCATACTAAAACAAACCAAAATATATTCCTCAATTTCTCAAAACCTGGTCTACTCTGTTGTGTGAAATGTGAAATTATTACATTTTAGTTTTATGTTTAAAATAGAATTGTAAAAGACGCTGGAGCTTAGAAAAGAATTACAATTCACAGACCTGGCTTATGTGACAATAAATGAAATATACAGTCATAGTTATATGGACCTTGCATTTACTCTAGGTATAAGGAAGTGATATTAAACTGATATAGGTATAGGTGTCAGAGCGCAGGAAAACTATATTCATCCCATGTCCTAGTTAAAGAAATATCCTCTTATTTAAATTGTTCTGTATATGATTGGGTGTTTAACATAAACATAGTAACGCATCTATCTCTTATAATACCCCTTTCCTGCAAATGTACATTTAGAGTCATTATTAAAATATATGTAGCACATTCATGGTTGCCTGTGTGCTTTATGGTATTATTATAGAATCTCCCTCAAGTATCCATTTGTACATCTTAATATTTTATTTAGGAATCCAGCTTAACAACTGTTAAAATAACACAAGAAGCCACTAAGAGACTGTGTATCCTTCTTAAGGACCTGTTTTTAAAGGCATGCCTTTTTTATAGGCATGCGTTTCTGCATATGTGCAAAAATGCATACAGCAGGACGTTTTCAAAAACGCATGCGGAAACGCTGCGTTTTTAAAAACGCAATGCATTCAGTGTGAATGGTAACATTGGTTGTCTATGTAAAAACGCGTGCAGTAAAAAAACGCGTGCAGTAAAAAAACACATGCGGTAAAAAAACGCGTGCATTTTTAAAAAGCAACGCATATAGTGTGAAATGGCCCGCAGACTAATATTGAAATATTAGACTAGAAAAGCCCAATTGATGTACTCCAGCACAGGATACATTTGCAGAGAGTAAAAATGGCCGCCACCATTCATTAATAGATTTCTTTTGAGAGGAGCCTTAGAAGGCCAAAAAAACAGTTTTTCGAATTCGCTTATTTATGTTTATACTAATAAACACACTGAAATAGAACATATCCTTTTCAAATGACTTTTTTATTTTCTCTAAATGAATGGATTTGTATCCTTTATACTGACCACAGTAAGAAAAAAATTGTTGTGATAAAATTCAAAGAAAACATACTGCTTTTAATAGTTTCATTTAACAACTTAACAATTTAACAGCAATGCCATTCTAGCCATTAACACAGGCTGACGGCCCACAGGGAACAATACAGGAACAAGTGAATCACTTTACCAAGCCACTTGTTAAGTAAAACTCTTCAGTGTTATTGCCCTGCAGCATTTGGTGGGGGGTGGGAGGGATGGACGGGTGGACACAAAGAACTCTTCTGGCCATGCGGAGTGGTGTTCAGGTTGGCGCTGAAGAGGTTAATTATCCCTGAAGCAAAAGAAGCTCCGGAACACTATAAATAGATTCCTTCGATTCAAACATGTCAATTAAATAATCTGCAGGGATGACACATTTTTGTCAAGGTGCAGCTCCAGCTTTAGAGTGAGACGTGGAGAATAATAGATGGTAGGCACCGACGGCAGCCAAATCTCTCATGCACAATTCCTCTGCTTGTGGAATTGCCTTTTTGTAAGGCTGATCTGAGCAGGCTTCCCCTGGCTAGAGAATTAATTAAATTAACTGAATCTTCCAATACTTGTAAGACTTCAGTAATATCCTCTTCTTTTGAAAAAGGCGCTGGCTGGCTGCATCATCACTGTGCGGATCTGCTCTGGCCTCTCCTGCTGAGTCTCACCCCGTGCTAAGAATGCCTTTTACAATATGACTGAATTGCTCCTTTGAAATTTAATGCATCTCAAGCATTATAACCTATATCTGATTTTTTTCTCTTCTCTTTCCCGATCTCCAACCCTCCCTTTCATTCCTTTTGGATGACTGTTCAAACTAGATTACAGGGATGTGAGTGACAACACTCCTCCTTGAGATTAAATCAGCACAGAAAACAACATATACAAAGAAGGGGCACTTTGCCTCTTAACCTTATTTTCAGAAGGCTTTCACTGATTCCGACAGGCGGTTCAGGGTACATGTGCTCCATTAATCCTTGTGGTGTGTTTGTCCTGCGTTACAGTCTGCCAAAAGATAAGATACAAACATGGTTTGTTATAAAGGGCAAAACTATCAAAAGTAAAAGTTTAAAAAGAAAATAATATCTGTCATTCTATGAATCTACAGTAGAAAGCTATAACCCAGATATAAACACTAGTAGTACTAGCAATTTTAATGCACATTGCCCTTTGCATGTCACAATATTTTCAGTGGGATAGATCCCATTATTACAAGACCGATAGGTGTCAATGGCAGAGCATTAAAATAAAACAATGCACTTTAAAATTCATAGATGTGTACTTGACCTAATGTTCTAAAATACAATGCTCAGCAATTGACAAGTGACAGTGCAGTCTAAATGTTACATGCAAAAGCAGCTATACACAAATATGTATTTGTAAAAATTTAACCTAACTGACAGTCCTATTTCTTCCTGACTCATCATTATCATGTTTATGTTCATTTATGTTTCTTCCTGTAAAACAACTGGACTGTCAGACCCTTTTCTATCACAAGCAAGATTTGATCTTGTATCTGTTTTGTTGATATCAATATGGGTGATATGGTAAAATTACGGTTTACATGAATACCTTGCAGCACTATGTCCAGGTTTAAATCTCATTCAGTACACTGTTTGTATTGTGCATGTGTATTTTTCCTGTGTTTTTCCATTTCCAACACTTTTAGTCGATGAAATTCAAAAAAGGGAAATTCGTTTTCAAATGTTCCAATGAAATGAAAATTATTTTAGATTGAACAAAAAAAAAAATCTAACTTCAAGCCAAATGTACTGCATTTCATGCTGTCGATGGCAGCACTATACAAAATATTAAATACAATCTTGGCAAAATTGGAAAACTTTGGTTACTTACAAAACAGAGGAAAGTCATTGAAACTTTTTGTTTCAAATTAAAGTGGAGTGGTTGTTTTTTTCTATTACTATAGACAACCAGTACCTTCCCTACCTATCATTGCTCAGGCCCTTCGTTTCATTGGTTGGTATATACAACAACACAACACAAAAAACTATACTGCATAGGTGTGAACCAGGCCTAAGCAACAGAACATCGTCATCTAAGCAACAGCACATCACCATGTTTGTAGGTACATCTCTGGATTTTAGCTGTACAATACCTGCAGCAAAACAATTATGTCACTTTCAGGAAGTGAAACTTCACATATGCACACTGTTACAATACCCGATCAGAGGGGATCATCTTTACCTGACTCAAGCTTACTGTGGCCACCTGGACACAGGAGATTACAGAATACTCTGCGGCTACACCTTAATTACAGCTAAGATCAGAGAAAGGGATGCTGAGGCTTTAGCTGGCATGGGGATTTAACCTGTCTGCAATTGCAGGGAAGGAAAAGTGGATAGAAGTGAAGAAGGGAAGTGACATCTGAAAGTTCTAATTAGCTGTATATAAGAATAGAGGGAGGATAGCTCAATTGTTTGGGGATTAACACCTAGATAATGACATAAAGGCCTTCCTACAACTGATAAGCACTTGTTGCTGGCCTGGAATGGCTTTGCATAGCAGAGCTGGGAGTGTTGATGGCCAGGAATCTGTCAGCATCTTCTGCAAAGTGATTCACAAGCTCACTTCCTCAACAAGCTGAACAAGTCACATATAATACTATGACTAGGTTGCCTTTTATAGGTCAATTCAAAAACTAGACCATTAGATTAGACCAATGCTAGGGTCAATAGACCAATGCTGGGGTCAATCAGTTTTTATATATTTACAGCACAGAAGTGTAACATTTAAGCCATCAGAATACATTGACTCATCACATATTTATTCTGGGTTGAACCAACATTCAGAAACACATTTAACTATTAAGGTGTGACAACTCCTCCTTTGTCACCCTGATACATGTGCCCTGGTGGCATGGTCCACTTTCTGCCGGATTAAAAGATGTAGAAGTGAGTACATAAAAAGTGTAAATTGTTCAGTGGGTTATCATAGGTCATTGAGTTAGAATTGTGATTTGCACATCTAAATAATTGGTGGGTGGGCTTTCTGTGTATGCTAAAATGTGATTAGGCAATCAGAAAAGTGTAAGTAAATCAGCTGATCGAACTACACATGATTATCTTTCTCCTTAAGGCGATCAAAGTTGACCAAAAAAGTGATTGGAAATGTTTTGATCGATCAGTATATATCAATACAAATGTATATTGAATATTATTTTTTGTGCCGATTTTGGTTCCATTTAAATAATAAGCATACTTATACATCCCTTGGAAGGCATTTTGGTGTGTTTATGATCGACTTCCTTATGCTTTCGCTCGATTAAACCAACATCATTTAAATATTGGTTTCTCCATGTGGGGAGTATTTCAATAGCAGTTCAATTGATCATCAATCCTTCGATCATAAATTATGATAGAATCTGATCCATCGTAGGGAAATCGAAACGTGTATGGGGGCTTTTAGAAGGGAGGTGGTCAGAGTTCTGCAGCCCTGTCCTAGGGTGGCAAAACTGCCCCTTTAACAGAATTACTGTTAGGATTGCCATATGGAAATAAAGTTAAAAAAAGTTTAGAAAGGAAAATTAATCTACCAAACTTAAGGAAAACTTAAGGAAAGTAAGCGTCTTGAGTTGAGATAGACTAATGACAAGGGCTGATGACCTTGAATTCTTCTTGACTTTATACATTTCTGTCTGTTGAAACCGTGACTCACAGTTACCTGAAATAGGCAGAGTCACACTGTGTTCAATGAACTAGTTTTGTGGTTATTATTCCCAGATCTCACTGGTCCTCTTACCCCACTGGCACTGCTAATATCCAGCCCTCTGGGGTGTGAATATTCCTTTCCTCTGATTGCAAATAGCCGAAAGATTAGCAGCAGCAGCTGCTTGGAATGGGAACAATAGAAAGACCTAGGAAGTAGAGAAATTGAAAAATGAGAACCCCCTAATCAGAGGAGCTCAAAGTTCATCCACTCAGAATCCGTGGCTCAGCGTGACCTCAGATTCTGCCTGCAAAGCTGTTTACTTAGATGAAAAAGCAGAACATTTAATGAAACTCTTTAGGGACATAAATAGTTTGTACTAATAGCTGCCCTCTCTGATGCTGACCTTTAGCAAATGCACAACGGCCTTAGTGGAAGCCATAATATCCCCTGCCTATTGTTTCCTGTAGACATAATATTTCTATACAGTTGGTGGTGACTAAGACTAGACAAAATGGAGAAAATTGTTGTTAATTTACACACATTCAGGTATGTCTCAGGCAGTAGTGGAGTCACAGGATATGGGTAAAAGGGCAGATGTAGTGGGTAGCAAAAGGGCCTGTACTAGTCCCATCTGTATGACTCCAAAGTGTCAAATGGCAATTTAAAGGGGGTCTAAACCCTAAATACTAAACATAAAATGAGATTTATATACTTATACAGTTGCATTCAAATTCCACCTGTCAAATCTGCATTGGCTGTATCAGTGTGCTGATATTGACCTTTCTCCATGTCCCTTGTCCTGTGATTGGCTGATGTAATGTGGCAATAAAATATGAAAAAACTTATAGAGGAAAGACACTCCCACTAATGAAATGCTCTTTATAAGCATTAAAACTCTCCACATCGCTGCCACTGCAGTAGGTGACCCTGGGAGTGGGGTAATTTTATAGCCAAGGAAGCAAAATCAAGCTTTTCTTATTGAAAAAACAAAGCCAGATTGTTAACACAATGATGTGCCTTCAGGTCCCCTTCAATGTTGTTTTTAAGTAATTCTCTAATTGAAGATTCTGGAGCAGATTTTGTGGAACTGACTGTATATGGCCTGCACCGCCATGGAAAATAGGTCTTCCTGACATAAAGGCCTTGATTTCATGTACTAAGGCACAGAAACACACTTAATGGCTGGTATATCATCCTAGAAGTTGTTATTCATAGGGGTTGAGTGACTACAGTAAAATATATTTTTCTAGTGTACCACTAACATACAAATTAAAACTAAGTCCTGCATATAGTTCTGTAATAAGAATTTTTATCAGAACAGTTAGAAGCCCCTAAAATCAAGGGTACCCAAATAAAAAAAATCCTGACTTTCACGGCTGGTCTATTTACCAATCTCTCCCAGAACTCCTTGTTAAGCACTGGCATTGAACATCCACCTGCTTTTCCAGAAACTGTTCCCTGGGCTTTAGTGTTCTCAAGCTGGTTAATAAGTTTAAGAACGATACAGACATTTAACCTAACTCATTAGTTATAACTACAACTAAGGTATCAAATACTAAATATGATATATAATAGCTCAGCATTGTTCATAGTAATTCAGCAGGATGACCCAAATCATGCGTCAAGATTTTCTTTAAAATAATTTTTTTAATATTTCCTATCTATTCTTCTTTCTTCTCAGTCTAAACAGAAAGGTGGATGGGGATTATATATGAAGTAATGTCACACATTGCAAACTTGGCACCCTGGTCCAGTGTAGAAGAACACATTCTTGATGATAGCCCATGACTTGGTTAGGTCATTATGTCATGTTGTAGTCATAGAAAAGTGAGTAGGTATAAACTGTGGCTATTCAGGGATAATTAGAAAGAATTCAATAGAAGAAGCATTTTGCCATTGTAAAGAATATTTATTGCAGATTAAAATATACCTCACTGTATATTGACATACAATATGGTGAAATATAATTGTTTATGAATGTGTAGCTTCTAATGATTTCCAGGATATTTCTATGAAACATGAAATGAAACAGAGAGGTCTAGTAATAGCAAAAAAAGGCTCACAAACTTTTTGAATGCTGAGAGTTTGTTATGATGTGTATACATGTGTTGAATTGTCATCTATTGTTCTGCCCTAGTAGCAATAGACTGCAAGGACATGAGAGTGAAGCTGGGAACACACATATAGATATGGACCAGATCGATGGCTGCTACGAGCATCACGACCATCTATCTGGCCCATATCTAATGTGGCCATCCCTGTTTTCAAATTCGGACATAACTGTAAACCGCTGTAGATGTCAATTGCTTTGCAAGCTCATCCGATATAAGGCAACAGTGTGATGACGTCATCGCACTGCTGCAGGGAACCTCGAACGGCTCTTATATATCGAGTCGTGTGTTCCTTGCTTAACATATCTAAATGGTTCCCATTAGATACAAATTAATGTAAAAGACATGCCTCATAGAGCCTTTTATTTCATAAACAGTAGCCGTCTCATTTAACAAATAAGTTTTGAAAATAGACATAGATAAAAGTTGTAGTGATAAAACCTCTGCATATTTATTGAACATATATAGCTTTGTCTAAGACAGAAACCACACAAACAAGTTTCAGAGCAATTAGTTATATTATTTCTAAAATGACTTAATTTAGTATTTAGTATTGCCTGTTATGTTTTGCATTCACTGAAAGTCTCTTTTTGTGAGTTTTTGTTGCATATTAAATATCTGTGGGATGTCCCCCCTAGTTACTACCATAGCAAAAATGGAAAAGTAAATAAATCATGTTCCCTTGATACTGTACCATTCCGGTATTTATCAACTAAAGTTTAAACTTTATACTTGGCAAACCTTCCACATGTACGTAAACATGGGTCAGTGTTACAAATGGTGCAGGTTTTGCTTTTTTCACTATTCATATTAACTAAATAAATGTAAAATGTACCTATATACATACATATGTGAAGTGAAAGCAGACAGTCCTTTATAAAAACTCAGATGCACAATGGCAGTTTTCTCTGTGACAGTTAAAGAAAAGAAGAAAAGAACAAAATACAGCATCGTTCCATCAAGATGGACTCAAATTGTCCTTTTTTTATCTCTCTTACTTTGAAAAGATTTAAGGTTTTTTTGTAATGGTTAGATGTCCGAGAGCCCCCCTTTTTAAACATTCCCGTCAGGTTTTTTTTCCAGTTCTTATAAATGAGAACATCACCTATTCAAGCGGATTGATGAACTCAACCAAAAAGTTTATTAAGAGAGAGAGGAGACAAAGGCTGTAAAGGGCTCAGGCAACTGCGGGCCAGTTTATAAACTTGGTGCCATTGTCCCTTTAAGGCGGATGCATGAATAGCCCTGAATGGCCTTCTTTAGACTGACAAGATCAAGCTAGACAACAGTATGTTAAAAGGAGGGCTGTCTTCTCTGTCGTGGCCAAAGATTTGTCCATTTTTGGGGTCTGCATTAATGTACATCTGCAGTGGGTGGAATAAATAGTGAGGATTTGTGTCTGTAGAGCCCTGTGCTGCCAACAACCTGATTTCTTACACCATATGCCACAAATAAAAGTTCTTTATCAAAGCAACAATGTTCAAAGTAATCACTCAAACCAGAAACCTAACAAGCCAATAGTAAATATTGTACTGCTCATTCTGTGATATAATTAAAATTGTTTAGGCAAGAATTACAATGCAGGGTGCAATAGCCAATCAGTTGACTCTTTCTCTTTATATTAAATCCCAATACTCAATTAAATGTTTTGAAATAAATATTAATATTGCAGGTGATGGACCTTCACATGTGAGTTTGAAGCTCTGTACACAGCTTTAGAAGATAGAAGAACATTGTCATTAATATATAATACTTCTGCCACAAATAAATACAGTTGCATCCTCAAGTAAATTTAAGCAAAATATAAATACAGAAAGTACCCAATACAACACTCTACTTTAGAAAAATATAAAGTATTAGTTCAAAACCATTTTGATCAAAATTTATTTTTTTTTATACAGTCTATGTTGAGGGCATCTATTAGATTTTTGTAATATATCCTCTTTTTGTAGTCTCTGTTTCACTTAAAGATAACTCTTTTCACTTGAAAATCTGTGTTCAATTACAGAAAGGTTAAGGATCGCTCAGGTTAATTTTTTTAATTCAATTGACCAAAAGTGATGAAAATCGAGTGCCAACTCAATGGAGCCTTGCTTTTCGTAAACAATAAAAAGGTCGAAAGACTTCAATATATTTTTTTATAAAGTTTAATTCACTTTGTTCTTCTGGCTTATAATTTTAGCATCAAAAGTGGAAATGTTTGGCTGACACATACAAAGTTTGCATGATTTGATAGATTGAAGTTATGTCTTTAGTTGGGTCAATGTCTTTGATGAACAAATCTTCCCACTCAAAGACCTTTCAGAAATACATTAATATAAACTAATATAGACATATTAGCAACAGTGGAGTTTATAATACAAAAAGTTTTGAAGTACAAAGTGTCCTCTGTATAGTTAGACCCAATACAAGAACATGAATTGCTGAAAGTTTCATTCAAGGTGGACATATATGATTCGATTTTCATGAACGATCGACTTAAAATGAATGATTTTTAAGTTGATGGAAAGGAAATCGCTTCCTGCCCAGCTGGTGCGATGGGCCAAAAGTGACCAACATTGAAAATTAAATTGATCGAAAAGTGACCAGACATGTTGGTAAAGTTTGGTCGGTCGTACAAATGTAATTGATTCCTATGAAGGAATCGAGTTCACAGGAATCGATTTCTTTAAATAAATCAATTCCTTTAAAAGAATCGATTTATTTAAAATTGGATCAACGTTTGCAAGAAAATAGAATCGACTCGTGTATGGCTAGCCTAAGTCAAGTTAGATTAGGTTTTTGTCATCTTCTCTTATATTTGCCTATACATACAGATATGAACAGTTGGACTAAACAAAATAAAACATGTATTGTCATTTTGTATTTCTACTTTCATACACATTAGAAATAAAACAAATAGTCTATAATTCTGTACGTTGTGTTGATTTGCCAAGAGGAAGGCAGTCTGTTGAGCTGCAGGGTGACAGATTCTGCTTGCAGTGAGTAATTACCACAAGCTAGACGGCTTCATGTAAGGCTAATGGGTGACAATCTGTTACACTGAAAGGGTTAACGTGATGCCTATACTTCTATCCTGTGTGATTTAAAGGCCAGATGCCCTAGTGGGAGTATAGAGGGGTTGGGTAGGAGGTCAAGTGGTAATCAAAAAAGCAAAAACAAAACAGAAAAAGAAGGCCAAGCCTCCTCCCCCTGCTGAATAGAACAGTTGCCATTTCACGGCTCAGTAAATGTCTAGCTCCCTCCAGGGTTTTCTCTGACTTGTGACCTCTGCAGTCAGTACTTAGCACTTTCAAAGGATGCAGGAGCCCCAGAGGGGTGACCTGGGCAGGAACCGACTCCTAAACCTGCATCCAAATGGGAAGCAAATATGGAAGGGCACGTGAAAGGGATAGGAAGACGCCTGATATAGAGAACATAGAGGCAAGATCGGAAACATCCACTGCAAACTCTGGAAACTTTAGTGAAAGTTACACTGTTAGTTACAAAGTTCACGAGACATTGGAACTTTCAGTGTCATCTTGTCTGACCGACCTAAATTTTAAGACACATCTGGAACACACTTTATGTAATACCTGATTACACATAAATGGGATCACAAGACAAAATTATATGGAGTTTCCTCTTAAACCAGGAAGACGAAATAACTTATTTCTGCCAAAACCTATTCATTTCTGATAATTGTCATTTATAGTAAAAAAAAGTATATATATTATATTGGTGGTAAACTGCACGTATAGAATATATTGTACCAGAACTACATTTTAAAATGTTTACCAGTCCTTAAATGTAGTGGCTGATGAAGATTTGGTTTTCAGTAAATACAGAAAAATACCTGTTGATTTTTGCTGGAAATGCAAAAGTATCATTTTCTAGAAACTTACTCTAACCTTATAATGTAGACGGACAATGGGTTGTGTTGGAAATCCTTGGCAGCCATGGATCCCTCTATACAAGGAATGTGTCGCTAAAAACCCTGAATTACCATTGTGCAAACAAATATATGGCAAACGAAAAAATATATATAGTGCATTACTGGTATATTTGTCCTATAACATATACCTTATACCGTACATAAAGGGTATAGGTTTTTCAAACATCTGTAAGATTTGAAACATTAGATGTGAGATAAAGATGAGAGAAATTAGATATTCCAAGCTGTAATGATGTATTAACTTCTGGGCATAAGCAGTCTGCAGGGTGTAGAAACTTTCTGACAATTGTTTTAAGTATTGTATGAAACATTCTCAGTTCCATGGTAAAGTGTGAAGATGACTGTCTGGAGAACCAATTCTCGGCATAAAAAAACATTTATTCTGCTCTATGGATATGGGTAGGCCGAATGAGTGGTCCCCCATTGTGTACTTCCCCATAGGACACAGTGGGTGTTGGGGATGTCGGTCATTCAGCGTCCTGCCGGATCACTGAACAACTTTCCCCAATGGTTGTACAACAAACTCTTGGGTAACTTTTATCTAGCATCTGTACAGATTTCTAAACTGCCTGCTGGGGTAAGCAGGCTCTCCTAGGAGTATAACATGCTTCCTCTTCCTTCTTAAACCCACACTTTCTACCTCGTGTTCTATTGATGTTATCAGATCAGGGCTTCTGTTTTTTCACTCATAACAAATCACTTGTAGATCACTTGACCTGACGTGTCTTAATGAGGCCAGGTCTATCCTCCAAGGTGCATGTGTTAAACTGACAGAGATGTCACAGGGTTCTCTTTAAAAGAAAATACTCCCTGGCTGTGGAGATGAATGATATGTTTATTTAGAGACATACTGCACAGGGGCGTTGGGAGCTTCATTACAGAATCATTCCATTAGGAAAGATATTTCAGTTTACTGTGGCTGCTAGATTTGAATTTTAACAAAATCTGCTGACAAAATTAAAAATAACTTTGCTGTAGAAGTGTTTTACTCTTGCATGCATGAATTACCAGTCTTTCCTGGACTCATTGACAGGCAGGAGGCTGTCACAATTCAATGGCTACAAAGGATGGTTGTATGATCATTTCCACTAGCAATATAGGCTATTGGTTGTATATGACTACTGACCACATTGACTACTGACTTTTCTATGGCGATTGATAAGATTTGTATAAACCTTTTAGTATATCACTTTTCTTATATTGACTGCTATTCAAAATGTCAGACTAGAGAGAACAGAGAAATTCCTCAGGGACAGATGATAGGATGTACTAACCTGACCTTCCGCTCCAGTGAGGGCTTCAGAGACCCACAGAGCACATGTTCTTTATAAGCGGGAATGGAAATGTCAGCCTGGGGCATGTTAACATGGAAAGTGTCTAAATATAGAAAACTGACCAGTATATAACCTTTCTGACCATCCCTGGTCAAAGGAGACTGAAGCAACAAGAACACCTGAATTGTCATAGGTCGTTCCTTCATGACCGAGCTTCCACTTACAGCAACAGCACTAAAAATTGGACTTAACTGTTGTACTGTAGCCTAATTCCTAAACAGAGGCAAAATGTTGACTCTAATATTGTGTTCCATGCATAAATATGTCTAAAAGAGCAATAATAGATTTTTTTATATATAGATATATAGTCATGTATTATTTGAGTAGCTTAACCGTCCCAGAATTTCAATGTTTAGTTTGATTAAATCCCAAACATTCCAAAATTAAAAGCGTTTTTATTCAAAATATGAGGGCTTTTCAATTCCTTTACTCCCTTCCATAACATTCATGGTTGTTCCTCTTTATTCAAAATAACAGAAATACATCAGACTGGTCCAACACTCCTGTGCAATTTGTGCAAAGTTGGCTTTAACCATAAGCAAAGATTTGCCAAGGGCTATTTTTTTAAATAATATCACCTGTGACTTAATACAACTAGTCAGGGGATGACTTGCTTGACACATCTTGCACGTGGTTGCCCATAGAAAGACAATGAGGTAGATGGGGGAGATTAACAGCTTACTTGCCACCATAATTTAACAAGCACAACCCGCCACATAACAGAGCGCCTGCTGAGTAGTTACTGGACTGTGATGGTCAAGTAGAATTTAGCCTAATGCTGGGCATGCACGGCTTGATTTTGTAATGAATTCGAGCACAATTGGGCGCCATGAACGATTTTGCTGATTTAGTCAAGTGATACTGTTTGAAAAAGCTTGGCCGAACAGGTTTCCAACATGTTGGAAAACCTTGTTCGGTTTACATTACTTTGAATGGGGACTGCAGGTCCCCATCAAAGTAATGGCCGATATCGATGACGCAGCAGTGCTGCGCCCTGATATAGATGAAGCTTAAGAGGAGCACAATGACATCATCGCACTCTTGGCTGGGCATCTGTCCTCTCACACAGGAATCGACCAGCTTTAGACAGTCCATACAAAATCGAACAAGCTAAATGATTTTCTGATCAGACGACACAAACTAATGTATGAAAACTGAGGTTAACTTAAAAATAGGTTACAGATTCTTAACTGGCAACACACAGTTGCCTTTATATGAGCTATTTATTGGCATATTTAGAAAATTGTATTCAGAGATGTAGAGTGATTCACTAGAGGCCACAATGGAACCGATGAAGGGATCTCAGAGTCAGTGTTAAAATTCTGTATGTAACTGTCACATGAGTGTGCTGTCTATGGTAAATCATAAAGCTTGTTTCTGGGTGAGAATATAGATTGTTTATTGACCGAGCTTTGTGATGTGTGAAATGAAAGCTAATGGAAAAAAAATTAGAGGACCATGACACGTGTTGTTAACGATAAGGTGAATTTACGTATGATGTTGACCATTTCATGCTTTGTTTATCAACAAAACTAAAATATTATAATGTCTGTTATTATGTAGTTAGACCAAAAATCACTCAATTTGCTGAATGAGACAGCTTGTGCCTTATGCCACTGAGATGAGAAGGATGGGCAATAATGCTGAAAGATTTAAATTTTGTTCCAGTATATTTATTATGGTTTTTGTTTGCTGTATATAAAGGCTGTTTCTAAATGGCATGATGTTTGCAAGCAAACACACTCCATGCATCACATCTTAAGCCCCCCATACACCTTTAGATTACTTCACACAATTTCCATTAGATCTACCAACAATGTATGTAGTGTAGTGTCCTCCCTGATAGAATACATAGTGAGTGGAAGGTTTAGAAAGCTCCTCATATTACATGGTTTTGGTAGAAGAAATTGTGATTGTTTAGAAATTGCATGGTAAGATTGTAAAGTGTATGGGGGCCTTTAGCAATGCCTTGTGAAGGGCACATTATTGGAACAATGAATATCATGTCATTCACACAATATCTGAGTTTGAATGATTGCAGCATCTTCATATATGATTAAGCTATTAGAAGATGCGCAGCTATCACACTACATGTTAACAGTGAGATAACTGTGTACCTATGGTCAGCTTAAGGGCTTGCCTACACTATGCTAGAAGTGGGGAAAAGGGGGCAGTGCAGACACGGTCGTTGTTGCCTATGGGCTATGATGTGCTTGTCTACACACGTGCATAATAGCCTGCCTCACCGCAATAACAATGTGAGATTGTAACATTTACATTGAAAATTAACCGTCCTAGCGGTCGGGACAGCAGCATCTCATCCGGCACTGCTACTCCTTCTATAGCACTGGACGAGATGGTGCCGTCCAGTACACATCGGGGATCCGGCAGCGCATACTTACGGTTTTGCGCTGTCCCGGTGACCCCGATGTGACATGCTGACAGCATATCCTCCGTCTCTTCTCCCCCTCCAAGTGTCGTGAGATTTGAAAAGTAAATCGCATGAAAAACGTTTTCTATGAAGAATACTGATTTCAATGTGCACCTATGTACTAAACATCGCCCACATAAAGTCACTGGTGCCCCAGATGTGCCCATTTGCAGTAACCCTCTCTTCCCTGGTGTGATTTCATCACATCCATCACACCAGGTTAGAGAGGGTTAACTGCAAATGGGCACATCTGGGGCACCAGAGACTGTATTTGGCCGAGATTTAGAACATAGCAGCATAGCTTTGTGCCCTGATTTTTGTGTTTTCTCATTGAATTTATAAAAAAAAATGTTTTCTTTATTTTACATAATTGTTTGTTTCAAACATTATTATATTCAGGATGTCTATTAGACCCTTGCACGGACAGATTTTGGGAAGTTACAGGCCTACAACTTAAATGGTGCATTTTTGGTACAGAAATCTGGACCTCAGCAGCGTGCTAGGGAGGTTAATGGCATTATGAGTTTTGCCCATTAATTTGAGTAGGGCACCTTAACGCCACATTAACAATAACATGGCACTTAATGCTTCCTTAAACATGGGTTAAATGCGCTCACGGTTGGGCTTGGGCATCAGAAAGCACAAACAACCTAACATTGCCCTAGTCTGAGTTTGTAAATATTTCCTTTGTCTACATCAATCCACTTTTGATGTACAATTTAAACATCCAATGTCGATCAAGTATACAGCAACCGGAGTAATACATTAAAACTGATGCAAAACCGATTTCTTAAATTTCAATTCCTTCCAGTTAATCAAAACAGGTTCTTCAACTCTCCCCAAGAAAAACCCTTCCAGATACATAAACTGGTCCAACTTGAGTGAACACAACACTTCTAACAATTATTTCTTCTAAACTATACAGTTGGAGTGTCCATATTCTAATGTGTATTGTTGTGGATTTCTTTCTATTTATTGTTCACTTGTTGTGGCCCTTAAAGATAATGGTGGTGTGATAATGTCATGAGGTCTCTGGCAGACCCATGATGCAGTCACCACTTTTGGAAAGGGTTCTATGGTGGACTTGACCAGCAGCCTTATGAGAAAAAAAACTGCTTTATAATTTATTATTTGAAATTAGCAAATCTGATGACAAGAGCTGGTCAAAGAGATGCCAAAGTGTCAACATAAGCATGCAAACTGAAACTGAGCCAATCAAGTACAACCACTACTGCGTTGGCTAGGTTTTATTCTGCATACAATTTGCATATATTTACATGCTTATGTATAGATTTCAGCATCTCATTCACCATCTCTGCTAATGACCCACATATTTATAATAAAGTAACAAACTTTAATCAGAAAGAAAAGCAACTCATGTTGATAAAATGACTTACATTAAAATGATTTACCAAATCCAAAAGGGACCCTGAGAAGTGCCTTGTCTTGCCTTCAGCAGTGGCATACACACAAAAAAAAAGAAGGTGCAGTATGTGCAGAATAACTAACTTAGGGCTTGTGTCCGCTGTATTGTTATTGCTGTAATGTACAGTGTGTTCATTGAACAGCATGACACAGAAATCTGTGGCAAACCATGGGTTGGGTATCATGGACATGCCATGCCAAGGGGTCCATGACACCCAGTGGACACAAGTCCTTAAATTGTTGACAGACTTCTTTTAATAATTACTTAGAATTACTTTAAAAAAGAAGTGGCATCATCAAAACAGATTTACCCTATACACAGCTTCACTGGCAAGCATACATTGTATCTAAAGTGTCCTTCTAGGGAATGGGTCATGGCAAGTTCCTTAACAAGCCACATTTAATTAAGATGGAGCTCAGGCATGTCATTTAATTGTTTTGTCATGTAGACTGTTGAAATGGTGTAAATTTAACGGACCGCAGGAGGTAGAAAAACCATCACTACTGTCAGGACTATCAGCAGATGTTTGTTAGGTGGAGGAAGGCTAGAGATAGGAAGCTCGGAGATAGGCACAGTTACCATTTGGTTGCAATTTATAAAATGTACGTGATTCGGCCCTTCCACTTATATTTTCTCCTGAACATTTTACTGGAGTCAGTCCATTTCTCTTGCAGGCATATGGCCTTTCTTGCTGTACAATGTTTTCAGCAAACAGGAGAGTAGAACCTGAGTCTGGGCCGGCAGCCAGCAGTCTGGAAGAAGTGGGGGGATCACAACCCTTGCCCTCTCCTCACCACTGCAATTCTTCAGGTTACCACTTACGGAAAATGAATCGCTTCTATTAAAAACAGGAATTTTCCATTACAGATCTGAATTTTGCCAAAAGCGTATTCTAACCAACCTTTTTCTCCTTCTGTTTTTATTCTTGAAAGACTTTTGACATTGTCAAGGAGACTGGAAATAATTGGATTTATTATTCATTTTATATCAATAATAACAAATATTTATTAAAGAGTACAGTAAAGTTAAAGGAATGAGAACCCTAGGTTAGTTATGTCTAACTTAGCAGCTTTCATGGATTCAGTGGTGTTTTGTATGGATTGTTTATCTGACCTCTGAGGGGTTTGGATATACTGCTAGCGAAGGGAGGCATGAAAAATAACACTGGTAATGTTAAGCAGCCATTTGAATGAACTAAGCTATGAAAAAAATATATTTTCAGGGTGATGATTCTGTTGATATGCTACCCACTGTATCAGAAATCTACATTTTTATTAGGAGGAATATACATACATTGACGATTTGTAAAGAAATAAAAATCATAAATATCAATTTCAGAGAACTAGTAACATGGCCAACATTAAACAGGAAGGCTTGCGACTACATGTCAAAGTAACAAAAATTGCATTCAATGTCTTGGCACCCTTGCTTTTCTGGCCATCACGGGTACATCACACAAACTGCGCCAGGGATCTTTTTCTATGTCTTGGCCAACTGCGACTGGTAGACTGCCTGGGAGTGTTAGCTTGACACAATGTGTAACAGTAATTAAGAAATAAAGCCTTCTGCCTGGCTTCACAGTAATCAATGTGCTAAGTAACTTCCATGGTCCAATGCCTCAAAAATCACCATTAGCCTACGCCACTTACGGCCAGAAAATTTCTTATTTTCTGCTTTTTATCGTCCATAGACGGGGAATCTCCACTTCGCAGTATTTATGCATCTCCACTTGACAATAAACTTGTTCCGAAGAGTGTTACAAATCAGAAATTTGTCCCATTTTCTCCACCACCTTCCAGCGCACATTGGCTGCTTGGTTCGAGGTTATGGTGGCCAAACAAATATTACCAAGAGGAGAGGATGGAGGGACAGTGGGTTGCGTGTACAGTTATTACAATGAGTTGCTTTAACAGAATATACGTCTCAGCTTTCTGTGCAGCTGTTCCTGTCTGGAAAAACTTTATCTTTCCTGCCCATTAACAATGTGACCTCTTCTGGAACATCACAGATCTTTTACATTTTACTGGCACCCCATTTACAGCTTAAACTCACCAACTGCACATATAAAAAATATGTATACTTTTTGTATAGTAAGCCCCCCGTACATCTTTAGTTCACTCCATACAATTTCCTTTACACCTACCAACAACTATGTGGTAGAGTGGCCTCCCTGATAGAATACATAGTGATTGGATGGTTTAGAAAGGTCCTCATATTACATGGTTTGGGTAGAAAAAAAGTGGATTGTACATAAATTGCATGGTAAAATTGTAATGTGTATGGGGACCTTAAGTCTAGACATATTATGTAGCTGTAGTAGGTGTAATGTGAAAGGATGCCTTTGGAGGAATAAGCATGCTTATACTGCAACTGACTGGGTTCAATATTGTGGGTCTGCTTTTCGTATGCTGGTTAGGGTAAAACAGTTCAGATGAAGGACATTAATTACATACCCTAATCATATTTTGCTCAGCTCTGCAGGAGGCCAAGGGATCTCCATTAAAATTATTCTATGATCTAAAACTTGTTGAGTTCCATTCCATTGGATTCTTTTCTGAAAAGAGGAGAGTCACAGAATAGCATTGCTTTTACCAAGCAGGAGTTTAGTGGTGTAAAGTGAACAGAATAACTTTTAAAGTGGTCATTACAGATATCAGTGCCATCAAGTGGATTGAGCAGAATATGGAAGACTTGTGTCTGGTGTGTACAGGGCACCCCCTATGGTTTCAAAGTGGCTCATTAGTGTCGACCCCTAACAGCACAGAAAGGGTAAAAACACAACAACTGCAGAGCTGCTGAAAATGATCATTAGCCCCTTGCCCCAGTCCCAGCAGCCCCCTCCTTTCCTCCCAGAGTTTTTAATATGCAAGGAGCAGTGTTCACACGTCTGGGTGTATTGATATCACATTGCCCCGTTCAGGGCTGTCACTGGGACATTCAGCATGTAACGGCCCCCTAAGGTGCAGCCTTTGCTGGCTCTAAAAGATCGGCCACAAAAACTGCTCAGAGTTTCACGCAAGGTGACACAATAAAAGGCATCTCACAGCGTCGGACATGCTTCAGAAAAGTCTAAAGATGCCCAGTTCCCCCGAAGTTCCTGTCACTCATCGCCCCTCTTGTTCTCTACCATTTATACCGTATGTAAAACCTAGTATAAAAGCTAAAAACAGCTGAACAAGCCAGGTACATACATACAACTCCAGTTGTGAATCATGTATGTTTCCAGCAGCAAGAAAAGGATTTCGAGGAATAACTCCATTATGTAATATAAAGAATGTACAAATAAACAGCATCCTCTAGTGCTCAAGGGCCAGAATCTGCAAACCTTTTTAGTAATTGTTGCATAACAGTTAATAAGAAATTAAATATATAAGTGTCAGAAAAAGACTTGATTTGTACTAAAATTGTCTTCTTTGTGGCCCCCTGAGGACCGGATTGGACTTACATGTTTAAATGCTTCACATATAAACCATGTTACAAGAACTGTGATGTGAAATTCATTGGTGAGCATGTGTGCTGAATCCTATTAGACATTCAGTCACTGGTTAGATCAGTCACCAAACTATACTTAACTGTACTACAGAGAAGTCACATTGCATCATGCTGTTACATCTGGCAGGACCATGTCAATCTGAGGACTGGATGGTCAAAAATACAACCCTTAGGGCAGGCACCACAACATTAATGTATGTGTTTCAACTTCTGTTTGCTGGAGGTTAGTTTGAAAGACTGTTTGAATTTACTGAAATTTAGAAAAATACTGTGATATGAGAGATTATAATTTATATAAGACAATTCAATGGTAAGATTTCAAGTTACCCTTATTTAGGACTTTAGGGTTAAAATGTCCCGTATGTGTTATGGTAGCAAAAAGAATGAATTTTGGTGCAAACACAGGGAGTGCTGATGGATTTGGCTGTGATAGAAACACTACTTAAAGCTCCCTGTGGTTAAAGCTGGGATGTCAGCGTCTGTAGATAATAACAGAAAGTGTTCTATATCTGGCCTGACTGTAGTGCTAGTATTTCGAGATATTTCACTGTGTTCTCACTGATGTTATCACTGTGAGATTCCTATAATTATAGATAAATTCCAAGTTCCAAAACTCCACAGGCTCTAGATATGGGATGTGCAAACTTTTTACTTGTGGGCCACAATGGGTTTTTATTGGGGGCTGGACCAAGAGCCTGCAACGGTCATCCATCATAGGGGTCCTAAGTCCTTATACCTAGGACAGGATATTTAGAAAATATGTAAAAAAATTATAAATAGAAGCGTTTGATAGAGAAGCTTAAACATTCTATTGCAGCAAACTATGGCCTCTAGGAAACAATCCAAACAATTATCCTCTAGGTGTAATCTAAACCTATTGCTGGGGATGAGGGGAGTCAGAGCATCTTCACACCAAGGTGACAAAGTCCCCTACACATGTACCGAGTGGGGGCCGACAGAGCAGCTCAGATCAGCTCGGGAGTGCAGCGTGATGACGTCATTACGCTGCTCTCCAGAGCTGACAGCATTGGCGGGCACCCTTTGTGTGCCGGCCGTTAGCTTCAATGAAGACGCCGGTCTCTATTGAAACTAACGGCATTGGCCAGAGATTATCGGACATGTCCGTTTTCTGGCCGACCGAGCAGGGATCTGTCGCCCCATGTGGGCACCTCCGCGCACGCCCATCGGTCGGTGGCAAATCGCCCGCCGCTCGGTGCGTGTATGCCAGCAATATAATGTATTTAGGAATGCACCCTTTCTTCACATTTCTAGTAGAGTTAGTAGAGTAGACCTCATTTTGTATAGCATTAGAATTTCAGATCGAAGTGTGGTGTCAATACCTCTCAGAGAATAATCCAGCTGTAAGAGCTGACACTCTAATTGGACATCAACCAGTTAAGCAGCCCACACCGAGATGTAGTCTTTCTGATAAACGTACCTATAAGGAGCTGATCAGAATTCAGTTTATATTGGCTTTTCAGCTCTCTAATGGCAGGGTGAGAGGCATCAGATGAAAATCCCCATTGCAATGAATATAAAGCCTGATTTCACTCATGAATGAGACCACAGTGCCTGCGCAAAGACGCATGGGAGAATAGAACCTGGAGTGGGCAGAATAGCTCATGGTTTGACATCCACTTGTGTCACAGTTGGTTGGTTTAGCTTTAGTTTAAAATGAAAAAAAGAAAGTAGTGAAAAAAAGAAAAAAAAAGCCTTGCATTTCCCCCCTCCTGAAATATTGCTTTGCGGCTTCTCTAACTCCAGCTGAGCTGTAAATCACTTTTCATTTTTCCAATTCTGCTCCCCGGCCTGTTTGGTATTCAGGGGCACTTCGCCAACCCAGAGTGTCATTCTGCTTTGACCAAGCTGCTTGATTAAAACTCATATCAACTATATACTGGTTTTTCCCCTTCCACTACTGCATGCTATAGATTCTAGAAAATATAAAATGGGAGGTAAAAGTCAGTGGGGGAGGGGGGGGGGCTAATGAAAGTAACACTGAGTACCTTGTAATAGGCAAAAGGTACAATACCTTTACTACTATTACAAAACAAATACAAAAAAAAGGCCATTTATTATCCAGAAAGCTGCAGCAATCTGTTTCCAGCTGTTTATTGGGTTTGGGGTCTCTGTGCCCAGGATTTTGATGTTATGGAGAAATGCTACATGGG
>CM070038.1:39356493-39368961 GCA_036250615.1 Ptychadena robeensis | reverse complement strand
CCCCCCCCCCCCCCTCCCATCAGACCTGTCATAACTGTAAGAAACGAGCAGCTGGGAATCCACATAGTTGTGTTTCTTTTCTTACAAAATGAAGCAAAGGCCACAGGGAGATTAAGTATGGCTGTAGTCTGTCTGCCAGCTCCCTCTATTATATTAATAAATTAATATCCACCAAAGGTCTCACAACAGTTATGAACTTCCTGTGTGCCTTCAGCTGTCTGGGAACTACAAGTCCCACATCTCAGCAGCTGTTAGTCCCAAGCTCTTTCAACTTAGATAGTCATTTCACCTTTCCCAATGAGAAATCTACAGGTTTAAAATATATATATATATATAGGAATCGGCAATTGATAGAAATACACAGGTCGATTTACCGCACTGCACGCGTTCACAAGATCGATTGGCGATCAATCAGCAATCAATCGGGTTCTGCCCACCCTGAATGATTGACCAAACAAAATCGGAATCAACTAAAAATCGGATCGGACATTGAACCAACATGTTGGTTTTTTTAGCCGACTTTTGCAATCGGAGTATGTTGGTGGATCCACAGCTCCCTATGCAGCAGCCTTTCCAATCGATGGATTTTGGGGAATCGGCCATTTTGGAGATCGGCTCATGTCCAAATCAGCCACAAATCGTTTTCCTAAGGTGGTGTTGCATCGATTCCCGATCAGATCAATTGCCGATTCCTGATCGCCTGGAAAGATCGGATCGGGAATTGATCAGCAATTGATCGGTGACAAATCAGCCCGTGTATGGCCACCTTAAGGTTAGAAAAATCTGAGACAATACAATGAGATTGCATAAACCAGTTTTCAACCTGTGGGTTGGGACCCCCCTTGGTGGTCGACTGAAAGCATCAGAGTAAGGTTACCGACAAGTAGGTTGGGAAGTTAGAAGGGAGAGTAGTGCAAATGATGTGCAGGGTGGGAAAATATAAGGGAAGAACATTATACTTACCTGATTATGCTGGAAGTGACCAGTATTTGGACCACGGAAGTGACACTCTGCACCCGCACTTTCGTGTTTCAAATATAGGAAGTGACATTTCACGACGTCACTTCTGGGTATTACTGGCATAAACAGTTTGTAAACTGTGTTGAGTTAAAATACCGAAAATCATTTTGATCATGTTTTGTCTATTCCTGCCCCTAACTTGACTAGAATACTAGTCACCCACAGATCCTATTAGTTATATTTACCAAAAGAGTTCATGTGAGTACATCCTAGCTCTACTAAGCCACACTATGCAGCTTTGATCGACTTAAAATTCAGATCATTTTGAAAAATCACAAAACATGTGATCAATTCACAACTGATCAATTCCTTCCTTAGCTTTGTGCCCATTCTCCATAGTACCATCGGATACAAATCGATCGAAATATCAAAAATATCAGATGTAATATGTCCAATCGCTTCTTAAAATTTTTTTGTTCAATTTGGACCACTTTTGGCCGATTGATACAGCTAAAAAGTAATAGATTTTGAAATGATCCACCTAAAATTTATGTTTTTTAAGTTGATCAAACGGAAATATCGAACCTTTACCCATGTAAAATCTTCAAAAAAAAAAAAAAATTTGAAATTGGCAGATTTCTCAAATAACACTGAAGTTGTACTTGTATTAAAACCAGTAAAGCAGAGAAAGTGTCTGAAAACAAATACCCACTGCAGATTTTCATACTGTCGTGGTCCCTCTACACATTACACTTCGGAGTTTTATTTTGATGGGGAGACCGGTACATTCCTACAGACATACACTTTGATTAAAAGTCGGCTGACCCAAGAGGGATAAGGTCATCTTCCTACTTCTGCTAAGAGGATTAGCTAAAATTACTGAGCAGCAAATATATAGACAAGGTGGGCACATTTCCAGAAATTATCTGGATACGTGTACATGGCTTAAAGCTAGAAGTGTTAATAGTTCTGAGCTGAAAGCTGGTAATTGCATCATTATGGAGTAATCAGGGTGTAAAAGCGCCCCTGTGCATTTAGAATTGAAAATAGAACTCATTTAATCCAAACATCTCTTGAGCAGTAAATAGTGCAGAGCAGGGGGCAACGAATCGAGTTATAGAAAAACCAAATACTACTAAAGAGGAATGTTAGTAATAACTATAAACTTACCGTTGTTTTGTAATGCGTTGATCTGCAATACCAAAATCCCAATTTATGGTCTTCAATTTTCTTCTAAAGGTAGCGATAAACGACTTTTCACTTGTTTTTTGCCCGTTCGATCACTGTGCGTGTTTGCGTTGATTGATCGACCACACATTGTGTGTTGCTGACCCTGAACGTTTGCCCCAAAAAATTGTCCAAAAATCTAATTGAACTTTGATCTGACATGTTGGTTTTTTTTGGTCGATCATTTGTCAATCGAAGTACGTTGGTGGAGAAAATCAATCACTTCCTGTAAGATTTACCCATACCTCCCTATGCTGCAGCCATTCTGGTTGATACATTTTGAGTAATTGACCTTTTAGGCGATCACCTCCCCTCAAGAACAACCCCAAATCGGTTTCCCCAAAGGTGGTGTGCCATTGATTGCAAAACAATCAATAGCTGGGAATGATCAAATTGAGAATCGAGTCGTCTATGGCTACCTAAAGGCAAAAACAACCTGTCTTAAATATCACTAGTAGAGATATTGAAGTTCCGAAATTAATATGCAAATGTGTGCAAACTAAAACTGAGCTGCTAGGCTTGATTGTCTGAGTTTTAGTCTGCATATAATTTGCATGCTGATGTTGAAATTTCCGCATCTCATTGACCAGTTCTAATCACTGGCAATGCAAAGTAGTGCAGTATCTGTGCCAAGGCACTGTTAACAGCTTCACATAGTGGAGTTGATCGTGTATAAGTGTTGATTGCGATTATTCAAAGTGCAAATTTTCATTGCGAATTCGTGACTATCTTGAATATAGTGTTATATCTTCATAATGGCGACGATTTGAGATTTTTTACATCAGTACCCGGAACTATCGTGCATTCCGCTCACATGTATGTGCATGTACAAGTACCGATTTGTGCAGTAAAAGAAATAATGACTAGAGATCATAAATTCTCGAATTTATTGCAAATATAAGGTGAAAATGTTTTGATGTTTGAGAATACAAATATTGTCTATGCTGCTCATCACTAATCATGTAATGCATGAGCACAATGTGCTTCTGTTTTACCAAGAACCACCTTGTGCAGTGTTTATCCATGTAGGAACTGCCCTTCTGAAATGAAGGGAGCCATTTGAGAACCAATGAAAACAATGTGACCAGTATGTACCTGTAAGCTTGTACTAGTGAAATGTATTATGAGATATTTGGCTCTGCACAAATTTCCAGACTTAGCAGTTATCATATGCTTAAGCCCTTGGGCTATCACCAGCTCTTATATTTTAGTCTTTTGACCTCTGACTTACTTGACTATAAGTGTAAAAAGTAAAAATGATGTTGTTTTTTAAGGGAATCGCCTAGATGATGGATCAGATGTGGAATCAGAACCAGATCTTCCACTAAAAAGAAAGCAACGGCGAAGTCGCACAACTTTTACAGCAGAACAGCTAGAGGAACTAGAGAAAGCATTTGAGAGGACACATTACCCTGATATCTATACCCGGGAGGAACTTGCACAGAGGACCAAGCTGACTGAGGCCAGAGTGCAGGTAGGTTAGAACTAGAAATTTGCCCTGATGACCAACTAAACAGTTATTTGTGTTCTAACATTCATTGTCACACAACTGTATTCTACATTTTTGAATTTGCCAGTGCTGTACTCAACTGAAATGGGAAACATCCTGGTACTCCAGGAAAAAGATGAAGAATAGATATGGCAAATTCTTCCATCAGCAACATATCATACATAACCCAGAGAAGCTTATAGTTTAAGAACCTAATCACATATACCTTCTTGGACCACTTTGTCACCTACCAGAAGGACATCCCTTTCTATATCAGTGCTAGGAATGTGACCCAGTTTTTCAACACTGTGAGTCAACAAGAATGAATGACTTTGCCACCCTGTCTAGACACCATTTCAAAACATTATAGTACTTCATAGGTCTTCACTACGACAAATCTACAGGAAGCAACAACAAATACATTTTCTGAAAAACAACAAGCTAAGCATGCACAGCAGCAAATCAGAAATGCTTTTGGTCCAGCATGAAATGCCGAACCCCAGATTGGTTGCTAAGATTTACTGTAAAGCTAGGCACACTTAGGAAGATTCTCATGCAATCGACCCCCGATCCATCACAGCATGGTGACGTCACCACACTGTGATTGATCGGGGATCAATTGAACGGAAATCAATGTGCACCATATGGGTGTCCAATGGGGGCCCCGGGGACCCGTTCCTACCAGCTTGCAGCACGTGTGAATCAGAACACAGCAGCAGCTTCCCAGCGAAGAGTGCTGGCTCCGCCCCCTTCACACTGACAGTGGACGGCTGAGCAGAAGACAGCAGCCACAGCTGTTCTAATACTTTCCATGAAAATTCTTGTCTCCATGCAAAGTAATGGAGATTGAACGGGGTTTTCTAAAATGTTAGAACCCCGTTCAATCGAGTTTCTTCGAGCGGGCTCTAAGGAAAGCACACACAGGTAGCTTTGTAAACAGATTAGAGTACAATCAATCACCGTGAGCGTGCACATTGATTGATTGTACTCGAATCTTTTTACAGATCTACCCGTGTGTGCCTAGCTTAAGTTTTGCTCCATGGAGTGGAGTTCATACAGGCAGCAGTAGTTGTGAAACAAATGGCCTGGACAAGATGACAATTATTATGGTAGAACACAGTAAACTACTTCAGAGCGAAGTGCCAGACAAAGCTGCACAGAATCCCTTGGTGACCTTCACTGTACATCACAGGTGCATACAGCTTGCCATCTAGGCAACCCAGCAATGGGCCGCTTTCTCTTGTGGGAAAGCACTGACAATCACTGTTTGACATCACAACGTCAGGTCAGATATGTGTACAAAGATCCAAAGGATCAAGGGTGTGAACAGATTTGTGGATATAATAGGGTCTCCAGAGGATCCAGCTTTGGCAGGGGGGGATAGTGAAATTTAGATACAAGAACTTATCCCCTGACAGCCGTCTTGGCATTAGGTTACAGGTCCAGGGAGGGGGGCTAGAATACGACACATCTATAAAACAGGGCAACAGTACCAATAGCGTATTAGTAAATAAGAAATAGCTACGGTAAATATTTACAGGTACCAAACCAGGTAATCGCTAACAAAATGTACTGTATAAAAATAGAAAAACTTTTCAGAAGCACTGTTTAGCAAATTAGCACAGATGTGGAGTGATGCAACATAATATCATGATAAAATAGGCCGGGGGCGTAGCATACTTCTGAAGACCACCAGTACGCTTGCCAGAAATGGTGAAGACCACCATAGTGCAAGAGTTACATTGACAGCTTTAAAAAGTAGTTGTTTAAAATCACAAGCACCCACTCAGCTGAGATGTGGGCTGCTGGGATTCTGGGAAGAGTGCCTTCTATAGTTTTATTCCACATGAGCAGATTACCCCAGGGCTCTGGCAGCTTGCGCAGTAAACCTGCCAGTGTTCTTACAGCAGCTGTTTGGCGCATTCCTTCTTCATTCCTCTCGCTAACATCCTGGCAGCTGATGAGCGTTCCCACCAGGTCTCAGTGACCACCCCACTGCAGCATCCTTCGCTCAGATGGAGCACAGAGAGTACAACTAACAGAATTCATGCCATGGCACCTGAGACCCATAAATATTTCTACCTTTCAGGGGTTCAGTTAAGGTTCACAGGTGAGAATAATACAGTTCTGTATTCATATAACGATAATAAATGATTTAAACTTATTATAGGAAACCCCAAAAGTTTCTTTAATACATTTTGACTTGCAATCATTACAATCGGGGTATTGACAACAAATTCACATCAATATAATATATATAAAGTATCACAATATAATATACGGTATCATAGTTTTAGGGGATTTCAGCTGTTCTGCTTAGATCCTAAATGTTATTATGATACTGCGAATCTAAAGCCGGCCATAGACGTTATGATTTAGCGGACAATTTTCGCATGATTGATCGTTGTGCGTGTGTGTGGCGATCAATCCTGCGGGAATCAAAGCTGCCTACATAGAGTGATCGATCCTGATCGAAAAAAAAGCTATAGAACAGGAAACCAACATGTCTGTTTTTCCCTGGTCCATTGCAATTACTTTGGATTGGGACCAGGATTCCCATCCAAGGTATTGAACAGGAATTGATGTGCATATTGGTGTGCATTGATTCACAGTTCCATTGGCAGACATCACTTCCTGCTCGAGTGGCCATCGATCTTTCTCGAATCTACACATCTATGGCCGGTTTCAGGTATGGATATTACTTTGTTGTCAGTTCTCTTAACCTCCCTGGCGTAACAACGGTTTTGCTAATTTTTTCCGGCACGACCCATGCCATACGGGAGATTGCGGCAGAGTACTGTCATGATTCCCCACCCTCCTCTCTACACATGTGGGCCAGGAAACACAGCATCCATTAACATAGAGGTCTATGGCGCCGCCCCCACCTCCCCTTCGGCATCACCGATGACGCAGAAGATGCAGCAACGGAAGGAGCATACAGTGATGCAGAATTGCTGCGGGCTTGCACAGCACTGGCGTGGAAAATGGAGAGAGTTGGCTTTTATTTCTGCTATACTGTGCAAAAGTGTTTTTATTTTAAATGATGATATTTCATACACTTGTATATATGGATGCTTTGATGAACTTAGCACAATTTATAAAAGAGTGTTCCCATATTACCTTATATATAAGTAGTAAAAAAATGTTTTTTTTCGCATATTATAAGAGTATATATCACTTACATCAGAACTAAGGGTAGGAGAGGAAGAAGAAGCACAAGGAGCCAGTTTGTTCATTTACTAACAAGAATCATGCTGGTAGGAGGAGAGGCCAGATCTCAATTCTAGATTTTAAGGCAACTATTACAGCAGCATAGTTTTTTTCTTATTATTGTAATAGGATATATATAACTTCTATATAGCAGTTCTTCTTTATCCATTCATTTGCCTACAACGTTTTTAAGCATCCTGGAATACCAACTACAGTTCAAAGTACCAAACAGAAGTTAAAGCACATCTTAAAAATATGTTTAGAATGAGATTTATACACTCACATATTTGTATACAGTTGTGTTAGCTGTATCAGCAAACTAACATGACCACTATATGTATGGCACCTTTCATCCTTATATTGGCCATGTTAATCTTTATATATTCAAGCTGATGCGAGCAACACAGCCCCTGCAAGTATTTGAATGTATATAAATTTATTACATATAATTCATTATGAATTAAAACATACATCCCCTTAATTAAACAGAAAAAGCACGCATTAGATGTCAAATACAATAATATCTCTTTTCCGTTTAGGTCTGGTTCAGCAATCGAAGAGCACGGTGGCGTAAACAGGCCGGAGCCAATCAGCTTGCAGCATTTAACCACTTATTGCCAGGAGGTTTTCCTCCAACAGGAATGCCAACACTACCACCTTATCAACTGCCAGAAACATCATACCCAACAGCCAGCCTCGGTCCAGGTAAGTGAGCTAGCCATCTACACTTAAGTGATTATAGGTAGTGATGAGCGGCATAGGCAATATTCGAATTCGCAATATTTCACTAATAATTGTACTAATGTTCGATTCACTATTGCAAGCACATTCTTTTCGCCTTACAAATACCTTTCAAAATGAATGGCTACATGTGCTATCTATTTTCACATTGCATCCCAATGCAGAATATCGCGAATATGCGAAATTGTGAATATCTGCCGCCATGTTCGCGAAATTTGTGAATAGCCGATATTTGCCAAATATATTTGCAATTCGAATATTCGAGCTCAACACTAATTATAAGTAGAAGGGATGCTTAATGAGATGCAACATTTTATTTAATTATCTCAAGAGGTCATTAGAATGGCTATAAAATTAATGTTCCAGTTGATCTGAAAGATGTCACAAATGGTTAATTAAGTGCTATGTACACCTCTGCCTTTGTACACTACACTACAGGAGATATATGTAATGGCCTTCTTCAAACTCTTGTCACAAGGTTGGAGGCTCAAAATGGTCTAACGTTCTTTGGGATGCTGTCCCATAGCAATACATTTCAAGAAATTTAAAAGGGGAGTCATACGTTTGGTATTTAGGAGGTATGATAGGTACATTACATCTTGTATTGGCTTCTGTACCTGAACTCTTCCCTGTTTTTGTAGATGGTGGAAGCACTGTCCACAGACCCCAGCCTCTACCTCCCTCGTCCATGCACCAAGGGGGTCTATCGGCTGCAACCGCAGACTCTAGCTCAGCATATGGAGCCAGGCACAGCTTCTCCACTTACTCCGACAGCTTCATTAACCCTGGCGGACCATCCAATCACATGAACCCGGTCGGCAATGGCCTTTCCCCCCAAGTAAGAATAACTTGTTTCAGTTCTTCACCTGTAATATGTTTTTCAAAAGCCAAATTTGATTTCTCTGATTGAAATTACATGAAAAGTATTATTTAGTGATTGCACTCACTGTTGCATTTAGCCAAAAGAGACTTTAACAGATGTGGTGCAATTGATGGTTGATTTGGTGCATCTAAGTTAGAAATTTAAATAGTATAACATCCTATGTAGTAAGTGCTTCCCTTTTGCTGTTCTTTGGGAAGCAGGAGGGCAAGATGACTGCTCTTTCCTTTCCTCTAAGGCTAAATTGACAGTGACGTTTTGCAGTCGTTGCGGCAGCAGCTGGAAAAACAACTTGCTATGGGCACCTGCAAACTTGTTCAGGCTCTTGGGGGTAATTTAGATAAAAACCCCATGACAGGTCTATGGGGCCAAAGTCCGAAAACGACCAGCGGACACCTAATGACGCATCTGCCGGTCGGCTGTGTTAACACGTCGTTCTGTGAACGACACTGTAAATTGAGCTTAAAGGTGGGCATACAAAGTTTAGAAACTATTGTCCCTTATTCTGTTCAGTCATTAGCAATCTGCTATGTTGGAGAGACAATTATTCAGAGTTTATATAATGCAAAAGATGACACAGCCTGAACCCCCCCCCCCCCCCCCCCCCCCCCCGACAAAGAGTGGATTGCTAATTTGTCATCAAGCTAAAGCTTAGGTAGGTCTACAGAGCACAATGTGGTCATGGCCATTGTCATATAAGATGATCAACTTTACTTCTACCAAAACCATGTTATATGAGGACCCTTCGAAACCTTCCAATCACTTTGTATTCTATCAGGGAGGACCCAGCATTACATAGCAGTAATATATACCTTCCAATCACTATGTATTCTATTAGGGGGGACCCAGCACTACATAGTTGTTGGTAAATCTAAAGGAAATTGTATGGAGTGATCTCAGTAAAACCTTTGTTTCCATTCTTCCCTTTCTACATCAATTAAACCATGTAAAAATATATAAATACATTCTGTATAATCTATAATGGTTTGTTGGTTTACCCTATAGTTGCTATTTGTAAACTATGAGATGTGGTGTATACTGGTGCAATTAACAAAGCTATCAAATTAGTGATATGTGTGAATTTTAGTATATTTGTTGAACTGTTGACATACAAAAGAATTCATCCAATGGTAGTAGCATTGTCTGATTAATTTGTGTTAACAAAGCACCAACAAGTATGGAGCAAAACCTGAAGATGTAATTAACGTGTTTTATACACATTCAGCCTGAAAAACTTTAATGGTAAACAAGTTTGGTGTTTAAGTGATACCCTTTATTGGTTAACTGAAGTCATTAGAGAAGCAAGCTTTCTGGATGTCTCAGATCCCTTCTTCAGGCTTAGGAAGGGATCTGAGACATCCCCAAAGCTTACTTCTCTAATGACTTCAGTTAGCCAATAAAGGATATCACTTAAACTCGAAACTTTCTTTACTTATCAATGGCTAACAGAGAACAACACTCTACTGTTACTAAGAATATATTACGTAATATACAGCAGCCAAAATGACCAAGAGGGCAAAAATAAAACTTCCTAAAAAAAGGAAAGCAGTCTGCTTTAAGCAGTTGCCTATTTCTCTGCTGCCGGGAGACAAAATTGGCATTTTTTTTATTTTTGTGGAAAAAAGCTGTGATATCCAATATCTCATTAACTTGATCTAGAATGACATGCCTTTAATCTAGTGTTGTTAATTGCCAGCACTGTGTGGGATCATATCGGCCACACCGAAGTAATGGGTGGGTTAACTCTGATGTTGAACATGGTACATCTTTCATATTGCTGCATAGTAGACCAGTACACAAATCTCTGGGATGCATGTACAACATATCGTATATGTGTTAATGTGGTTTTGTAATATTTAAGGACGCTAATTAACAATAGTGGTCGTGTGGCAGAGAGAGCGTTCTCCTTTGAATTATATACAGCTCTGGTAATCCCCAGTTTCAGCTTCAGTCTACAAAGATTTCCATTATGACTGTCACTTAAGGGACATGCAGAAAAACACCCAGATCTGCTCTGTGGCTCGATCTGAGGAAACGCAGCTTTTGTCCTAATCTTCTAACCCTTGTGATGGACAGTATCCCGGCCCTCAGAGTCCCAACTTGTCAAAACAGAAAGCTGCCGTGGTGACAGAGGGTTTAATCCGCTCATATGTTAAGCCGAGTGTCCTGTATCTGACATTCTGTGCAACTCCCATAACTAGATCTTACGTATGTACAGTGCACATTAAACATGAATATAATTGTCTTTAAATAGCGGAAGGGTGTAGTCCAGTAATAGTGGAAAATTTGCATTACTATTTTGGATTCCTACTACATAAAAATTTCACAGAGCATTTCCATATAATATGGTTGTGCGGTCCAGGATCTAGCTGTGTGCTCGGCAGTAATCACATGAACCTCTTTTTTTTCCCACTCTCGCTCTTTTCTCTTCGAAGGCGCTCTGCTTATAATAAGCATTTAAAATGAGTCTTGCTGGGCGCGGGAGGGGAACTGCAAGGGATGTTAAATACTACAAAATTAGAAAAAAAAACTGATGCAAATCATTGGTAAAGAGAAAATTATGTGCAATTACCCAGCGATATTGGGCAGCTCGGCCCACCCTCGACCAACAAGATCTCATTAACAAGCAGAAAATAAGATTGAAATGGTGTGTAAAAGAGCTGAAAAATGAATTTCAATGCTGCATTTGTCCACAATTACCCCCTCGTTCACACATATTTTATTGCAATTTCTTTATTCTTCTTAATCTTTCCATCCCTCAAAGCAGATTGGCGACATCCTAGCATTACAGAGGCTGAGGGAGCGAGCATTAAGGATTTTCCCTCTCTGAAAGTGAGTCCTGCTCTCTGCTCCTTGCCGGCTGTTGTACGCGGATAACAGAGCTGCTCAGCCTGAGAGGATAGGGCAATGGGGTGTTACTGGGCTGCTGTGGTGGTCTCTTATTGGTCAGAGGAGGAGAAGAATGGCAATACAGTCTCTTTTCCCCTGTTATGAAACAATAGCCTACTCTACATTGTCATCAGCAGGCAAGCTGTGTTATGTAATGGGTTAAATAGTTTTTTAAATCATTTTGTTGTGTACCAGTAAACATAACATCAATGCAAAAGCACTAGTTTCAGTATTTATACACACCCCAAAAGACATCTCTTTTGTCATTTACATTTCTTTGAAACACTATATATATTATAGGGTACCACTATTGTTTAGAGCTTAAAGTGTGTTGTGTTGTTTCCCCCAGTTTACAATTTTCAAAGGCCATAACACTACTAATGAGGTAATAATGTGCGTTATCTACTCTTGTATGAGCAAATATACCTGAATATGTTAGGATGTACAGCACAATAGAGGTTGTCTCACAGTCCTGGGGTGCATCAACTTTTGTTTGGTTCTCTTTTTTTTAAATACAATTTTATAAAAAAAATTTCAGAAGATTTTACATCGCATCTGACATGTATTGCATTCAAAATTTAAGAAGGATAGGTGATTGCACAGAGGGCAATGTAAGAAAGACGTTAGAGAAAACTTTTGTTTGTTTTTCAACAATAGTACCCCTTTGCAGGTAATCCATGTATATGTATTCCCCAAGTTTGCCCCCCTCAGTCTCAGCCACAAGCAGTGGCAGCTCAATAAAAAACAAACCAGCCAATATGGCTAGGGGTCATGTGCCTGAACATTCATTCCACCTTAATAATGTTCTCTATTCTTTTTCTATACATCTCTATGACGTCCTTTCTACCTTCTAGATACATTTTCTATGACCTTTGCATGAAGCCAAGATGTGGATAAGCAAATTAACACAATTGTACATCCATATGTAATTTACAAAACCCATGTAATGGTATTTAAAATTAACTGACATGTATTATTCATTAATCCAACTCTGTATGCTCCCAATGGATTCCTAAAGCTAGCCACACATGGTTCAATTGACTGTACAATCAATGTAATTTGATAAATTTTT
>CM070038.1:39341318-39356393 GCA_036250615.1 Ptychadena robeensis | reverse complement strand
AATCGACATACGATTTAATGATCGAAAACTTCGATCGAATGGATGATTGATTTGATGTCAGTTGAACCATGTATGGCTAGCTTAAGTCCTTCTGCCTAGTAATTGTAAAATGTTCGCAATAATAGTCCAGTAAGCTCACTTGCAATGTTACTAACACTGAAGCAAAGAGAGGTGAAATGGTTGACCCCATCATCCACAGTTCTGCTGAAAGGGCAACACATTTATTTTGTTAATCTTACCAAAAACTTTTAAATCTGTACATTTTTTGTACTATTAATTTTGGTTTTAGCATGTAATGTAATATAAGAGACTTTGTAAATTATTAAATCATGGAGGCTCCATAGTTATTGTTAGATCTAGATTAAATTGTAGGTGTCTGGTGAGCTTCAGTCCCTGAGTTTTGTCAAACAATCACATGGTAAATAGTACACAAGTTATTACAGTTAAGACTTATTAGTTATTAGTTAAGACTAGCATGCACAAACATGTCTTAAAAATTCTACATGTACCAGTAGACTCAAGCAACAATATAAGACACACTAAAACATTCAATGTATAAATAAAAACTTTTAAAAAAACTCATATCTCATGTGCAGAATGGACAGAAAAGTAATCACTAATTTATTATTGGATTTTGTATGGCCACAGAGTAACACTGAGGTATGTCTTATACCATAGCCTGTCAGTAATGGCATATGATTTACAATAACAAACACGGTATCTTTAAAGTGGTTCTGTACTATTGAAAAAAAAACATGAACACATTGCTTACCTTTATGTAGTCTTCATGGGGGCAAATCACTTCGTTGCTCCTATACTGCCATGATTACATGGCAGGAGACTGGACGAGTCTCGCTCTGCCATCTTGGAGCCTGGAGGAGTGGATGTTCCACCAATCCAGATCTCAAGCTGGCAAGAAACTTCAAATATCCCTGACACATTTATTCAAAGAAAGTCATAAGATAAAGGTACACATACACGTTGCGATTTTTTTAGGAATCCCGAACGATCGACCTACCCGACCGACCGGATCGGTCGGAAGGGCTAAAATCGCACGAAAAATCGCAACGTGTATGGGTACCTTTACAGTGTTGCATATTCACTAGTGTATTAATGAGGTTTACCTAATTCCAAATCTATCTAGATATATACAAAGATACCACATGGTATTGTCATTTAAAATTTAATGTACAAACAAACATACGCCAAGGACAGGGATTCTGTAAGAAAAGAGGAAGATAAACCAAACTATAAATATGCCATTTGAATTCGTACACTACTGACCAGTTCTAAGACTCCTCTACATTTCCAAGAATCCACTCACATATAAATAATGATACATTGATAATGATAAGAAATCTAATCTAATCCAGGACACTTTGATAAAGTAGGCAGATTAATGTGATACATGGTGCATACATACATTTCGGGCTGTGCACATGTATCCAATGTTTTATTGCCCATTTACAACCTTCAGTAACATGGCAATGAAGAATCCAGCATCCTGGGCAGTGAGAAGCCACCTGCTGCCATCAGTCAGGGTATTAAGAAAGCAGAATTCCTTCACACATGAGAAAACAGAAAAGCTCTTTCTGTTCTGAGGCTGAGCAGGGTTTTTTTTTCATCCCCAGAGATGACAGATTCTTAGCTGGCCTTGTCGCTCACTCGAGAGAAGAAAACATGTACTTTTTACTGTTTCCAGGGTCTTTAATATATGTACTAAAACAACTTACCATCTCTTTGTCATCAGATGAGCGCCATCATCATTGTAGACCTATAGGTGTATTTACACATTAAAGTTTAATAAGGATTATGGTTACAGTATATAGACACTGGGAAGGCTATGGATAAGAACTTTTACACAAGACCATTTTCGCAGTGCATAGTCACCATGGTTGTGAGCTGAGGTTCTTAAAATGCATCCCATAACATTTGATTCTTAATGTAGCCATAGATGGGTCAAATCTTTTGCAATCATCTTTCAATTTGATCAGAACATGCAATAGAATAATTGACGATCAGTGATCGAAGTGCACACCACCTTTGTTAATAGATTTATCGTCGATCTCTGACCAGAAACGAACGTAGGCTCCCGAAAAACATTGATTCTTGGAATTCATTCCATCAGAAATGCTGTCAGGGCAGGTGTATCTAAGGTACTTGTAAATTGATCAAGGGTCACCACTAATATACATTGTTTTTTTTGGTCAATCGTACCAGGTGGGCAGGAATCAATTCCCGATTGATCGTTGTCTTTGAGCAGAAAAATCTACTCTATTCATTCAATGGAGGGCAAAAGAAGCACTTTTGGGTGCATAGTGTGAAATAACTCCAAAGTAATTAAAATTTAACACTGGATCCAGTTCCAACTCAGCTTAGTTTACACAGAGAGCATAAAAGTTTTGAACACAAGACTGTGTGCATGCAACGGTTACACAGTTCTGCCCCTTTAAAAAAAAAAAACAACTAAAAATCTGAGAACCAATAATGCTGCAATCTAAAAAGAAAGGGCGTCAGTGCACTCCAACCCTACATGGTCTTCCGCTTGAGGATTAGGTCCTTAGGATCTCCAGGATATCTCCCCATTGAAGCTTGCCCCCTATTCCAACACTGGCCCTGTGGGTTACTCCCCAGTTAAAGGTACCAATAGGCTGGACAACCCTCCTAGAACCACTGATAACATAAGGATGACTTTGTTTATCCAAAAGATGATGGATAAAGTAGTATGAGATAAGAGAACATTTATACTAGAGGATGTTAAGATGAATATGTAACATAGTACTAATATCATGGTTTATTCTTGAAAGTTGTGTTTTTCGATTTCAAAAAAAGTTTAAAGTAAATTCAAATTACATATATTAGCATACCAAAGGGAGCCATTATCCCTAAAGAAGCACATGTAGGACAAAACATTTTGGAGTGTGCTGATGCTCCAATGCATATATGTTCATTTATATTTGGTATTTTTTGGCTTATTATAACATATTCCATGAGTGTAAGGGGATCCACAGTGCATGGTGAAACCAGGAACCTGGGAATCGCCAAGGATAAGTACATTCATGTGGTGATTGATAAATGGTACATTGAGTTAGTAAAGAGTTTTTATGTAAACATCTTGGCATATAGATTGGCCCAACCGAGTCTATAGATTGCCTGTTGGTATTCCCAGAGGGGTGGCAAAGATAGAAGGAATATGGCACTGAGATTAAGTATACAACAAGGTAACCCTGAATACCGCCCAATGTGAGAAATATTATCTTTTAATAATTACCTCTAGTTCCTGGTGCACAGGTTCAGCATCTCTCTCACAATGGTCATAACTTGAGATTGTATGCTTTGTATTCTTGATTCAATATTCCAGAAGACAGAGATGAGCTCATGCTGGTAACAATTCTGCAAAAATGGCAAATTAGTAACTGATGAGTGGTGCGGCCAAATCAACAAGGTGAAAGCCAAAATGAATGTATAGATATTAGATAGCTGTATATTGGCTTAAAACAGAAGATTTACAAGTTTGTTTGGATATTACTTTTATGCTATTTGTGATTTCAACACATAAAATAACTGTAGCATGTGTAAACTAATACTGTATCAAGTTCTCTGTCAAGTTCTAACTTGAACACAAACCAATGTATATACTCAGAAGTTCTATTATAACCCCAATCAAAATCTGCACCCGGCTTGCAGTGAATGGTGTAAACCATCAACACAAAAAGAAGACGTATGTAACAACAGTGAACGTTGAGATTTTTGCTATTTAGTTAAGGAGCAGAAAAAAAGTTTGAGAATCTTAGTCCCCAGAGTGTTGGGCCTATTCATTCCCATTCCCGTTATCTGTTCCTTTGCGCATCCCCTTGTTCCCTCCCTCCAACCCTATCACTTTCTCTCTCTCTCTTATTTGATGTGGAGCACAGCCTCTGTGTCGCTTGCTTCTTCTGAACCGAAGGGATCAGTAGCGTCAGCACAGCTCCGCTCTCTCCTTTGATCCATGTCCTGAGGCCGGCTTGACAGCAAAGCAGCATGGAGACAAAATGATTCAGCCAAAGTGATTCCTGACAACTGTCTCCCAGAGATAAGGGAGCCTCTTTCTTCCTGGGATTTTTTTTTTATTTAATACCTCCTCTCCATTTCCGTATGAAGGAGAGTCACTTTAAACTAGAGGCAGCAGCCAAGACATGTTGTGTGAGGATGATACACTAGAGTTGGTTTCTCTAAGCTCCCTGTGCCCGGTTTCTCTCTAGCTTCATGATTTGGAAATCCTGTAAATAGAGACATGTAAGGAGAGGCAGAGCGCTGGCTCCTTGTAAACTACCACTCTGAGAAGGTAATACATATTACAGGCCCTGGTGTACCATTATAAGAACTGTATGCAGAGGAATAAACCAGTGCAGTTGTGTAAAGTCAAATTAGGTAACTGGGGTGTTACAATGAACTTTTTTTCTTTTAATGTCTCGGATTGTCCTTTGTATATCATTGCTGTAATAATACATTTAAACACATTCATTTTCAAATAACTGACACTTTGCTATTACAACTCAAGACAGCCCTGAATCTTAGATTCCAATAAACACTGCCCCCCACTGGCCAAATCAGGGTGCAAACACTTCTTGATGGAATCATGGAGTTTAGGAACTTGATGTCTGCGGGGTGTGTTTAAAATTTTGCTTAGCTGATAAGAAATGTGATAGTGATATGATGTTCTCCTAGAGTGCTGTCATCCTAACTGTTCTTAAATATTCTCTTCATACTTTGCTGTAGTCTTGTCATATTCCCTGCACACATTTGGTTCATCACTGGTCACATAAATTGTATGCAATCTGCTTATAAAACAAAAGCTGATCCAGAATTTATTAGTTATCTATAAACAAAAAGCAGAGATAGGTTTGGCATCCACTACATACCACTTGGAAAGGATAATTTTTTTAGAACAGTCAGAGGGCAGCAAGGTTAGGTAATGTCGGAGATGTTACTAATATTATTATTATCATTTATTTATATAGCACCAACATATTACACAGCGCTGTACAATAAATTAGAGTTGAGACACAACGCAAGATACGTAAGACACAACACAGGCACAGCATATGACACAGGATTAGTTGAGGACCATTCAGGCTTACAATCTAATAGACAATCTAATGTTGATGAACAGGATACTAGTGATAAAAAAATAACATTAATATGGCAAAGGAAAAAGGTAGCCATGCGCGATCCAATCCCTGCCCCATTTTTTTTGTGGTAGTACTACTGTGGTAGTGTCATTGATCAACATTAGACTGACATTCTAAGTTTCACGGTGGTCGATCTGCTGTGGAATTGCCCGAAAATCTAATGCTTGAAAGGTAAATTCGTCCATGATTTGACCGGAAAATCGACATGTCCATAAATTTTAGATTGATTGCATTACTTCGGATGGGGACCAACATCCCCATCCAAAGTAAATGCTGGCACACAAAGGGTACGTGGACATTTTCCGGCACGACCAGCAGTGCATGGTGACGCAGGTTGCTCTGCCGAAAAAGAAATCTTACCACCTGTGGCTGGCTTAACCGTTAATGGATGTAGTGCTAGCTATGGAGAGCTGTGTTTTCAAGCATTTATTAGATGTTTTTTCAGCATTTTGTAAGCATTTAGGGCATTCTATGGCCACTTTATCAACACTACGTAATGGCAAGCAGGTTCATAAAGTTTATTCTTGGTAATTGGTAAACAGAAGAAAAAACTATTGTAAACAGCCAGCCTTATGAATTGATTGTTGAGCTAAACTAAAGCAGGGTACAGACGGCTCGATATTCGAGCCGTCAGATGTACCCTGGCTGCAGCAGTGTGATGACATCTTTACGCTGCTGTCAGATCTCGGCTGTGCTGGGGAGAGACAGTTCTGCTCTCCCCAGCTCAATCGAAGCTTTGCCTGGAGACCAGCGATCTCTAGGCAAAGCATCGGACATCGGCCGTATTTACGGTCATGTCCGATATGGCTGTTTTTCGAAAACAGTGATGGACGCATATTATATGGGCCAGATAGATGGCCGTGAGTGCACACGGCGCTGGAAGCGGCCATCGATTTGGCCCATATCTGCAGGTCTGTAGCCTGCTTAATCCTACTAGGGCAAATGACCCCTCTGGACCCAACAGTATACGCTAAAATAACCTACAAAGTGTAAGTAAACCTATATGCAGCAACATACATGAAGAGTAGTATAAATACCTTTTGCTAAGCCATTTGATTCTGGTCATTATATGCTTCTGCAATGTGCAAGAACCTAGCTTAGGCTAGCTATACACAATTTAAAATCGATAAATTCATTTATAGGAATCAATTCCACTTGTACGATCAACCAAAATTTACCAACATGTCCTATCACTTTTCGATCAATTCTATGTCTTTTTATCACTTTTGGTCCATCGCACCAGGCGGGAAGGAATCGATTCCCATTTGATAGACTTAAAAATTCTTTGTTTTAAGTCGATTGATTACATAAATGTAACTATATGGCCACCTTAAGGACCTGTGAAGTCATCACATGACCTCAGTAAGTGGGGGGGGGGGGGGGGGGGGGGGGGGTGCATAGCTCAGATGGGTGCATCCTTTAGCAGGAACAATCAGGCTGAACAATGTGGACAGCGGATATAAGGGAGACCAAAACATAAGGGGCTTAAATATATTATATATACACGTATCATAATAACAAAAATTACATTCATAACACCTGTAATGACCAAAATGCTATTTGGTTTTACTGACATTGACTGACTATAATGTTCGCACACAACTCTCGATAACATACTTTTTGATTTAAGAGGGAAACATCTAAACATCTTAAACAAGAGCAACCAATCTAGTTCACACATATCTCTCAAATCACAGTAATTTTTATTATTTTTCTATACCAATATAGGAATAGGATTAAACTGATGTAGGATGGTTTTTACAAAAACATCTTCTGCATACATACAAGTTAGTGTCCTGAAGCTTCTTATGGGTTAAGGGTCATTGTACACAATGTTTTCACTTAGTTCCAGATGCCAAGATGACAGGTGGGAACCAGTGATAAATCCCCATTACCCACCAGTTACCCCAGCCATGTGCATGATATAGAAGTCAGGCAGAGTCCAAGTCATCCAAGATTCAGTGACTTTCCCAGGAACTAAATATACCCATAACAAGCTTTCTGACTCTCCTGAAACATATTGTGGGGTTGTAGACAATATCCTATATCATATATCACAGATTTTCTGGAAAACTCTTCTCTGCACCTGATCACATTTAGAGCTCAATTAAAGAGCACAGCAACCTAACAAATAGGTCACAAACTCATTAGAAGTCATTTAGGATTACCATGGGATGCCATATTCTTCTTATAAACTCAGTATCTATGAAAAGAATATATCATGTCTGCAGTTCAGCCTTTGTTCATTTATAAAAAGGATCTAAGTCCTTTTAACTTTGGACTTTACATTTTGATTATTTCAAGAATGTGTCAATTTTAAATATCAATTTCAAGAAATGTTAATATTTGTATTATTCAAATGAATATTTGTGCTGATAAAGACAGCGGCTGTCAGACTTAAGGTAGACTTTGGCTCTAAACATTAGACCAAATAACCAAATAAAGGAAAACATAATATGGTAAGAAGTATAAACAATCCTTTATAAAATTTCAGATGGCTACTGAAGATTCCTGCGTCAGACTTTATTAGAAATGTCAAAGAATTCAAATGCTGTTACAACCAATATGACACGCACCAATTGCCAATTGATGTTCACTAATCACAATGCCCAAAGATAGGCACATCAAGTCATTAATTATGGTGTACTGTATCTATGAAACCAAGTCCACATGATTGGCTTCCTGCTTCTGCCCGACAATATTATTTAGGATCACACTGTTCTTACAAACAGTAGTCTTTTGTTTTGTCTTCACTGTCCAGCAATTTTAAGTCAGTTCGTGAACCTGAATGCCCTTGTTTTTCCAACTCCATATCTCCATCCTAAAAAACTGGACCGCTAAAATATTTATAAACAATGGTTGTCGTTCCCTAATTCCCTGATGGTTTATTAGTACCTGAGAGAGTGGAGCGATACCCACCTCTGTTCAGCTTCTTGGCAGTGAAGGGGTTTTTGTTCTTATTAAGCTCATCACTTGCTGGAGTTTATTAGCAGCTCCTTATCAAGCAGCAGCATCTCTCATCTTCAGTACTTGGGGTAAAAAAAGAAAATAGGAAACTAAATAAAAGTGTTTCTTGTTATCAGGAGAAGGAATCAGAGCTAGGCTCAGAGGAGAGCGAGTGTGTGCAGAAGCTGATGTATTTACCCTTGTGTGTTTGTTATGTGGCAGGAGCCAGGGGCGGAATTCTGCTAATTTTCTATCTGCTTTTATCCAGCTCCTTCTCACCGGCGGCTCTCTGCTCAGATAAGGGGATTAGTTAGGAAGCTCAACAAGAAGGTGTTTGACAAGGAGGGAGCTGGAAGGAAGATATTTGTTTCCCAAATAATGGAGCCATGTTTGTATGTCAATGTACACCCAGGATCCTCTTGTTCGGAGGCAGAGGAAGCCTGCAGGTCCCATCCTTTCTACGAAGGTATACAAGCCAGAAGGTCACTTACAAGCCAGAAAAAGCTCATATAGCACAGAAGGAATAAGCCCTTTACTGAAAAGTGTGTAAACCACAAGAGGCAAGTTATGTAACTGAAGATAAAGCCACAATCATAGGTGAAGGTGGCCTCTGGGAGTACAAATGTTACACTGCACACTGTTATTGCTGCCCTACTGGGCCTTTTAGTTCTGGAACAGATGGTGATCCACAGGTTGCATATCCCTGCTATGTTTTGAATACATTCCTGTACTGTCTGTCTTGTTTAAGATATCCCACATGGATTTAGGGATTTTTAGATTTTAGACCTAAGGATATTCTGGCTAGTGAAATGAAAAAAAAAAGCCGGTAAAAACTGGTACCATAAGAGCCAAACAAAACAAAAACATAAGATTTTGAACCCTGGTTCATTTAGTGTAGCAGTTTAGAACTAGAAAGAGGCTTCGGATTGGGTGCTACCATGGGTTTGAAGCTAGACCTGCACATTGAAGATTTGTAGTCCCTGACAACCTATGTGAAATTTTGGAGCATTAAACCTGTCTTAATAAGAATATGCCCTGCATGCCCTATGGACAATAATAATAAAAAATAATAGTTAGGAGATTGTATGTTCACCCCTTTCTCCTACATAAGGAGAACATACAAACTCGGAACTCCTGACTCCCCCCATACTCCAAAGACATACTCATTGGCTCCCATGAAAATTGGCCTTTAGGCTGTGTTTGCGACATATGCAGTAGTAGAGTGTTGTGCTGTGTTAGCCATCAATGAATACAGAAAGTTTGGAGTTTAAGCAACAACTTTTTTTGGCTACCGGAATACACTATAGAGGCAAGCTTTCGGGATGTCTCAGTTGCCTGCGTCAGACTTTGTATACATATGACTATAGTAGCAACATTAGATTGTTAGCAGAACAGATTTAGTTACCTATATGAATATGTACACTGTAACACTCTGTCACTCAGCCTTTAGCTTTGATTACGGCACACATTTGGCGATGGTAGAGTCTGACCGCTGCACAAAGCCCTCTCCAGCACATCACAAAGATTCTCAGTGGAGTTAAGGTCTGGACTCTGTAGTGGTCAATCCACGTGTGAAAATGATGTCTCATGCTCCCTGAACCACTCTTTCACAATTTGAGCCAGATGAACCCTGGCATTGTCATCCTCGAGTATGCCCGTACCATCAGTGAAGAAAAAAATCCATTGATGGAATAACCTGGTCATTCAGTATATTCAGGCATATTCAGGTCAGCTGATCTCATTCACTGACCTTATTAAAAGATAAATCGCCCATGCAGTAATTATCCAATAGGAGGCCCGTACCTATTTGCTTAGTTAAATCCAGGTGGCGACTTTTTTTTGGCCAAGCAGTGTATGTCAGCACTCAGAAAGGTGGAGACACAGAACGGCCATATTTAATGTGATCTTCTTTCCTTCAGTTTGTTCCAATGTTCCTAATCTCATGCTCATCAAAGCTCAAACATGGTTGCCTTTTACAACACAAACATGTATGAGCAGAATTCCCCATCAATGCCAGAAGCTTTTCAATCACTGGAAGGCTTGTCACATTTTTACACTATTGAATTGCAAAATTAAATTCAATAGAAGTTGTTTAGAAAAGGAGGATAAAAAAGCAACCTTCCATGTCTTCTACCTAAAAGAAATCACAACAAATACATGTCAGCTGATCAGGTCTAAAACCTTAATTTCAGCTTATCTTTTACAACAGAAAATGCAGCAGATTTACCCAAAATAAATAAATAAAGGTACAAAGTATCTTCCTTCTGTTCATTCTGCATCTGATAAGTGTGATTTTCGGAGTGCTTTGCTCTGTACATTTTTATGAGCAGTACAGAATCTTGGAGGTGTTTTGCTGACATGCAGAGTTTTCTCGCAATGCAAACTATTTACAAAATAAGAATTGTGTCCAAAGTGCAGGCTCAGGGAAAGATAATGTTGGCAAGGCCTGCAATGGAAGGGTTAAAGCATTCTACTAACATACCCCAAAATTATGGCGCTAGGGAAGCTGTACTGTATGTTTGTGGAAGTCCCATCTGCTCAGGGGAACTGAGAGCACAGCTCCAGCTGAGAGTCACTTCACTATTTATTTACATGTAATTACTGCTAGGAGGTGCAGATATTAACACTGTCAAGAGTAATTTGGCCTGACATTCCCTCTTCCCTCCTCCTCCACTGTCCATCTAACATGACTCACAGTTTATGTAGAAGAAACTTATTCTGAATAAACATGTTCAAACTCACAAATGATAAACAATAACTGTACTGTGCACACGTCCTGAATAAAATATAATGCATATAACAAGCTATGATATAGAATTTGAGGAAAATAATTATTATCTTGTATTTATATAGCGACGACATATTATATATATATATATCATATCAGGAGCTCACAATCTAATGTCCCATAGTCATGTATATGTAACTAGAAAAATCTTTTTGGGGGAAGCCAAGTGACCTATCACGAGGAAACCCACGCAGACACAGGGAGAACATAAAAACTCCTTGCAGTTAGTGCCCAGGCCAGGATTTGAACCTAGGATGCTAACCACCTGAGCCACCATAAGCCAAAATTTACAGTGTCGTTTCCCAGGCTGCAGCCCAGGAAACGAGCCCTCACCCCGTAGCAGTCGGGGGAACAACCTGTCAAGAGCTCCTGCAAACTTGTGCAGGCGCTTGGGGGTCATTTAGATAACAAACCCATGACAGGTCTATTGAGTGAAAGCCCGAAAACCGACAGGCGGACGCCTAATGTTGCTTCGTTCTTTGACGAAAAGTGTAAATGGACCCTTAGTTGTAGCAGCCATAACAGTAAGAAACAATCTCTGAAAGGATGCTAATAAAGATAACCACAGAAAGAGATCAAAGTCACCAGATCCAGTACAAATGTCACATCTTTACAGAAAAAAAGCAGCCACAGAAAGGGGGTTTAAGCCATTGAATTGATTAAAAAGAACTTTCTCAAGATTTCTATTCTCGATATTCTGCTTTCTTACTGTAACTAAATAAAAAAAACAGAAGTGTTATATGTTGCAGAATTTTGTATAGTTTTATCTCTCACAGACGTAAAAACACTGAGAAGTGCACTAATGGCTCTGCAAAAGGGCTAAACACTTCTTCCAGTTCTTCTCAGAATAAATAACTACTGCTAATTCATAATGTATGCAGCTGTTCTCTTCTTATGGGCAGTTGACAGCCTCTAATGCTGCTGAATGAGAACCTAATGTTAAAAGTTCAGATAAGATATGACCAAGATACAGATACAAACACCTCTATTATTTGATATCTGTGTAACAAAGAATTACAAAGCTAAGGGGAATGTGTGGTGGGGTGCTGCATTCTGTCATCTCCTTGAGTGTCAGAGGACCTTCTGTAGGCTCTGGTCATTTCACTTCAATGCTCTACAAAGAACTTTGATATTAAGCTGGGACCAGAAGTCACTTTTCCTTTATTTTGGATTCTGTAGCCCATGTACTATAGAAGTTTACATAATTGTCAAAATAAAACATCTACTGAACATGACTGAACAACTTTAACAGGTAAAGTCACCAGTAGGAACTGATTGTTCTCTGATCAGGTAATTCAATTTATTGATGTTGTAGAACCTACAACAGCAATGAGCTGCTAACAAGCAATATCCCATTTGTAAAAGAAAGGCTTTGTGTTTGCGGTGATCACATTAAACATTGTAATGAGAAGTGAACTATGGATATGTGGCTTACTGGAGTGAAGCTGGAGAGAAGAAGGGAAGGATGTAGCAGGCCTTCCAAATTAAATTATAGTAAATAGAGATAGATGGACAGACAGTGCTAGAGGAGAGGAAGGTTAATGGAAATGACGCATTTCAGCAGAGTGTGGACCTAACGTCTTGTGAGATGTGACAGCTTGTTTTCTCGGGTGTTAATCGGCCCTCACTGTCCCCACCTTGTCACTGCCCAGTTTCTGTCACTGCCAATCTGTGTCCTAATCTGCCTCGATTAACCCAGAGACACCCTCCCTTCCTTGTGAATCCGATGTTATCCTTCTCACTGATAGAAGATTATTATCTGAAGCTCTGAAAAGCTTGAGAATTGAGATACAAAAATAGATGCATTTCGCCTATTTTTTTTTATATAATATAATTTTTATTGAGACTCAAACACCACAGACAGAAACTCTTCTCAATAACATGAAGAGAATTGGGGTGTGCCCCCACAGTTAGAAGAGACATTGATTGTACATGAATTCAAGGTAGCACTGGACCTGTCAACTGAACCACAATGAAGTGCATTGTAGGAATAAACGTAGCATCAACTTACTGTACCAATGAGAGGCCTTCAGTGCAATTTTTTTTATAAAATATTTCAACAGAAAACTAAAGGAAAAGAGGAAAACAAGATGGACAATGGCTAAAAGGAAAGAAGGGAGGGGAAGGAATAGAGTAGGGAAGGCAGTCCCTCCCATCTTTAAATGTCATCTGTACTTCAAGAAGAGGGAACCATTGGTATTGGAAAGTTGTTCTCCTTATGTTGCTTACTAAGTAGGCAAGAAAGGATATAAGACATTATTTTAAAACACAATACACATAAAATCAGCAGTTTGGTAATAGAAGCCATTTAAATACCAAGTACCATCGTCTCATTTAGATAAACATGTATATTTGCTAGAAGTTACTGCCCAGTTTCTTCTTTTCCTCAGTAGTCAAGTTTAAAATGGCGCACCTAAGGATTACAGGGCATCTCTCCTGGCATCAAAATCTGTACCACATATAATATTCCTATTTTCATTATTCAATTGACACAGAAGGACTCAGATTCACATATAATATTCCTATTTACATTATTCAATTGACACAGAAGGGCTCAGATTCACGGTTCACTTTCATAGTCTGGTCCAATCATTGTCCAGCTCCCACCCAAGCATTTCATGGAACAGATAAACACCTGACACAAAGAGACTGCTGAATAGGTGTTGTCATCTGCTCGCTGTCCTTCATCACACAAAGAGACAACATTTTCTCTGCTAAGTCAGGCTGGGAACATAATTACAATCAGCCATTTGCAGCGTGAAAAAGCTTTAATTAAATTTATGCAGTCATTCTCTCTAAATAGTCATATCTTTCAAACAATCAGTAGGCTTCCTCTCTCACTGCCCCCCTCCCTCTCACTTTATCCCTGTCTCTCTTTTTTTTCTCTGTTTTCCCCACTTTATTTGTTTTCCCCTAATTTTTGTGCTCAATTTCCTAATTCTCCAACATTTCTTATCTTCAGACTTCTCATCTGAAGAGAAAATAAGGAATGGGCTAGAAAACAGACGTTAGGGTGGAGATAAGTTACAGATGTGGTTGTGGATTAGCTTACATCTGGATATAATGGTATATGTGCCTACTAGGCAAATGGCTGAAGAAGCTGCTTCCACAAGTATAGTTGGTAATAGGGCGATAAGGATATTCACTCCTGAAAATATTTATTATCACCTGAAAGATCTGAGCAATTCAATTCTTTCCTGTGATAACAGGTTACCATCAAATTTCTGCAGTTTATAGGTGAATTTAAAAAAAAACAATTATTGTTTTTAACTGCTATGTATGCCACCAACACAAAGTGAACAAGTAGGCTTCATGGGCTCTTTCACAATGTGCGTTTTTTGAACAGCGTAATGCAGTGTTGTTTCTTTGCCCTTACTTCACCATTTCTAAATCTTCCATTGAAGTGCAAAGAAATGCCTGTAGTAGTGCATTTGGAAAAGAAATCACAACAAATCACTGTGAATGTTAGACAATTTCAACAGTAAAACTTCTGTACTTGCAAATTGCAAAATGCATGCATTTCCAGATGTAGACAGCAACGCACATAGTGTGAGAGAGCCCTAGGATCTTTTTTACTAGCAGCAGCACCTGTTTTATTTGTGCACTAGAATAAAACACATATCCACCATTTCAATTGTTTTCAATTTCTATTGTATTTACCTTTATCCAGCTATCTTGGTCAGTACTCTCAGGAGCCCCAAATACTGAGGAACACACTTAATACATAAGTGAATGGTAAATCTTAACATATATAGAAATATTGCCTGCGCTTGAAAGTAAAAAATGACGAACATTCTCTCAAAACGACAAAAATACATAAATGAATAAATAATATATAATTAAATAAATACCGGTAATTGTTGCAGAAACTGTTTGATAATTTTAAGATGTTACTTTTCCAGTTCAATCTGAAGCCAATCACCATTTTTTATAATTGCTAAACAATGTTATGTATCTAAAGCAAATATGGATGGAACCTTGAATCACTTTTTCCTAGAGTTGTTGATCCATCGGTTACATCTGGCATGAGCCTACATCTGACATGTGCCTAGGCACCATCACATATCAGGAAGTACTGCTATTTCGCAGGTGGAATTAAAGACAAACAATAGGAGTATGGAATCCCCCCAGACAGGCAGTTTCAGTACTGCCAAATAAGACAAGCTTGTA
>CM070038.1:39323154-39337848 GCA_036250615.1 Ptychadena robeensis | reverse complement strand
GGGCAGCGCCCCCCTGTAATGCAGGAGAATTTAGTAGTTCTTTCTTTAGACCTCAGTTTAAAACACATGTAGAAATGATATTCTAGTCGCCTCCTCCTCATCCCTATTTGCTGTGGAGCTGCTCAGCAACTTTTTCTAGCTATGTGCAGGGGGTAGATAAAAGAGGTCAGGAGGATACATAGCCAGCAAGTGGGGTCATGGTTGGGACAGTATATATTACAAAAAAGAGATTTTGCACAGCTTATACAAACCATGAAAGAGAAAATACTCAATACATCTCTGACTCTCCAGCTTCCTACACATTATGTAAAGTTTCTAGATGCAAGAATATGTATGGATTAAACTTTAAACCTCCTATGGCCAAATACCTTTCCCCGGCAGCCAATATGTAATAAAAATCAGCACTGCAATGCCTAATATGAAGTCCTCAATAGGTCAGTTGCTACTCATGTTCACACAACTTCAAGTGCTTCTATTGGCTGCTGAATATGGTGACATTTGAATTTCTTATATTATAGTTTTTTTTGTGAATTGACATTACTCTATTTTTCTATTATATCTAAAAAAATACTCTTTTCATTACAGGTTATGAGCATTTTAAGCAGCCAAAACGGTGTGGCCCCTCAGACCCATTCTCAGTCGGAATTCTCCATCTCCCCTCTACATAGCGGGCTGGAGACCACCAATTCCCTGTCAGCAAGCTGCAGCCAGCGCAGTGATTCCATCAAGTCTGTGGACAGCCTCCCCACATCTCAGTCCTACTGTGCACCAACATACAGCACAACAGGATACAGCATGGACCCGGTGGCAAGCTACCAATATGGACAATATGGACAATGTAAGTAGGCAATCACAGTACTACAGCATTAAAATAACTGACAAAGGTTACAGCCCTTTCCCACTTTATTCAGGACAAAGAAAAAGTTTTTGGCTAGAAGTATATCATAATACTGCAGGTGGGTCCATTGCCATGTCCATCATACTGTGTGCTGTGATTTCCTATTACCAAACCTCTTCTATCATCCAAAAAGCTTGCAGTCACCCCTAAACAGTGTCACTGGCTCACCTCTATAACATCCAGCCATTTTTTTATTTTAAATTAGAAGCATGTGCTTCATGCTGGAGGGGGGTCCAATGTCTCTGCTTTTCCTTTGACTCTAACCTTTCTCCCACCTCGAGCATGTTAGGGGCACACCTGCAATTAATAGTCACAATCCTTTCTAACGTCTGCCTTGGGCACTCCCTGTCCACTCGATAAATACAGAAAGATGTGCTGGGAAATACATAGAAAGCCTAGAGACTAACAATTTGCAGCTAAAAGTATATTTAAAATGTTCTTATCACAAAGCATTACAAGAAAGCCTAAATGTTCATTTTCTTAGAAATGAAACCAACTTATTACCCCACAAACTACAAATTGCTTCTCAACAAAGTTTCAATATACTGAAACAATTGAAACAGATAAAAGAAACCCTAAACATAACCAGTAACAGCATAACCAGTAACCGCTGTCCTGAGCAGAACATAAGCTTTCATGAATAGGCTGAAAAAGTCCCAGAATCCAAGATAATATACCTATCAATTTAGATAGCAAGTCTCATTTCTTGGGGACTTTCTCCGAACACTAAAGATCCCCACACACGTAACGAGATAGACAGATGAGCTGTGGAGAGCAACGTGATGACACCATCACACTGCTCTCCATCGCTCAGAGTATCAAAAGGTGCCCGCCGTTAGTTTTAATGGGGACGCCGGTCCCCATTCAAATTAACGGCATTGGCCAGAGATTAGGGACATGTCCTTTCTCTGGCCGACCGAGCTTTGGGGCGACAGGGATCTGACACCCCATGTGGGCACTGGCGATCCGCGGCCGATGGGTGGGTGGGGTACACTACACAGCTTAAAATTACACACTAATCTTGCAGTCTCACAAACTCTGTAAAGGAAATGCCACTCACACATGGATTCCGGAAAGATCCAAAGTATAGCGATCGACCAGAAAGAAACCGCCAAAGCCAATCGCTGTGCAACTGACTTCCGGTGCTTTTCTTTTTGATCCCTCCAGCTGGGCGCCTCAGTTTTGTGGACGATCGATCCCCAAGCGCATTGTCCGCAAAATCGTCTGTGGATGGATACATGTATGGGGGCCCTTACACTCCTGAACATTGTTACATGGAGAATAGAGGTGGGCCTAAACCTATGCAAACATTGATTGTGTAACAGTGACTTGTGTCACTAATTTTACTCACTATTTAGGACCAGCAAACCTTAGACAAAATAAATTATGGGTTTTAGACCTTTACAGCATCATGTGATAAATATGAGGGGGAAATTCAAAATATCTATCTACTTGAAAAGAAAAGCAGGAACAAAAGTAGAAAAAGAAGTCACCAGAAGTTACAGCCATGGCTGCACATTGAGGAATCCGTGTTTCTGTATACCTGTACAAAACAGAGATAATGGAAAAAGTCTGGGATAGTAATGGGCTATTGGGATCAAAAAAAGTCTGGAATAGTAATGAGCTATTCGGCCCAGAAAGGGTCTGGGATAGTAATGGTTTATTGGGATCAGAAAAAGTCTAGGATAGAAATGGTTTATTGGGATCAGAAAAAGTCTAGGATAGTAATGGGTTATTGGGATCAGAAAACGTTTGGGATAGTAATAGGTTATTGGGATCAGAAAAAGTTTGGGATAGTAATGGGTTATTGGGATCAGAAAAAGTTTGGCATAGTATTAGGATCAGTCTGGAATAATATTAGGATCAGAAAAAAAAAGCCCCAGCCGATTATACACATCTACTGATTTACCAGAGCCTGTTTAATAATACCAACTTTGCATACATTAACACCTCTAAATTGACTGACATAATTGTTACAACCTCTGTATGTACTCATTTTATACTGAACTGATTAGAATGTTGGTGCTATATCAATGATAACAATGACTGGACAGCGGGTATTCTTCAGCTGACCAGATCCGCTGACTGTGGTGGGCATTTGGCACAAGCGCTTTTCTATGTGATGACCACATTGATGGGACACAGAAGCGTGAAGAGAACCGTAATGGATATGACAACTCTAATAACAGTTTTGACTGGACAAGTCCTCCCCCAGGACTACAGCTGACATGCCACTGGTGCTTCACATTTTTTTTACTTATTGGCAGCAACTTCTAAATCAGTATTAATTCAATTTGGGACATTAAAAGGAAGAAAAGCTTTTGTGTTCTATGGAATCTAAGCTACTCTACTGACAATTGCATCTCTTTTGCGGTAAACAACAGATATTAATTATGTAACACATAGCCTCCCTATGCATAGCCAGTAAAAACCATGGGAGATGAAAATACCATGTTTCTCATCATACTTGCTTTATTTAAAGCCAGCAGCCCTAGAAAGATTATTTATAGTTTAGTAGTAAATGCCTTCAATTCACCAACCAAAGTGAGGACACAAAGAAATGCTTAACAAAAAAATACATTAAGCAACATGTTTTTTTGTTTTTTTAAATGTCTGGTTATCAAGGGCCTTATTGCATGACAACAGAATACCGTAATTTATTTTTAAGTGACTATGATCAGCTATTCCTTGACAGACAAACATTAAGGGCACACCTTCTCCTAAGATCTATACTAGCCAGAGGACGGGTATTATGGACATATTGGTGTGTTCATTGCGCCTGCCCATGGTTGCCTTCTAGTTGAGCACTGTTTTGTGGTGTTAAAGGCATGGTATTCGCCATGCTGGCAACACCATACCCTTTTAATCTAAATGAACAAACCAGGAGCGTTTGTTCATGTCACATAATATGCCTATTGTTTATCAGTTTAGTTTTCCTTGCTAACTATTTTCAATTTTTTTTTAGCTGCCGTTGATTACTTGGCTAAAAACGTCAGCCTGACCACGCAGCGTCGTATGAAGCTCGGTGAACACTCGGCTGTTTTGGGCCTGTTACCTGTTGAGACTGGACAAGCATACTGAAGAGTTTCTTCACCAGTGACCGATGCCAGAGGGCTGATCTGTTCCTCCTCCGACTAAACATTTGTGCCCTTTCACTGCTCTCTTCCTCTGGGACCATTCAGTAAAGCCAATGCTCTTCACTCAACTTTGCAATGCTTACAGCGGGAGACATGCTGGCATCTGATCCCTGGAATGTTCTGTGAGATGTTTTTAGAAGGTGCCAGCACCCTCAGAAGATTTATCTAATGATATTAAGCTTCTTCACTTAACCATTGAAAACAGCAAGTGACACAAATTCCAGTTTGGATTGGCAGTACAATTTTGGGTGTGAAATGGATGAAGTCAATCTGCCATAATGCCAAGCCAGAATTGGGAACAATTAATGGCAGATTCACAAGAAAAGGAGTTTTATTTGTTTTTGAGTCGGTGTAACTGATAACTGGAAATTCATTCCATTTTTAATGTTGTCTGTGTACAACATTTACATAATCAGGAAATGTGGAGCAATGACTGACTAAAAAAGATTACTTGGTTGAGAATATCCAAACAAATCCACACTTAACTACCAGAACATAGAATTATTTTCACAAACTTGAGTTTAAGAACATGAAAATGTATGAATTGGAAAAAAAGAATCCCAGATTTGACTCAAAATATTGTAGATGGACCAGTACGAAAGATTCTGCTATGATGGACAAGATGGGAGGTGTTCACTTTTCTCCATAAAAGGGCTAAACTGCCCCTAATACATACTTGAAATACCTAACAATGTGTAAGATTTAAGGTCTTCATTTAACACAAATACAACTTGTCTCTACTAGTTAAGCAGAGAAAAAGTCACATCTACGCATTAACTAGCATGCACTATATTGACAAAGGTTTGTAGACACATGACCATCACAGCTATCATATTTGGTCAACAGAATGTAAAATCCCTTAATGATTAAGTTCAAGTGTTTCAAATCATTGATAATAAAAATGTTACAATATGCTACAATATACAAAGAAATGTAGTTAGTTGTGATAGTTGTGACACAACATGTTTTATTGTAGAATCATTGGACCCCAAGCACAATGTCAGCTCCAGTTTGACCAGATTAGAATGGTAGAATGGTAGATTTTGAATGGCCTGTACAATGCCCTGACCCTAACCCTATTGGACACCTTTGAGAACATTTGTAACGTCAATATCAAGCCAAATCTTCCTAAACATCAATAAATTATCTAGAAATGTTCTTCAGGCTAAATGGCCACAAATGCCCACAGAAGCAGAAAGTCTTCACAGAAGAGTAGACGCTGTGTAACCACAAGGGGGGCCAAACTCTATAAAAACACCCACGGGTTAAACAAGCTCAACTGGTGTAATTCACCACATAAATAGACCACGTTCCGATATAATATCATAAAAAAAACATTATTTAATTTCTTCACATTCCATATTAAAAAACTTTGGGACAATTGACTGTTGTATACAAAGATCTCTACAAATGTTGGGCATTCCGATATATCCGTTAACTAAAAAATAACCACTTTGGACCAACATTAGATGACAACCTATTATTCCATGGAGAAGTTAGTAAAGGGTCTACAAAAAGGCCCTGAATCCACAGTTAACCCATTGGTTCCAGAAATGTAAATAGTATAATCATTCCAATGTTGAAGCCCATTCAAAGTTTTCTGTGAATATTTTCACAATGAAATGTATAGTAATGTCGATGTATATGAATTTTGTGAAGTCTTCAAAAAGATCTATATATTATGTTCCAAGAGAAAAAATATCGATATAGGGGAATGGTGGTGATTATTAGGGGTGTAAGGATACGGTTTTCTAAAGATGCAAGTGCTCCAACTTATGAAAACTTCTTCTTTAGAATGGACTATCATTTGTCAGTTTTCCTATATAGAACTGTTGTGAGGATAAGAAGAGATCTTGTGAATAAGAAAAGACATTCTACACCCATTTGTTTTCCTTTTTTTTTATCAGAAGCGGAGCTGTCATCACTTAATACCGGACACTTGATTATTTTTTTTATACATATATTTCTAATACAAGGACATTTGTGGGATGCACAGCTTCCAGACTACAGGGACCATCTGGGGTGTTTGCCGCATCCCTCCTATCTATGTACATGAAATGCTTTTAACCCCTAAATCTAATCCCACCAACCAGGTTCCCCTTATCTAGCACTAGATAGCATTCCATAAAAAAAACTGACTGTCACTTCTGTGTCTGATTCCCATGTCGCTCCAAGTGTGCGCGTAAGTGTGTACATATATATGTATATATATGTGCATACATATATATAATCCCACTATAATTTATTCAACTATATTAAGTAGTAGAGTAGAATAATAAACCTGTACTTGTTTTATCCTTGTCCCTGCTGAAAGATGTATGTAACCTGCCTAAGACCATTATGGCATTGGTGGGATTGACTACCTGCGCCTGTGTATGTTTCTTTGTGTACCTCAGGCATTGCTGTTATGCATTAAAAGATGGAACCTTGATTGTCTGCCTTGATTTCTGTGCGTCACTTCATCTATAATTCTAGAGAACAATGGAGCGAAATATCAAACTTCTGAAGCACAAAAACATTCCTCTGGAGACAATTATGATGCCTTGGGGGATTATCCCCAAGTTTCAGAGAGAGATAGTTCAATCTGTAAATTGTCAATGTTAGGCTCATATGGTGTTTGAATGGAAAAAAAAGAAGGAAAGAAAATAACAACAAAAATTATGTTTTTCGGTTCAGGACAGTGGGAGCGTCTCAAAAAATTGATACAATTAAGATAGGTGTTATGATGGAGACTTGTGACCTACACTATTTGGCTGCTGGGGCAGGGTGTGTGTAATTTAGCACTTCTGCACCGACAACTACGACGTGTAGGCGTGTGTAGGCGTATAGGGAAATTGTATCACCCCTATTTAGTGCCTCACTCTTGTCTTGGTCGCACGTTTTTGCCTCTGGGTGCACGGGGTGAAAGAGCAGCACAGTCGTGTGTCCCCAGAACTGCAATGGGGATTTTTTGGTGGTTCCCAGAAAAAAAAAGGCTGTTGGAGGCTCCCGTCAGTTTGTGTACAAGATCTTTATTCTATAAACATCAACGCTTTTGGTGGTGCCTCAGACCACTTCTTTTGTCTGGGAGCCACCCAAAAGTATCCCCAATTTTGCAGTTTCAAATTTTTACTCACTATATGAACACAGAGGGAAATAGTTAAATGGTGTTTTAACAGTTATTCCATTAAGGATCAAAATTAAGGAAACATTTAAGTTTTGTAGGCATTCACTAGAATTTCCAAAACTGGTTTGGTTTTCTGTATTTCCCTTTAGTTCCATCATCTATGGATCCTTCTATGACAGTGGTGGGCAACTGAGGTCATATGGAGGGCCCTCGGCATCACTAAGAGGCCTCAAATAACAAGTAGGACCACCAAAGTTTATTAGGAAAGCGAGGTCAACATGTGACCACTACACATGGTGATGTATAGAATGTCCCATATACATCAATGTTATGTGTCGTTAATATTATCAAAGTAGACTAGTAGATGCATAGGTGCTCAGGCTGTCTGGGTCACTTATTAGCTTTCACCTATTCCAATTAGTGTGCTCAGCTGGAGGCTAAGCGAGTCCCTCTTCTCCTCTTACCACTCTAAGAAGTGCAAGGATGCGTTGGTGGAGGATCGCTGAACTGGTGAGTTCCTTTGCCATATGCATTAACAGGTTTTGGGGGCCGCAAGTAGAGGACCAAAGGGCCGCATGGGAAATAGAGGCCCCCATACAAAGATCAATTACTGAACGATTGATCGCCGTGAAGGTTCCACCTTGTTGGATCAATCCTGCTTAAAGAAATGTTGGTCAAACAGCGAACAGGAATTAACTAGCATTAGTCCTACAGATTCAGTTTCAGATCAGGCTGAGTCTCCACAGATACCTTATTAGACAATTAGTGGCATAGGGACCACTAGTGCCACATCTACAAAATGAGCACTGACCAATCATATAAAGAAACAATAATGGCCTTTTGTGTTGGGGGCTTGGGTAGTAAGTGAAAACCACAGTGAAGCTATTGAAAATTCATTGCAAGTATACTGTATGTTTTTACGATGAGACCTTTTCCCATTTTCCCTTTTTTTTTTTTATTAGTCCAAATATCTTGGGAGCAATATCTCTGCACCCATGAAGACTGTGATCTATTAGCTCCAGCCAAGCCAAAAGACCACTGCCAATAGGGGGATCTTAGCTCTATTAGCACAGCAGTACCCATTCTCTGAACACACTGGCCAACCAGCTGAGTGAATTGAGGCTATTTAGCTAGCAGGAGTTGTGTATTTACATTAACATTCTGCATTGCAATAAAAAAAGTTATGTGACACAGACCCAACTCTTTTCCCACAAGTAAATAGCTGCTCATGCGTAAGGTGTTAGTTATTAATTGTAAAATGTGTCCCTCCATAAGTTGGCCAATGGGTTCATTAAATGGATACTACTAGTGTATAGGTACATGCTAAAGTTTCAGCCCTGTACATTCTGCTTGAACAAACTTCCTTGTATGGGTCTTTTGGCTTGGCTGGAAGAATATAGAGCAAAACTGCATGGACCAGTCCTACCTGGAACATGCTGTATATTCACTTTATATGTGAATGGCTGTGTCTCTGACTATTTATGTATTTTTTCAATTTTTTTCTCCAAAACGTTTTGCGTCATATAGTGTGAAACATTTGGTAAATTTTATCATGTTGAGACCATTTTAGATCTGTTTTAACGTCTAAACTCAGCTTTGCTTTAATATACCCATATATAAAATGTCAACACAACATTATCCCTCTCAAATTACTTATTTTTAAACATGAATAAAAACACAACCTTAGTTTATAAGACTACAAGACAACACACCATAATAAGACATTTAAAGTAATTACATACTAAGTTTGAATATCCAGCATACTGACATAAGGTTTACTTTGCAAATGCATTTACATCAGGGGAAGGCTCTTCATTCAATTCAATTTTACATTTAATGGTTCTAATCTAAAAATAACAGTCATTTTGAAAATACCAATTCATATCGTCATAAAGCATTGGGAATGGGCATCACACAAGGGAAGACCTGCTACAATTCTTGCTGTTGACCAGTAGATCAAATGTTCTCATTTAAAAAGTGATCAGCATCTTAAGGTAGTAGCGCTGGATGATATGGCAAGAATTATCACAATATATTTCTTAATTTTGGTCAATACAATATAGTCCTGATATCGATATGAACAATATTAAAAAGCCTCAGGAAAAAAAATGCAGAGGACACACACAGTTGATGTCTGCAAATTGAATTTGCAAAGTCTATAATACCTCCAGGCTCCTCCTATCAAAATTATTGTGAGGCTGATCTCCATGTGCTGGGAGGGTATGAGCAGTGACACCCCTGGAGTGATCTCTTAGGAAGGGGGGGGGGGCAAGCGGGACCATGAGATCAGCTTCCCTTGTCACTGTATACCAGCACATGAGATCACCTCCCCTGTGCACTGTATATCCTCCCAGCAATGGAGATCAGCCTCCCCTGTGTCACTGCTCATATCTTCCAGCACATGGAGATCAGCCTCCCGTGTCCTGCTCATATCTTCCACATGGAGAGCGCCTCCCAGGTACTGTAAATTCTGCTAGGACGTGGACACAGAGGGGGGAGGCTGGGACGGACACTGGGAGGGGGCTCCACATACAGTAATCTGTTGGGGGAGGTAGGTACACTGACCCCCTGGTCTATCCCTACCGTATGCTGCTGCCATGAGTCATACGACAGTGGTGGCTGTCCACAGCCCATAGCTAGCATGTCTCCTGTACACTGTCAGCCTGGGGTTGGGTTCACCATTGGCTGAAGAGTAGAAGGCGTAGCATGGGCTGTGCAGTGATCATCCGCTTCTAATTTGTGTCTGATTTGTTCTAGTGCATTGCCTAATGCCAATGCCCCAAACAGTTCAGTGCAGCCAGCACACGGTATGGGCAGCGCTTAGCACCAGTCGTGCACCCACCTCCCCTCAACTGATATCCCTGTATGTGGGAGCCCCCTCACTGAGAGTTCATTCTTAAGGTGACATTTCGGGATCAGCTTTCCCCCTCATGTCCCCTGTCATAGCAAATGAATGTCAGTGACAGGGAGGCTGATCTCCATGTGCTGGGAGAATAAAAGCAGTGACACAGGGAGGCTGATCTGATAGGTCCCCTGCTCTGTCCTCCCCCCCTTACGAGAGAGATCACTCCGGGGGGGGGGGGGGAGCAGGGGACCTGTCAAGATCAGCCTCCCCTAACCTTCAGTTATTCATTAACACAAGGACTTTATTTTATTTAGATGCTATCGGATTAGAAAAAGAATGAACCTATGGTCAATGGTCCATAACTGATTTCATGGGCTAGATTTTGCACTGCCTCTGTTCCTTTGTGTTCCACTCCCTCCAGCCATAAAGACACTGCCAAGAGGGAGATTTTAGCTGTATTAGCACTAGTAGTACCTATTCTCTGAACACACTGAGAAACCCGCTGAGTAATTTGAGGCTATATAGATAGCAAGAGTTGTACACTTACATTGCATTGCAAAAAAGAAAAAGGGGGCACATATAAATCTATTTTACCATATGTATATAGCTGCTCGTGGGTAAGTTATTAGTGTCAGATTGTAAAATGTGTCTCTCCATAAGTCGGTCGGTGGGTTCAGGGAATGGGTACTGCTTATGGATAGACACATGCTAAAGTTTCAGCCCTGGATCTAAGCTCTGCCTCCTGGCACTAGCCTTTTGGCTGGAGGAATATAGAGTGAATACGACATGGATCTGTAAATCTATTTTGTATGTGAATGGCTGTGTCTCTGACTTTTTTGTTCAAATTTTCTCTATGGGGTCTTATGGTCCGGTGTGTCTTATAGTGTGAAAAATACTTGTATGTCTATGTATATATATATATATAAACTGTTTCAGTTTACATTTTTGTGTTGCTTCTCACTGGGGCATCTCCCTTTATTGACAGATGTCACTGGAACAAATTACCCCTATGAATCAATCGGGACCACTTGAAGTGAATTAAATGACCTGGCATTATAATTAGAAACATTATTTGTGCTTTGTCCATTCAGGTTATAAAATAACAGGTCCCAAGCCCACAGTATATACTAACATTGCATTGAAAAACACGATTCACCACCCGATCCTCCCTCTGGTGCTGCAGATCGACCAATATCATAAAGGTAAGAGGATGCATTCACAAATATAAAGTTCAAAGGTATGCAAAGGTATGCTTTAGATCAGTGTTTTTCAACCTTTTTTGGGCAAAGGTACACTTGTTTCATGAAAAAAATCGAAGATACGCATAATCGCGGCGCACTTCCGGTCCCCACTGGAAGTACGTCATCAGCAGGTGCCCCGCTGGAACGCAGATGCGTACCAGCAGAGCAAAAACACCGCCCCTGGTCTGTGGGGATGCGTGTTGCTAAGCAACCGCATCCTCACAGAGCCGGTCCGTGTATAACACGGATCGGCTGTCTAAGTCTTATAGTATATAGTAGTGTTATACACGGACCGGCTCTGTGAGGATGCGGTTGCTTAGCCCTCCTATCTAGCTGCCTCTTATAGTATAAGACTTATACTATAAGAGGCAGCTAGATAGGAGGGCCGAGGGTGGGGTCAAAAACCCACGGCACACCAGGCAACATCCAGAACAGTGGTTGAAAAACACTGCTTTAGATTGATGGCCGCTTCAAGTGCTGCCATCACATCGTGCACGTTTGCAGCCATCTTTCTAGCACCCATCTAATGCGGACACCCCTTGATCTCGCTTGAATAAAGGTCTGTCGAAACGGTAACGGAAAAGTACTTGAATCCTGATCATTCATGATGTCATTCCTTTGGATGGGGACAAAGGGTGTATGGGGACCTTCATTTTTTTATTCCTATCTTTTGCTTTCAAAATGTTATCAATTCTTAAAGATAACTAAAGCTGGGCATACACGGTTCGATTTTTCCATTCGATCAACCTGAAAAACGATAAAAAAAAGTCGATAGTTTGAAAATTGATTCCTTTTTTTGATCAAAAGCTAATTGGATCCAACATTTTTACCCAAATTGTACATTAAATCGATTGAAAAGTGATCAAACATATTGGTAAATCTCAGTCGATCACTCAAGTATCTGAAAGGTTTTCTAGGCATTTCAATCAATTTTTATCTGATCGTACAATGGAGCAAGGGCCCTGGGCTGAGGAAAGGAATCAATCTGTTTGGAATTGATAACATAATGTGGTGGAAAAAACGTTCCAAATGTAATAAAAACGAATTTAATACTATTGTATTTTAAGTCGTTTGAACAACAAATAGATCCATGCGTCCCAGCTTTACACCACGAATGTGTCTGAGATTAGATAAGGATGCGATCTGACGCAGGCAACATCCTCAGAGCATTGGCGGTAGGTTCTCCAAGATAGTTGGGACAACCTAAACCTGAAGTTCTTCAAACTGTGTTTAGGCGTAATTGCAATATTTCATACTGTATTTAAGTGGTCACACCAAATATTAATTCCTCTTCTGTTCACTCGCTTTGCACCATTAATTAATATGATTTATTAAGTAATGTGTAAACGCATTCTAAATTTTCAGAATTTTTAAATACCTACACGTGCAGATTACCATATATTGTGTACTAAATTACAAAAATAACTTATTTTTTATACTTTTGTTAACTGAGGTTAATAAGAGCATTGCACTGCATGCATTGCATATACACATAATGTATATCGCACCAGACCCACAATGGCAGAGCATGCACTCATTCTGTCACGTGTCATTTACCTCAGAAGGCTCTTCCCGCCCCACACACACAGGCTCAGAACTTTCTGCACATATCTGCCTCGTCCTGCTTAATGGGCAGACAAACATTTCTTGTTCCATTCTTTAAGCCCCCCATACACGTTCCGATTATTCTCCCGACCGATTTTTTGTCCGATCATGTCACCCGATTTTCACTTAAAATGTTATGGTCGGTCGGTCGGTCCATCAGCCCGACCCTATTTATTAACAGCAGATTTTACGGACAGATCCGAAGCGGTCCCGACCAATTTTTCAGCCGATTTTGAGAAATCGGGATCGGTCAGGTACATAATTCCGATTCCGATTAATCTCCCGATCGATTAATCTCCCGACCACATTGGTCGGTCGGGCAAAATTAGTACGAAAAATTGGAACGTGTATGGGGGGCTTTAGCTATTCTGGTAGATGTAGTTCTAGAAGCGGGTTCCTAACACCATCCCCCCATAATGCAATGCGGCAGGAGTTGGCAGTCTGACGGTGGTTGAGTTGGCTGAGGTGAGACTTGTAGTGAACCTGTAGGAGAATGGGGGTGATATTTGAAGCTTTATGGGCTCGGGATACATGGGTTTGCTGTCTGTGCAGCTATGTAGTATTTTTCCAACATGTCAGAAGGGAACAGTCAGTGGGACAGGCATCATTCTATCACTTGAAGTCTGAACTTGCCTCTGACATGCTGGTTCCAAGCCAATGATGTATACTTATACTGCATAGGGATAAGGGCTGGGTGGAACCAATGATGTATACTCATACTGCATAGGGATAAGGGCTGGGGGGGACCAATGATGTATACTCATACTGCATAGGGATAAGGGCTGGGTGGGACCAATGATGTATACTCAAACTCCATAGGGATAAGGGCTGGGTGGGACCAATGATGTATACTCATACTGCATAGGGATAAGGGCTGAGAGGGACCAATGATGTATACTCATACTGCATAGGGATGAGGGCTGGGTGGAACCAATGATGTATACTCATACTGCATAGGGATAAGGGCAGGGTGGGACCAATGATGTATACTCATACTGCATAGGGATAAGGGCTGGGTGGGACCAATAATGTATACTCATACTGCATAGGGATAAGGGCTGGGTGGGACCAACAATGTATGCTCATACTGCATAGGGATAAGGGCTGGGTGGGACCAATGATGTATACTCATACTGCATAGGGATAAGGGCTGGGTGGGACCAACAATGTATACTCATACTGAATGATTTCCATTCTCATCACAGGGGGTATGAAATTATTTCCCTTATGATCACATACGGTATGGAATGATTTCCCTTATAATCAGGGGCGCACATAACTTTTTTAGTGAGCTCCTCAGATGAGTACCAGGAGATGGTGTTTGGTACTCACCCCATATGTAGGGTGGTCTACCTCACTGTTTTCCTCACTGTCCTCTGTTTCCTACATGGTACATAGATTCTGCTGCAGATAGACCGCCTTGTTCCTGATTTAGCCTCTGATTAGCTGTCTTCATCCACAGGTCACCAGCTGGCTTTGGTCACATTTAACTCTGACAGCACAACAACGTTTGAACCCCCAGATCTCATACCTTAGTAGTGCAACCCCGAGATTGTGAGGTTAGTAACTATCCCCTGAAACTACCTGCAGTCCAAATGTGAACATGATCATAGTCATATTCCAACTGTCAACATTCCAACAGTGCTTTTCTCTTTTTTATTTTATTTATTTATTTTGGATTAGTCATTTATATTCCCAATTTCACACCCCTAACTGCAACTATTCATAGTTATTAATGTTTCCCTGCGGTTATCATAGTTATTAATGTTTCCCTGAAGAGATTTCCCTTATGATCACAGAGAGTATGGAATAATTTCCCTTCTGATCACAGAGGGTATGGAATGATTTCCCTTATGATCACA
>CM070038.1:39300173-39323129 GCA_036250615.1 Ptychadena robeensis | reverse complement strand
TTGTGATATAATGTAAATCATTCCATACATACCCTCTGTGATCTAAGGGAAATCATTTTCCATAAAACCTCCTGTGATCATAAGGGAAATCATTTCCATACCCTCTGTATTCATATGAAACATTCCATACCCTCTGTGATCAAAGTGAAATCATTCCATACTCTCTGTGAGCAGAAGGGAAATCATTCCATACCCTCCTGTGATCAGAAATGAATCATTCCATACTCTCTGTGATCAATCAATCCAATCCCCCCCCCTAGTGATCCGAAGGGACATCAATCATACACCTTGATCATAAGGGAAATCATCACATAACCCTCGTGATCATAAGGGAAATCAATCCATACCCTCTGTGATCATAAGGGAAATCATTCCACACCCTCGTATCCTAAGGAATCAATCCATACCCTCTGTGATCCTAAGGGAAATCATTCCATATCCCCTCTGTGATCATAATGGAAATCAATCCATACCTCTGTGATATAAGGGAAATCAATCCATACCCTCTGTGATCTTAAGGGAAATAATCCATAACCTCTGTATCATAGGGAAATCATCCATACCCTCTGTGATCAGAAGGACTCAAATCCTACCCGTGATAGAAGGGAAATTCATTCCATAACCTCTGATCAAAGGGAAATCATTACCAATAAACCTCTGTGATCATAAGGGAAATCATTCCATCACTCTCTGTGATCATAAGTGAAATCTTCCATACCCTCGTGATCATAAGGGAAATCAATCATACCCTCTGGTGGATCATACGGGAAATCAAATCCATACCCTCTGTGATCATAAGAAATAATCCTAAACCTCTGTGATCAGAAGGGAACTCATCCATACCCTCTGTGATCAGAAGGGAAATAAAATCTACCCTGTGATCAGAAGGGAATCATTTCCAATAACCTCTGTGATCAGAGGGAAATCATTCTACCTCTGTGATCATAGGAAATATTCCATACCTCTGTGATCATAGGGAAATCATTCCATAACCTCTGTGGATCATAGGGGAAATCCATACCATACCCTCTGTATCAGAGGGAATCACTCCCTACCCTGGTGACAGATGGAATGATTTCCCTTATGATCACAGAGGTTATGGAATGATTTCCCTTATGATCACAGATTTACATTTTGATCGCAGGGGGTATAAAAAATTTTCCCTTCTGATCACAGAGAGTATCAAATGATTTCCATTCTGATCGCAGGGGGTATAAACTTATTTTACTTATGGTTAGGGATGGACCGAACTGTTCGCCGGAGAACAGTTCGGCCGCGAACTCGGCATGTTCGCCGATCCTCTCGCCGGCGGACAGTACGGGTGTTCGACCCGTCCTGTTCGCCGGCCAGAAGAAGATCTAAATTCTTCCTCCGGCAGGATCAGAACCTGCGAGATCGTGCCGGAGGAAGAATCTCTTCACTACAAGACCGGGCATGAAGCCGGTCTTGTAGTGAAGATTCCGGCTCAGAGTAGGAAGTGACGTCAGTGACGTCACATCCGGCTCCCGCAACCAGGAACGATGCGTTCCAGGATGCGTTCCATGGACCGGATGTGACGTCACTGACGTCACATCCGGTTTTTCCGATTCAAATTCCCCGCCTAGAGGCGGGGAATTTGAATGTGTCCGCGAACAGGGCGGACGGCGGACGGCGGACATCTTTAAAAGTTCGACCCGCCCTGTTCGCGGACACTCCGGGCTGGTGTTCGCCCATCTCTACTTATGGTCACAGGGGGCATGAAATTATTTCCTTCCTGATCACAGGGGGTATGAGATGATTTCCCTTCTGGTCACAGGAAGTATGATATGATTTCCCTTTTGGTCACTGAGCTCTTTAGTTATCCACACTTTAGCAGTAGAAGAGTTAAAAGCACTGTCAGTTTCTATCTGTTTCTCATTGTGGAGATGCTTTGTGGTTTTTAACAGGAAGTGAACAGATATCTATAAAATGTAAGGGAAATCCTGTTTACATGTCTTCAGTGGACCGGAATAAAAAAACCAATTATATGTAGGCCAAGAGCACCTGTTTTATTAATGTGCTAGCTCTTTCTAGCTTAAACTAGGACAGTAATGGCAAACTTATGGCACGCGTGCCAGAGGTGGCACTTGAAGCCCTCTCTGTGGGCACTCGGAGCCAGCACAGAGGAGAGAAATGCAGCCTATTGGCCCTCAATGCTGTCAATTCTCTTCCCCTCTCTTCTTATTGCACACAGTGCCCCAAATCCTTCCCTATTCTATCTTATAAGAAAGTAGTTGTGTGTTTACATGTTTGCATATGATCTGTGTGTAATTCCGTTTATATTGCCACGTTAGGCAATATAAACTGAATAAGTGGGGTTTGGGTTTCAGTTTGGGCACTCGGCCTCTAAAACGTTCGCCATAACTGCACTAGTATAAATAGAATTTCTCTCCTATGTGCAGGTGACATCTGAATCATATTTACACTATGTACCTTGCCAAATTTCTTTTAGAGAGAAAATATCAATAATAATGGGACGCAATCAGACGCACCGTGCCATAAGACGCACACAGTTTTTAGGGCAGGAAAACCAGAAAAAAATATTTAATACGTTTTCACATCATTTGGGTTCATGCAATGAATTCAATGAATGCAATATTCAGTTCATCCAGTAGGGGTCACTAGCAGAAGAACATTCTCAGCACTTAACGTCATTCTCCACACTGATCGGCAGGAGAAGGAGGGGGGGGGGGGGAAATCTGCAGTCTTCTCCCTCTCCTCTGCTCTGATCAGCTGGGAAAGATGGCAGTTTATCTCTCTCTCTCCATTGCCTATGCCAGCAGAGCTATAAAATAGAATCCTTGGCCATTTCAATCTTCCTTAATTCCTTATTTATACATATACAAACAATGTATACATTTGTGAATGCCCCTTTGTTGCTATATTGAGAAAGTGATCAGTGTTCAGCCCGTTCATCTACAAATAAGTTACAAGTCAAGCTGTGTTAAATCTGTATATGAAAAAGTTTGTTTTAAAACCAAAAAATTATTGTTGAAAGTTACTGTTTGTGAATGTGTGAATGGGTGTTTGTTTTAAAATCTGAAGTTGAAGCATTGCAAATCTGTCCAATGGGTATAAAGCCCCCCATACACCACATACAATTACCATGCAATTTCTGTACAACCAACTTTTCTTCTACCAAAACCATGTAATAGGAGGACCTTTCTAACCCTTCCAATCACTATGTATTCTATCAGGGAGGACCCTGCACTACATAGTTGTTGGTAGGTCTCATGGAAGTTGTATGGAGGAATCTGAAGGTGTATGGGGGGCTTAAGAAAGCAACAAAGTATGATTTATATGCTGTTTTTGTTTGTATTATATATGGTAAATGGTCTTGTAAAAAGAAAAAACAAGATTGCTAATTTATTGAATTGTACAGGCCCATTCAACTAGATCTGAACATGGTTAGCTGGTGTGATAATGCAAATGAAGTATTTACACATACTGCATCTTCTGAATCTGCCCTCGAGTTTTCAGTTTCACAATGCAGCCCTCCGATGGTTTCCCACTGGTATATTTGTATGCATGTCTTCAATAGATGTTTTCAGAAAGTACATCTAGATAGAATTACTTTTCTGTGCTTCACTGTCATGCTGTGCACGCCTTCCCTCTGTCCCCACTTTTACATCTGATAACAATAATTATTGTTGGCTGACACACTGGGGAGAACAAAACTCAAATTTTTATACCCAAAAAGATCTTTTAGTAAACCTTACATTGTTTTCAAGCATGCAAAGTAATGTTTATGTCTAAACTAGGCACATCAGCTTTTACTCGATTGACTTCTGATTCAAAGGTAATATAGACTGTCAGACAAATAAAGCCCCTCATACACCTTTAGATCACTCCGCACAATTTCCTTTAGATCTTCCAACAAATATGTAGTGCCGGGTCCTCCCTGATAGAATACATAGTGATTGGAAGGTTTTGAAAGCTCCTTATATTAAAGGGTTTTGGAAGAAAACCAAGTTGTACAGAAGTTGTATGGTAAGATTGTAAGGTGTATGGGGGACTTAACAATCACATACTGCAATTATGATCAATGTAGAACCAATTGATACATTTTCAAAGCCATGTCCAAATACTCCATAATACGATTACCATATTTTTCGGACTATATGACTTTTTCACCCCCAAAATCAGGGGAAAATAGTGCCTGCGTCTTATGGTCCGAATGATTGCAACTTGGCTCCCTGCCAGCTCTCCCGGCAGATGGGAGATCTGCACACAGCCAGATCTCCCATCTGAACTGTATTAGCTATATTTGCAGAGCCCCGCAGATATAACCAATACAGAGTGCGTGTGGGGAAAGCCGCACACTGACAGTTTCCTCACACAAAGCCGCAGAGGGGAGACCAGAGCCCAGATTCCCCCGCCAGCCCCCCCCCCCCCTCCCTTCCTGTGTATCAAGAAGAGGCGATGCCTGAGGTGTGATCTCTAGTGACACCATTTTTGTGGCTGAAATTGGGTACTGCAGGGGATTTTTTCCCTTATTCATTTAAACACATAAAATATTTTTTTCAGTGCAATATGATCACTGAGAAAGATAAGACTGTCAAATAATTTCTCCTGACTGATGTCTCTGACAAAGTGTTGAGTGATGATGTTTATTTTGTGTAAAAATTGTTGTAATGGGTGAAGCCTGCATTCTTTAAAGCCCAACTTTGGGCTTTGTGCTCATCTCTTGGGTCCATGACACCAGGGTGGACTGGAGACAGGGTGGCAGTTTCTGTATTGTAGAATGATCACTCTATTTTCTGCATGGCCCCTCTCACCCATTCCCACCCAATATCCAATGGGGTTTGCTGTACTGCATTTGTCCATGCACAGTGGATCTCATGATTCCAATGAATTCTGCTATAGTCAGAAAAAACTACAGCCTTAAGTCTAGTTTTCCTTTCCTAACTATTGGACCACCAAAGGGGTTATGTAAGGTAAATCAATTGTTTAATTTGATTATTTGAAAACTTTTTTTTAATTCAGTCAAAAGTAATCAAGTATAAAATCATGAGTATTTTGCCAATCATTTTAATAACTAATAGGTTGATCAAGTGAAAACAGTGATCACTTTGCATTTGGATCACCTAAAATTATGTTTGGTAGTGATTAAAGTGTGTGCTAGTATAACTGATTTATATTCAATTGACATTCAATATTTAAATTGCACAAGTTGATTTGATAAAAAATGTATCTGCTGATGCATTCATGGCTACCTTTACAGTGCGAGCCTTCGAGAGAACACGAGAAGAAGAAAAATGGGAATAGATGGATGTTGCATATGCCTGCAGAGGGAGCAGTGATGGAATGCTAGATGTGAATTGGTCATTACACCCTCTTACCCCTGCCTCCCAACTCAGGAATGCTAGATGTGAATTGGTCATTACACCCTCTTGCCCCTGCCTCCCAACTCAGGACACACAAGACCTCCTGAGCTAACAGTTGCATGCCCTCCTTATTTTGTGTACTCTGTGACAGGAAGCTTGATTTTCTTTATCTGCCACCATTCATAGATGACCCCCCCCCCCCCCAGGAAGTCATGGGACAGTGCCAAAACTTATCTTGGCGGTCTGCATGGGAGCACATATTCATGGGAAGGGAGTACTCACTGCTTTAAAGTGTATGTGTTTGTGAGGACCCCGGCTGTACCGGTCACCGCCTGCTGGTGGCACTGTGCTTGCCCTTCCATGGGTTGGTCCCACAGTCACCAGCAGGTATCTCCCTGCAAGCGTGGGCTGGGTGGAGCACACACCTGCCTCGTTAGCTTAAGGGCTATATAGGTGTGCTTCATCCAGACACGCTGGCTGTTCATTGCTTTTCCTGTCTTCATGTCATTGCCTATCTCTATACCTGAACCCTAGACACTCCTGTACCCTGGACTTTTCGTACCTGTTTTGTTCCTGTCTGTGAGTCCTCAATAAATCAGTTTTTGACACCACCCTACCTGTCTGGTCACCCCCTCTGTACCTGATCCTGACAGTATTCTCAAAAAAAAAAAAAATACATATGTAAAATTGAAGTTTGACTTACATCTGAGCTGGTATGATGGTGACTTAGCACTCCACAATAAAATAATATAATTGCCTGTTATTCTCCAGAATGATATGAGAGATGCCATCTTTATTAGCCGGGGGGTTTAGCACAGGGTGCAATATCACGAGTAGCCACTGGGGGCATTTATAGTGTTTTTCTATGGGAACATTTATCTGTGTACTTTAAATGCAGAGCAGAGATTAGGGACTGTGCTCAGAGATGTTGGGCTCTTGGGGGGGGGGGGGTAGAAGTAAGGGGCTGCGAGTGATCTTCTTAAATTACTCATTTCATGTAAGTTGTTGTTTTTTTTATGACATCCTCCCTTTTATCGGGACTTCTAGTACCATTCATGCAAACATGAACGTCTGGTGGTAGGTCTGCTTTAATAATGCCCCTGACACACTCCTGAGTAGTGATGGCCGAACTACGGGCGGAGCGGATTTTTAAAAAAGTTCGCCGTTCGCGGACAGATTCAAATTCCCCGTCTCTAACCCGGATGGGACGTCAGTGACGTCACATACGGCACCTGGAACACATAGTTCCTGGTGTGCTTACCGGATGTGACGTCACTGACGTCACATCCGGATGTGCGAGCCGGTTTTCCACTGAAAGACCGGGTTCTCTACCCGGTCATTAGTAGAAACATTCTTCCTGTGGTGGGATCTCGCTGCTAATGATCCCACCGGAGGAAGAATAGAGGGCTCCTTCACGCCGGCGGACAGGGCGGGTCGAACACCCGTACTGTCCGCTGGTGAGAAGGAGGGCGACATGCCTTGCGGGCAGTTCGGCCATCACTACTCCTGAGTCTGGGAACAACAACGAAAACAATGATACTGTGACATCTAGTGACCATTCGTTGTACTGCAGGAACACTGCCACAGGAAGAATGTCAACAGTGCCAATATGAAATGGGAACTTTTGAGGGAACAGCAGTCAGGAATATTTTTTGTGTTATGTGGAGTTTTTTTCCATCGTGTCGGCTCAGAGATACAAAAAAAAGTTAATTCAAAATTTTTAATTTTTGCTATAGTTTAAATCAATATCTTTCAATAATATCTTTTTAGCAATAATGCTATCTGCATTATGTTACATATGCCAACTATTGTTGACATCAGCCTGCTGTTGGAATTTGCATGCCATCATTACAGTATTTGTCAAATCATTGTTATTATACAGATATGATTAGAAATTACCTATCACTTATATCTCTTCTTATGTGTCATTAGCTTAATATCTGCAGAAGTCATAGGACTTCTTCAATCTCATGTTAGTAGTGTGATTAAACTCACTCCAACAGACTCCCATAAAGAAATTGGGAAACATTGTGGGCGGGGAACGTAAAAGCTAAAACATATTTCCGTAGCAATATAAAGCTAGCATGCACTTTAGGGGCATTACAAAGCTGGGACAAATAGTTGGGGTGTGTGTGTGGGGGGGTTATTACTAATGCCATAGTTGTTGAATGTAGCCCCTTACAGTTCTGGCCACACTCACTAATCCCATATATATATATATATATATATATATATATATATATATATATATATATATATTCTGTTATCATAACTTTTCCATATATTCAGACATATTTATAATATCATAATAGCCATACTGACCCTCTAATGGTCCTTTGCCTGCACAGCTCGCTGTCCTATATATGTCTAATATTCAATAGAGTTGTTCTGTCTGGGATTAGTCTGATGTGTACTACATTAAACATGAATTCGTTATCTTTTTCCCTGATAGTATAAATCCTGTAAACACATTAAAAACACTGACCAGTAAAGGATCATGTTTAGTAAAAGTAGTAGATGATACCAATTCCTTTATAGAAGAAGAAACTGGCCTTTTATATTACATTAGCAGTGTTAATTAATGTCACCCATAAATTATTATCCTAATTATCACCAGATAAATAATCTGAGGGAAAAAATTAAACGAAGAATGACAAAGAATTTAGGGCATGGGCAGTAAATGTGATTTTTTACAGATAGGAAAAACAATTCTGATAAGTCTCTGCGCTTTTGGCAACAAGCGTTTCTCAGTTTCCATTTTTTGTTTTGTTTTATTCATTCTCTTTGGCTTTTTTCCCCCCTTTAATATAATGTTTTCCCTTTAGCCTATTTTATCTTACTCTGCGGATAGAGGAGGGAAAGTTTAATCTCTGGACAGTTTTTCTTTTCTTTTTTAATGTGTTTTTCTCCGGGAGGTGGGGGGCAAAAGAGAGCCACGTATCTGCTTCGCTTGTGTATTTTAAAGGCAGCGGACAAAAATCAAAATATTTGAAAATGTATTTCATGGTAATTATGATAGATTTTATGGCTGGGTGGCAGTACTCAAAGGCAGACTGAATGCCTTAATTTGTATAGAAATTGTAATCATTTGTTCATTTCAAGGTGAAAATTGCATTTTTTAATTTAAATTGTATCCTGCCTGATAGTCTATTATGCAGTGAAATTGTCTGCATGTATGAGTGGCTCAGTGTGTTTTCATGCCTGTTACGGCCTCACTTATTCCCGATTCACTTTGTACACAGTCGCTGCATTTGCACAAAGATGGGGTGGGCTTATAGCAATGGGGGCGGCTGCGTTCTGCGTTAGCTTCTCTGTTTGTTTTGCCTGTGTATGGAGTAGGCTGTTTCTATATATATATATATATACACATACACACATACCTTTTTTATAGAGCCTTTTCACGACATTTCATGGTCTTAATTGCTTCTCTTACCTGAATTTTTGTTAATGTAAATGTTAATGACTGTAAATAAACACATTTTATTTCCTGTAATGGACAACCATCTCCCTGTGACTGTAGATGCAATTTATATCTTCAGATTCTTGATATATAAACATTTTGTGTTGTAAAGAGCAACCTTTCCATCTACGTTTTATTTCACTAAAGGCAACATAGTGGTCCCTGTTTCATAATTAACGAATAAGTTGGGTTAACATTGGTCAAAATGTTTAAACAAAAAAAAATCATTTGGTATCCAGGAAGTTGGCAAGTATTCACTATGTATATTCAGGTCCCATCCATGAGCATGTCACAAGATATCCAATGGGCTTGTTCACATATGTATGTTTTATTTTCTTCCATCAGTGTTCATTAGAAGTTCCATCAATATCAATAGCAATATCATTTGGGCTTCTCACACTTGACACCGCAACAGAGAGATATGAACCTAGTCTTAAGACCCCCATACACGTCTAGATTTTCTGTTCAATCAACTTAAAAAGATCATTTTTTTTTGGGGGGTCAGGGAAATCTGTGATTGATTGTATGTTTGCCAACTGTATTTGATATGATATTTAATCAACTTTTTTGGGATCGACTAAAAGTGTAATCAATTTCAATACAACCAATTGAAATTTACCAGCATGTCCAATCAATTTTCAATCATTTTTTCCCCAATTTTAATTGTTTTAGGTTGATCTAACCATGTGGGCTGCCATAGATTTTCAATCAATCAACCAAAAAATGTATTGAATAAAGGTGATTGGATGCGAAATGTAGATGTGTATGGGGGCCTTTAAGTTTAACAAAATTAATCTATTTTCTTTTTATACTTGGATGCCTTTACTGTCGTCTTATTTGTGCAATGTTGAGCAGTTGCTCTCCTTTTCAAACAAACTTTCCACCATGCTTGCCAATTTCATAGTCCGTTTGGTTATAGTTAGTTTTCATCACTCTGAATATGTTGTTGCTGCACCGGGAACGTTAAACGGTGGTCTAAGTACATGATTAATAGTTGTTTGTTGTTTTTGTACTTTTAAATGCAGAAGCCAAACCTTAAAGTGTGTTGGTTTTGTTGCTTTTTTATTTTAGTTTCTTAATGCCTGCATTGTATATGAAGTGTAAAAGTAGCCATACATGGTTAGATTTTTCCAAAAAATGTCTATTGAATGGGAAGTGATTCACACGCACCTGGTATGATTGACCAAAAGTTATCAAAATTTACATCTAATGAGCAGTGACATGTTAGTAAATTAATCAGTTGATTGTACAATAATCTAAGAATTCTAGATTTGTAAATGATGGCGCTATGCAGCATGTGCACAGATCTAAATCTCCTCATGAATTTCCCAGTGATCATTCACAGTGAACCTAAAAACGGCGAACATCCCACCTTGAACAATAGATTTTTCTACGATCCAACTTTCCCAGATCGATTTCTAGAATGTTCTGGAGCGAAAATGATGTCAATGTCATACTAAAAATGGCACAAGTCGATCGATGACCACTGCCATACTTATAAGGCGAACAATCTTTTCCAAAAAAACGTCATGTTGGATTCCTGTACAATGGATTTTTAATCACAGGAACTTTCTAATCCTTCCAATCACTATGTATTCTATCAGGGAGGACCTGGCACTACATATTTGTTGGTAGATCTAAAAGAAATTGTATGGAGTGATCTAAAGGTATATGGGAGGGGCTTTACACGCGATTGTTGTTAGACTGATTGATATTTAAATCGCATAAGATGATTGAATCTAAAGCCGGCCATAGACGTCCCAATCTATGGCCGGCTTTTAGCAGACTCCTCACAGCATGGTGACGTCACCACGCTGTCACCATGCTGTGAGGGGTCGGCTACAGAACGGACAGGAATCCTGTGTTCCACTAACACACGCGATATTTGTCAGATTGTAGCCAATTAACTCACAGGGGGAGTGGACCCCTCCGAGTTAACAGACTGCAGCACAGGATCGGGCAGAAAAAGAACCAGCAGGATGGATCTGTGTGCGATGGGACCTGCCAGCTCTTTTGGTCGGATCCTCAAGGTGGGCTCCCCTGTTGTTGCGGCCGACCGACCTGTATGTGCTCAATCGGCCTGTCTATGGGGGGCTTTAGATTGGTCGTGTAAAAGTCAAACCATGTATGATTAGCTTCATTATGTCATCTTATCAATGAAAATAAGGTAAAACAATGAAATACTGAGTTTACAAGGATGATTCCCTTGTGTAAAGCTGGCTATAAATGGCTCAATTTATTTTATATATTATTTATTATTTAGTTCCATTGAGCACTAAAAAAGATTGTTTGAAAATCGATTCCCTTATTATAGAATAGAATACATAGTGATTGGAAGGATCAGAAAGGTCCTCATATTATATGGTTTTGGTAGAATATAAGTTGATTGTACAGAAATTGTATGGAAAGATTGTAAGGTGTATGGGGGCCTTAAAGGTTAAATGACGCCTATAATGAAAAGAGCAGTGAACTGTCTATTATAAAAGACGGCTTTTAGATAACTATCCAGCAATATTTTGGAGCATGAGCCCACACCTTTACCTTCATAACTAGAAGGGAGTCGAATGTAAAAGTAGCCATAGACGTGTTGATTCTTTTGTGATCTGTTCGATCTGAACATGTGATTGTGTAATTGATGATTTATCACTTTGCACACCACCTTGGGTAACAGATTCTGTAAAAATGTTTCCCCTAGCCAGCTGAAAAAAAAGGTTAATTTCTTGAATTCATTAGATCGGAAATGAGGTAATTGTGGGTGTATCCGAACATGTAAATTATGCAAAAATGGTCCAATCGAAATGTAATCATTCGTAGGTCACCACTAATGATACATCGCTCGCGGAGTGATCAACCAAAAATGTCCGATCACCTTCTGTTCGATCTCTTCTTCGATTCATTTTTTCTTCGATCGTACTAGGTGGGCAGCAATCAATTCCTAATTGATCGACCTCACCGATCAATCCTCGCGGTCGATGGAACGGGAAAATCTACAGGTGCATGGATAGCTTTTCTGTATCTGTCCTCCAGTTATCTTATTTCATCACTGCTTTGCTGTAGAAAAAGTCAATTTGAATCTAATTTTACAGCAATATTCATTAAACAATGTAGTCTATATTATAATTTCTCTCTCCGTCTCTTTGTCTGCGTCTTATACCTCTTTTTTTTATTAATTTTCCTTATCTTAGCTCTCATACATATTTTTTCCCCCCTTTATCTGTTCTTACCTGTGCACCTTTCTCTTTTTTTCAGACCCCCCTCCCCATACACAGACACACTTCCTAATTCTTTTTTCCTTTGACTTTTCTTTGCACTCTGCCTCTTTAAGCCCAGTCCCAGCTGCACTCTCTCTCTCTCTCTCTCTCTCTCTCTCTCTCTTTCTTGCTCGTCTTTGGGAGAGGGTGCAAAATTAAGTTATGTGAAGCTTGGGAGCCAGAACCAGATGCGCCAGGAAACAGGCTAGTTATGTATTCATGAGCTATGAGGCGGATAAATAAAAGGATTCATTACCGACCAGAGTGTTACTAATGACATATACCTGGTGCCGCACAACTCTGAAAATCGAATGCGACACAGTGAGATAGAAAATACGCTCTTTTTATCCTGGGTGCTGAGCTCAATGGGAAGCTTCCCCTCCCCAGCCAGATCTAATTCTGTCCTTACTAAATCGACATTTACAATTCCATCGCTATTATGTCCTACCAGGGCCTCTGTACCTGCTGTCATGACCTTACTGTTAGAGGTAAATTGCAAGTGGCTCCATTTAGTGAGCTGAATGGGATAAACAGTCCAGTGTATAATACATAAGGATAGATAACCTGTTCTTGTAGGACGCAGCTGGGTGCCAGAGTCTCCAAATATGCAAAGTGCAGAAAATCTGTGACTCTAAATATTTTCTTATCAACATGGCCTCTACTACTGTGCATGAATGACATCCATTTTTTAACAATTCATTGCTACAAAACTTTCATATGGAACTTGTTTCTGAAATTCTACTTTGTTGTAACTAGCAGGCAGAGGTATATTATGTTCACCTCAGGATAAAATGATTGGCCCTTGGGGTCTGTTTAAAGTTTTTCATTTTCTAAAGTTCTTCTGTTTTTTTCATGCTAAGTAGATATATATATATCACTTCTAGGTAATTATTGTATTAATCTTTTAACTTGATTCAACATTATAAAGTTTAATTCTAATTACGAGGGGAAATTCTGCATAAACCCCACATACTCTTAGCCTAGGGCTGTTTTTAATAATGACAAGATACAGCTATGTTAAAAAATATGAACCTTTGCTGAATAGTATAACACAACAGGAATGTATCCCTCTAAATATGAGTTACTGAACAGTCCACCCTGAATTGCAAATTTAAAATAATAAAAGCCCAGTGCCTGCGTGCCCCTGGGCCCAGTTTACCATGGGACTATTCATTACTCAGGGGTAAGCAGAGTTGGGAAGGTCTCTTTACTCTTTCTCCTTATTTCATACAATTCTAAACCACAACCATGCCGCTGTGTGCAGTGGTTTTACACATTGTGGTGTCGGTTATTGACAACCTCTCACATGTTATCCTTATGGCCAAGGATCATGCAGCTGTACAAATCTTAAGAAGACATACAAATGCCAGAGTCCCATTTTTTTAAAATATGTAAATATCTACAGTGGTCTATTATTTGATGTTGTTCACAGTGTGTCAAGGCCAACGCATTTCCCACAAGTGCACATAATATTCAGTGGGCCAGTTTACATGAAAATGCCTGTCTACCATCATGAAACGATATGTGTGTGATCAAGGCTTTGTTGTCCAAGTTCACGGACCCTCAGAAGGACTTACAGACAGAAAAGCATGCATATGAAGCACGAGCAAATGGTAGTGTAATACAGTATGTTTTTTTTAATTACTTGGAGTCTCCCTCTATTTTAAAACAAGACTTCCTTTAGTTATAGATACTGTCAGGACTGGTAACGGGGTCCCCTCCAGGCAATACCTGAGCCCATAGCAGACTTGGCAGATCATGGAAGGTGGGGTGAAAAGTGTGTATCCCCCCTCAAAGGTAACAAGTGTTGTGGGGGTCTGCATTGTGGTGGATCCTTACCCATTCCTAAAACCCATAGTTTTTGTACTATTTTTATACTTCCAGCACTGTAGATATTGTCTCCAGACGTTATCCTCTCCCAACAACTGGAATGTGCACTGTGACTGGTAATGAGACTGCGCATCTAAATTAAGCTTGGTTGGGTTCCGCTATGCAATGGTTATTTGCAATGTTCACATATGTGACACTGGGGCTGGCAAGCACATGTTAATGTGATCAATCCCAATGTCCCATATGTAAACATTGATTCAGGTAACCTTCTGCACATATGGGTACCAGGCCTAAGCAAAATGACATACAATGTACCATTCCCAATCAATTATTCTTCATTTGCCTAGGCCACTTTGCTTACCTCCTTTAGGAATGGGTAAGGGGTCCGGCGGACCCTTGTTCTCATTCCAAATGTGGGGTTGGGGATCACCTAAAATCGGTCACCCAGATCCTCAATGAGCCCCTTACCCACATACCCCAATGTATTGCCTGGATTCATTGCCAAACAAGCCTGATGTCTATAGGCTTTATGGGAATTTTTATTTAATAAATAACAAGCTTAACTTTTTGCATCCTTCGCAATAACAATTATTTCAGTTGGTCTTCGTAAGTGCTGTGATGGTCAGCATGTGTTGGAGGATATTCTCAAACACTTTTTTTTCATAAAGTAATCTAATTTTAGAATGTTACAGACGGTCTATATATTCTACATATATTTATTTGTCCATGCACAAATCAAGTGTTGCAGCTTTAAACATTTCAGCCTCTTTTACCTCTCGCATGTCTCTGCACTCCCCGGTTTAATCTCTGCTTCCCTAGTCTCCAATATCCTGGATTAGTTTCAATGAATAAATGATGTTTGGAAACCTTGGTAATTGAATAATCTGCAGTCAGTGAACGATATCTGGTGTCTGTGTGCCAGTGTTTGACTAATTGCCAGGTTGCACAATCCTTTCTTACTTTGTCCAGTGCACATTGCTTTTCTTAGGTTTTAGTAGTAAAGAACAAAAAATGATCTATACCAAATAAAATAGTAATTTCTTAAAGTTACCCCATCCTATGTACTTCCTGAATAACAAGGAGAATTGCCTTTTACCATTACCAGCAGTAATCAACTGTCCATTGATTTCCTTGGATTCAATCTAAACATTCCTTTTTAGTTACAACAGGTACTTACACTATCCATCTCAATAAGTGGAAAATATTAATATATCTTATTCATTATCTATGAAAATATTTCTTATGGCTATCATAAGATAATACTCCAAAAAAGGCCATGTACATTTGAAAAAAAAATGTCCCAACCCCATATACAGTTTTCCAAAACCAAGGTACTAAACTTAGCAACAAACTATATTTCCCAATGAAAGAAATATGCTTTAACAAGTCATAGACAACAAGATCCAAGCCAGCTCCATCTCCTTATACTTTATACACAACCTTTTATAATCTATATGCTATAGATTTTACCAAAGCTTGTAATAATATCTAATACAGGACCACAGCCAACAGTACCCTGGAACATTTCCATATTAAGGGCTTAATTTATTTTGGAACCAATTATTTAACATGTCCTGGAATGTTTCTGCTGCCACTAATATGTATACAAAAACATAGCGCTGGAAAATGATAAAATACATCAAAAATGGGTTTCTCCAATATATGTCTGAATTTGGCCCATAACAAAACAGTAGACTTTTTATATGCCATGCCCATTGAACACTTCTTCACCCCAGATATACCGTACACAATGCATTATTAAAGTATAGAGAAATCGCCACATTTAGCTAGATTAAGAGGAGGGACCAAGATTATAGAAAAAAATAATGTATTCATTAAATTAATGTTTAATCACCACATTAGTGTAGTAATTGCAATCCTATATTGAGCTGAATTGTGAAATTTTTACCGTTTTCATTATTTATTCCTTCTTTACCTCATTGTGTTGCACTATTACTGCAGCTAGTATCAGTTTAAGCAAGACATCTTCCATTCCATTTTATTTATGTAGCTCTTTAAGTGCAATATTTTGTACAGCTCAATATAAATTGCTGTCTGCACTCACCGCTTGATATGCATAGACCTTCACCACTAATGTTTGCACTACCTGGTGCCGGGAAGAAATTTATGCATCTCCACTAGTGTTGAGCTCGAATATTCGAATTGCAAATATATTCGGCCGAATATTGGCTATTCGAGAATTCGCAAATTCCGCGAATATGTTGGCTGATATTCGCAATCTCAAATATTCGCGAATATTCACAATTTGAGTATATGAAGCATAAATCCCTATCATGTGAGCATTCATTTTGAAGGTAATTGCGATGCGATTATAATTTCACATACATTTTTGCAATGCATTGCCATTGCGAATTCATGAATATCGAATCAAATATTGGTAGAATTATTATCGAAGTATTGTAAATTCGAATATTACCTATGCCGCTCATCACTAGTCTCCACCCCAGCACAATATGCAATAATCCAAATAAATTCCTGCACCCAAATGATAAGCCAAATAAACTTTATTTTCCATTGTTGACTCTACTATTAAGCCCAAGTTTAGGGTGAAACGTGTCAGCAGAATATTATCAGGAGGAAATTGTATGTGGAGCTCCTCTTTGAAAAGATAAAGATCCTTTGAGCGCGGAATTTCCTTTGAATGATTGTAAATTTCATTGTACTTACAAAGTTTATAAACAATAACCATTCATGTAATTGTTCCTACTTGTTATCCCATATTATATTATTTTATAAAACTGATTTATTCCCCAGCAAAACACATTCGCTACTATCGTGTTCACAGCACATGTACATGGACAGCACATGTACATGGACCATGTAATTGAGCTGCTGAAAAGCTATCTATAATGTGGAACTTAATGCACATAGACTTATAAGCTATGCATGTGCCAGGTATTCCATCAGATTGAGCCCTCCGTCGAAATGAGCCTCCCCTGCCACCGAATCTACATTATACAATGACTTCAGGGGGAGGAATTTATACTCTATGCTATGCTGCTGCTATGGACAGGGGACATGTCGAGATGAGCCTCTCCCCTGTCCATAGCAGAGTGAACAGTAACATTGGGAGGCTACCTCTCTAGTGATAAGTCAGCCACCTAGATCACTGCACCTGCATATGCACAGAACCATGGGGGGCTGATTTCGATGAGGAGACACATCTCGGTACAACACGGGCCTGCTGACCTCTCATGCAGTTTGAAGACAGGTAACTTTCTGTAGCAGCAGGAAATATCAACAAATATTTTTACAAATATCAACAAATTAAATGTTTTATAATAAATGTTTATTTTTATAAATATTCAAAAAGACAATAACAGAGGAGTAGAGATACATATAAAGTATAAAAAGGTAAATAGTTATAGTATAGTACAATAATATTCAAAATTCTATAACAAATGGTTCCAAAACATTTTAACAGTGATTGTCATAAATCAAAGATATCATAGATTCCAGCGTATCTCTACAGAGAGAGCAGATAAAGGCTAAATTATTTCTAATATTCATGTCCATTTGTAACTCATAACTTACCCATGAGCAGCTATTTACATATGGGAGGAGATATGATTCTGTGTCACAAAATGTATTTATTGCAATGCAGAATGTTAATGCCATACACAATCCATGCTATCTAATTGTAAAATGTGTCTCTCCATAAGTTGTCAGTGTGTTCAGAGAATGAGTACTGCTAATGCAGCTAAGATCTCTTCTTGGCAGTTTGGCTTGGCTGAAAGGAATAGAACCAATTTTATGTCTTCTGGGATGCATTTCTTTTTACACATTTAGACCATAAGATGCAGAGACATTTTCCCATTAATTTTAATGGTCATAGATGTGTCTTATAGCCCAAAAAATACGGAATATAATTTATTATCTATATGTTCAGGATTTTGACATATTTAATATAGATCTTTAGTGTTCCCTTTTAACATAGTAGTCAATGTTACATTGAACATATTGACAACCCCCTCATGTACAACATATTCTTATATTTCTGTATTTTATTTTTAAAATTCCATAAGAAATGACTTGTAAGATGTAAGCGTAACCCCCATGCCTATTATGAAGAAGGGGCAAAACATGTCAAAAGGTGTTTTATATAAAATAAAAGAACTTAGTTTTTATGTTGGCAGCCCAGAAAAATGGGATTTTTTTTTCTGAAAATTCCATTTAACCTCAATTGAAAATTTAGTGTGTTCATTTAAATTTGTGTTATTTAAATGTGAAAAAACACACTTGATTTTGCCTTGATTATCCAAAATTTACCAACATGAATGATTGTCTACTGTACAATTACTTTTGGTCCGATCACTTTAGGTCGATATTTTTCTCTTAAATTAGCAATTTTTCGGTTGAATGGAAAAACCGGCCCATGTATGGCAACCTTAACTCTTGATGGCCTGTATCTGAAACCTTACCGCTGTTTGTTTTTTTCACCTGTATCATATTGTGATTTCTCCTCACTTACTATCTTTTAAGCATTAAAGCAGTAAATTTCTTCAAAATGTGCTCTTAAAGGCAAGTGGACCCCTAGATCCCCTTCCCAACGAATTTCTTTCTCTTCTCCAAAAGAGTTAAGTTAAACTGGACACTGGAGTTGCTGCGTGCGCAGGAGCTGTGGGAACCGACAAACATATCTAAGCTCCCAGCAGCCGATTCCTATGATCAGAGCACATGCTTTGGGTCATCATCGTGTCATCCAATTGATACTTTGTGGGACAGAGAGTAGATTACATTGGTGGATAATAACTGTGCAGGGAGTATGTGGAATGGTAAAAAAAAATGTAAAAAATTCTATGTGTCTTAAGCAGGGAACACACGGCTCGATATTGGAACCATTCGAGGTTCCCTGCAGCAGCGTGATGACGTCATCAAGTCAGATATTGGAGTAGCTGGAGACACAGCACTCCTGTGTCTCCAGCTTAGCCAATGCTTTGCATGGAGACGGTCTCCATGCAAAGCAACAGACATCGACCGTGGTTGACGGTCATATCCGATATCCCTGTTTTGGAGCGGTATTGATTGGTCCCGCTCGAAAACAGGGATGGCAGCATATAATATCAATAGATGGCCATGAGCGTGCATGGCGCTCGAATCGGCCATCGATCTGGCCTATATCTACACATGTGTATTCAGCTTTATTATTTCTAGGTTTATCTTTTAACCCTTTCAAGGAATGGGTAAGAGGTCAATGAGACCTTTTTACTCATTCCATAGGGTGAGGATTGGGTTCTCTTTGTTAAAGGGGACTGCAAATCCTAATGAACTCTTACTTCTACCCCCACATCACCGAGGCAAGCTTTTGGGGAGAGGCCTCCTTTCCTTAATGAATTTATGCAAATTTACCGTATATCAATGTACAGAATGTGCACACTGGTAGATTTCCCTAATTAATTTCTATTGGGAACTTCAAATTGTGACTGCATACGGTGAAATGTTTTCTATTATTTTTTGATTGTGCAACCAATCTAACAAAGCCTTTTAAGGATTGCAGTCTGACCATAGTATTTGGACTCCTTAAACAGAATCAGACACCTAGAAGCCCTGCTTACTTGCAGCCACTACTCTTCTAGGAAAGTTTGGAAAACTGGAGTGTATTTGGGTATTTCCACTTATTGAGCATTTGTGAGGCCAGGTCTGGATGTTAGGTAAGGAGACATGACTTACATTTGGTGTTTAACCTCCCTGGCGGTATTCCTGAGGGACATTTTCACTAAATTGGTAACCCTGAGCCGCATTTCTTTGGATGCCTATGCCTGTCGGATAATACAGGCATAACATGGGCAACCCCCAAGTCCCCAGTGTTATCACTGTCACCAGGGACATAGGCGAGCTGGGGGGGGTCCCGCTTCTATGCCTGTATTAACTGCCCTAGCGTTATGGACGGCAGCACCTCGTCCAGCGCTCCAACTGTTACTATCGCACTGGACGAGGTGCTGCCGTCCAGTACAATACGGGGCTCTGGGAGAGCATACTCACGCTGTCCCTGTGTCCCCATGCGACATTCCTCCTCGGCTGCTCGTGTCTTCCTCCCCCACTCCGAGTGACGTGATGACGTTAGAGAGGGTTAAGTGCAAATGGGAACATCTGGGGCACCTGAGACTTTTTATTTTGGTGATATTTAGTACATAGCAGCATAGCTTTGTGTCCTAATTTTTGTGGGGTTTTTTTCATTATTTTTATTTAAAAAAAAAAAATTATTTTACATAATTGTTTGTTTCAAACATTATTATATTCAGGATGTCTATTGGACCCTTGTACGGACATATTTTGGGAAGTTACAGGCCTACGACATAAAGAAAAATTTACCATTGAAGTCTATGGTGCACTTTTGGTACAGAAATCTGGACCTCAGCAGTGCGCTAGGGAGGTTAACTGACAGGTAAAGGGTGTCTCAAGTCCTCACATCGCTGGGGCCAAGCAGAGGAAGCCAAAATGGGCTCAAATTTTAAGTAGTAAAACGTTTATGTACCACTTTTGTTGCCTATATTTAAGCAGAATTGAACAGGGGTGGGGTTAAAAGGGTTGAAGTCAGGGTTCTGTATAGGTCATTTGACTTCCTCCCTACCAAACTGGTCATGCCATGCCTTTATGTGTTTGTTTTTGTACTTTGTAGTATTAACATATGACTTCAATTGTTTGGTCCATACCTTTGTGATCATATAATAATGTAACTTGAAATTTATAAAAATGTTTATCCTCTAGTCCAAAATCTGTTGTTTATTCCCTTTGGTTGAGGTTTACCATTTCACTGAAATCAAAACAAATAAATATTCTTTAATTAAATTACATCTTTACATCCCTGTAACTCACAATTACAGCAGAAACATTTGCTTGAGATGTTCCAAGGTCTCGGATTGTTTTTTAACGCCTCTTGGAAAGATTCAATTCTTCATTTAATATTAATCATCAATATAGAGCTCAGCGATTTTCATCCCTATCAGTTAAACGGCACACGAAATATAAACTGGAAAATAGGGTTGGAAATGCCATCTGAAGGCGACATCCTTTCTGGATAAAGGTTGCTAAATTTAATTAGGGGAATATGAGCAGAGTGAATGGGCTCTCCGAGAGTCCCAGCAGCTCTCTTGTGAAATATTCCTGGATAACTGCTTCATTTTAAAGGGTTTTTGACTTTCAGTAGCAGCCGACCACCATTCCTTCTTTCTGGCCTTTGACCTTCACGCTTACTGTGCTTGGGTAAGCCAAGCTGCCAAGCCTGGAGCTTTAATTTATAAAAGGAGGGAACATAACACCAGAATAAATACAGAAATTCGTACTTGTTAACAGACTACATCCACATTTATGCTGGCCATACACACGGCGAGCTGGAGCGATATCGCCCTCCGATATCGCTCTGGGAGGCTAACGTGATGACGTCATCACGTTAGCCTCCCATTGCATTCTGGGGCCCCACAATCGGCCAGGCACCCTTTGTGTGCCGGCCATAAGCAGCGATGGAGACGCCGTCTTCATTGCTGCTTATGGCAATCGGCTCCCATCGGCTCAGATTTTCCGACATGTCGGATCTCTGGCCGGCCGAGAAGTGGGGCGACAGGCATCTGTCGCCCCATGTGGGGACATGCCGATAAACGGCCGGATTTTAACCTGACCGACGGCGAGAGCGCGCACGCCCGTCGGTCAGATTAAAATCCGGCCGTTTATCGGTATGTGTATGGCCAGCATTAGTCAGCATTCAGAAGTGGCTATCTTGTCACAAAGCCTGTCTAAAGTTCATCAGATCACAAGGTAAAGGTGAACATAGATGTGGGCAGATACCCAGGGTAGAGATATTGCCTAATGCACACCAGGTAGGGCATTTTCACTTCACATGTGTTTTAAAGCAATTTGAACTACATATTCACACATGAAAGTGTAGTGGATTTGGTTGTACTTCGACGTGTTTTGCCCCCTTAAATATGGGGCCTCATCAGGGAGACTGATCCACTATAATACAAATACATATATAAATGCCGTAATCAAACAATAGAAAAGCCTTTAACTTACAAATAGCTTAATGTTAATCTTAATATCACATACTCAGATATAATAAGGAGTTCATAATCAAATTTACATAACAGTGTATACATAACAGTATAAATATATTCTACTGATCTCTTTGCCTTTGAAAACAATGCCCCCAGTGGCCGCATATGTTACCACAGCTATTAACCCCCATAAGACTGAAAAAAACATAAGATTTCTACAAATTAAACAATAAAAGCGAAGTACAGTATATTGTTTTAGGATTTTAGAGCCACCGTGAGTCATTAGGAAAGCTCAGCAGGAAGTTAAAAATTCATTAAAATTTTTAGGGGGGTTTGAGTTAGGGTTAGCGCTTCAAGACCATCTTGAGTTACAACCAATATTTTAGTTTTATCTTACAACCTAAGCCGTGACTTACAGCCAGACCTACCAGGGATGTCAGTGAAGCAATTGTAAGGTGCACTCTGAGCCCAGATACGCATGTTTGATGACTTCATTTCAGACAGTGCATCAAAATGCCCCCAAAATAGCTAGAAAAGGCTGGATGAAGGAAAGAAGAGATAGAAAGGGGGAAAAAAGCAATCACAATGGAAAAAAAGGACATTGTGAAGAACTAAGTAGAGCATGTCACAATGAACCATCTTGACAGTCTAGGAAAGGCTAAAGACCCTTCCAAGGAGAGAAAGAACTCCAGAGAGCTAGATTCCTGATGTTCTTATGGAAAGGAATTATCCTCACAAACTATAATCCCCTTCCATTTCATCCTCTCTTCCTGAAAGCCAAAAGATGTCAACTGGAAAGACAGGCCCGGAGCCAAAAGACAGAGACCTAGGCGGAGGGACTACATGACTGGGTTAGTAAATCTTCTAAACCTGCCTAGCTATGTTGTTGTGGTATCCATGTTATGTTATAATGTTATCTTGTTCCATCTTTACCAGATAGGTTGGGTCAGTTGCTAGGCGGGCTTTTTCTGTAGTGTAGTGTGTGAGGAGAATTCACCACAATTTAACCTCCCTAGCGCACTGCATAGGTACAGATTTCTGTACCAAAAGCGCACCAT
>CM070038.1:39269267-39300073 GCA_036250615.1 Ptychadena robeensis | reverse complement strand
TCCCGCCCTCCCTCCCTCAATTTTCTTTGGTTTAGAAAACTTTGATTTATTCCTTTGCTTTTAGGTTTTAAAACTTGTCACGGCAGCCGCAGGGTTGTAAGGTCCTTGAAGGTTGTCTGGTCATGGAAAAGGTCATTGGAAGGGACCGTCGTAGGTACGGAGTCCCACCCTTTGTTAAGGATGTCGGAGTGCCAGGGAACTAGTTCTGTAAGGTGGTATCTGCATTTTATTGTAATTGTCTCCAAGTCGGTGTAGTGCGGCTGGAGGCCGATGTATTGGATGATGCAGATACAGGGTGCTGGATAACTGCCTTCAAGGGACCTTCATTTTAATCTATAATGGTCTGTTTAATGATTGTTATATATTATATTTTGTTATGTTGGTATTTAAAGGCTGCCAGGCCATTTAAAATCCATTCTGTCTGTGTCTCAATTATTCCAGTTAGGTGTTGTTAGGTGAGTGAATGTTGTTGAACGATTAGCACATTACAATAAGCACATTAGCACATAATTAAAACATTAAAAAGAACACCAGGAAAACTATTTGCGTTTTTGGATAATGACACATATTATACACTATACTCTTTATGAAAAGGTTAGATAAGGGGTGCTTTGGGAGGTTTAGAACGCATTTTGTTTATCTCACTTTCAGACAATATTTGGGAATGAATTAAGAAGTTAAGGTTCCATTGTATTATGTATACTACAACTGTACTATTTTCTACTTAACTGGAACATTCTATGCCATTGTTTCTTTCTGTTGCTGAACATGGCCAATGTCTTCCTGTTAGCCAGGACCCCAAACAACCACAATATGTGTTCTAAGTCGATTCCCTCTCTAAAACATACATTTTTTTCTCGAATATACATTTAAGAAAAACTGTTTGGTTTTAGCTTGCAAACAAAACAGGAAAAATTTTATTCTGAAACTTGTGTTGGGGGTGGCAGTTGGAGGTGCGATCCCTGCTAACTGCATAAAATGCAATGATAGAATATGACCTGTTGGGAGTAAGATGTGGTATAGGGCTAATCAGTGCTGTTAGATTCAGAAGGTCTGTACAGAGGAAGTTTAAAGGGCATTTCTGTGTCAATTGAAACATGACAATTTTTGTTAAATACATTAGTATGAATGCACCTGCCAACAAATGGCATGCCCTCCTATATCTTCATTTTGTATCATCGGTCCCTAGCAATTACAAATGGCTGCCGATCTGTAAAGTTTGGGACTTGTGTTGAGTCTGCTTACAAACACAAGGTTTATAGAAGCTCAGAGATCAGACATTGGGCAGGCTCCCTTTGTTCCATTATACAAAGATAATTAAGCGTCTTGGCAGCAGGAGGGTGGCTTAATGATAAAAAGATTGCAAGTGTATCATTATCAATAGAGAAACTGCATTTTATCTGCATTGATTGTATGAAGGACAGGAATAGTGTGGGTGATAAACTCTTCTCCATCGCAGCCATTATTTATCAAATCAGTCAATAATTTCACGCTGTTGGAGAGGGAACAGCAGGGAGTATATAGACACATACAGACTTATATTGGCTGCTGCAGCTGATGCATATAAAGTCCTGGCTCTTCTCCCTTAACAGACCTCATAACGGTCCAGCATAGTGCTGATGAGTTATCCAGAATAAACCAGCATTAAATGTATTGGTTTTCTTTTAATCTGAAAAATAATATTTGTGCACTCGCACCAGCCTCCCTATTCTATCTGAAGCCACTGTTCCCAGAGGATAGCCACAGATGTTACCCTGCCATCTACTTACTCCAGACTCCTGCCAGTGAAATGTAGAGTGCCACTCCATCATGGCATCACAGGAAACTTATTACAGAGAAAGAGAATTTACATTTCATTGTCTATAGTACTGAGATTAACTGTATATATGGAAAAAGATAATAACATGAAAATGTGTCTAGCTTCCTCTCTCCATCCCCCCTTTTTTCTTTTTATATCTGCCTGCTTTATCATTGATGCACACCAGTCATACGGGTAGGTGCTGAACTCTTCAGGGGTAGACCCTAATAAAAAAAAGATGCAGGCAGATCACTTTTGACCATGGAAGTGTTTATCGTTGTTAGAGGTTTATGTATGTTCCATTAATTTCAAAGACACCATATCCTTCATTATGAAGCTTGCGGCAGGACAAAGTTAGTGAAGTCTTGACTACATTTATAGTGCTTCCCCCCAAAATACAGACCTCTGTGGACATATAGTATTGTGTTTAAGACTTAAGGTGGCCATACACAGTTTGATTCCTGTGCGTTCAACAATCGTTCGCAATGTGGTGATTCAAGTAATTCGCGTTTGTCGACCGTCCACTGAATAGATACGCACCACCTTTGGCAATAGATCCCAGGCTGATACTTTGATGATTGAACAACGATTAAAGTTGACCATACACGGGTCGATTTAACATTTGCCCACCTGGAGCAATCAATGCCACTGCAAGAAAATTCGATCTAACAGGGATCCAACATGCTAGTAAATCCCTGTTCGATCACCATTACTTTGGATGGCGACTGAAGTGGATTGACGAATAATTGTTCAGTGATTAGTTGCGTCACTACATTGTGATGGATCATTCATCAATCAAACTGCAATCAACCCGTGTATGGCCAGCTTTACTGACATCCTGAACCCCTGTTCGATAATTTTTTTTATGGAGCAGGATTAACCTTCTGAGCGTTCTCCCCGAATTAACTCGGGCTGAGTTTCATGCATCATGAAACTCAGCCCGAGTTAGCCGGAGGAACGCCCGAGGTCTCGCCATTTTATGACGGCGGTCGGGAGCATCGGCATGTATGCCGATGCTTCCGGGTCCGCCCCCGATCGCGTCACCGGTGACGCGAAGGGGGCAGGGGTAGGCGGCGCCATAGACCTCCGCCAAACTGGAGGGGCGTCGCTTTCTGTCAGCAGAAGTCCAGCGTCTCCAGCGACGCCGGACTTTTGTTTACATCCCTCAGCTGAGCTGAGGGTTAATAACTCCAGGTGTGCTGCGTTCAATTCCCAAACATTTAGGAATCTAACTCTAAATCAACCTGTGTATGGCATAAGAAATGGTTATCTGGGGCGATCTAATTATCAAGTGGCTCTATAAGTGTCTGTATGTGTGCTTTGTTGATCTCACCACTGGTTCCTGTGGAGGACTCATTCTTTTTTCTGCTGCTGTGAATAATCATGAATAAATAGTCCCAGTGGCAATAATTGAAAATGTGTGTAGCTTTGCCCGGGGCAACCACCCGAGCGACCAGGTCCTTTATGGTTTTCCTATGTTCCAACTCTGTCATACATCTTGCACACAGTTGGTTAGGGGGAATAACGATTCACTAATTTTTTATTAAAAGTCTTTAGGGGCTACAATCCAAACAACCTAACTGCTGCTCAGAGGATTTGGCTGATGGCTTTCTTACCCAGAGGAGGTAAAGTAGTCCAAGTCATCGGAAAACCAAACAGTGCGCCTGGGAACTGCAGAGTGGATGGCCAGCGGGGAACCCAGAAGAAGATAGGAGCACTGTGCTCTAAGGTAAGCGGCTGAGAGTTAACAGAACTAAAAACTGAACTCGGGAAGGATCCAAAAACAAAGGAATTTATAACCTCTGCCCAGTGGGAGGGAATATACAGTACCTGGGCAAAATGTAAAACCAAAATAGCGGGAAGAAAGCCATTACCTTATCCTCTGGCAGCTGTTTCTACAAAAAGTCATGGCCTGACTAGGAATTGCATATATACAACATTATATACAGAAAAAAGGGTATTCCTATACACTACATGTGTAAACATATTCACTTAACTAGGGTAAACTGTTTTTTATCTCCGTACATCTCATATATATATATATATATACCATTTGAAATGTTGCCCTGGAGAGGAATTGTATGAATTATAGCTGTGAAATCATGAAATGACAAATGTGAGCAATGTCCAAAATCCCTTTCTTCTCAGCTTTTTCTAATTTGTGTATAATGTTGAGTATGTGGTGTTGTACTAGGTAAAGCACAGGTGTGTACGGTACAGCTGCTGTGTTTGTTGTTCTGTATCCTAATTTCAGAGAAACAGGAGCTGTGTAGGAGTAATTTTCAGGTATGTCTGAGTCCATGTGCTGCTAGTTATTGTCTGAATTCAATTAGCAGTGTCCTAGTAAATGGAAACACTATCCCCACTGATCTTCTTCCTGCACACTTTATTAACACTTTATTAACAGTAACAGTATAACTGCAAAAGATAACAATTTGCCCTAATCAGCAGAACCAGCCGGTGAAAACAGGCGGTTTCTGGTCACCTCCTAATCCACTTAACAGAGACAGTCTTCAAAGCTTGGCCTAGCTCTGAGTGGATTTCCTGCATGCCTATGAACAGACTGAGCCCCTCATTATTGGACTCGTGACCAGAGTACAGCTATCTGTTAATGCAGTGTGGTCAGGGCCTTGTGACACCATTTTACACTGATGGATAGATGTATGTATGTAGTAATAATGCAATAAGGATGTATATAAGTTTGTAAACATTTAAAAAAATTACTAGAGATGGTCATTAAATATTTGCAAAATTGCAAATAGCTGAAGATGTTACAGAATTAAGGGTGAAGTAAAGTTGAAATTCCCTGTGTCGAAAGTTTTACTTGACTTTGAACTAAATTTATGGAAAAACGACATGTGCTAGAGCAATACCTATTAAATATTCCTACAGCCCTTCCCTACTTATCCAACAGATCAGCTAGTGGAAATTAAGTTACATTTAGTTACATTAGTTACATCAGGGACGCCCAAGCAGTCAATTTTGATCTAACAAGGGTGCGTGCAGGCATCCGGACAATGGCAGATTTAGATAGGGGCAATATGGGCAGCTCAAAGGGTGGCAGCATCCGATGGCCACAGGATTGTCTCCAGAGGAGTTCTATTTAGTCGCAGTGTCCATAAGTCTGTGACTCATCAACTTGCCCCCCCTCAGCGGCACTGTCAAGAGATGCTAACCTGGGGGGGGGGACGAGCACCCCCAAAGCACTGATCTACCTAGGAGTGCCCCTACATCCAAAATAGATTGGGAAGCTCATCCCAGACCTTTTCTTTTTAGCAAAAAGCTGCAGTAACAGATCAACAGTGAGCACTGAGCTGAAGCCTAGAGTTGATATAGGTCTTTCAATTATAAAGTGTAAGGCTTTGTCCCCACTTGTCGGTCACACGACATTCTAATCGCAGTGCTGTGAACGCTAGCAATTTTTCTTGCTTGCGATTGGGCAGGATCGGTCTCATTTTTGGCCACTTTTTCCGGACACGATTGGGCCAGACAGGACTGCTCCCGATCGCCCCTGATTGCATCCCGTCTCATGTCTTTGGGCGCGATCTGCTGCAAACCACCCATGGAAAGCAGTAAGCCATGTTTTAAATGGTAGGCCGCACCATGCCCACAGACAATCGCAGCTGTGGGGATGAGCACATTCAAATGATCGCCAAAGTTGGGACAAGCCCTAATGCAGTCTTCATTGGCTTCAGGTAATGCTAATCATCTAGGACTTTTTACTGTTGGTAGATCATTTTGACCTAATCATTTAAAGTAGCTAGCAAGCCAAAAAATTTGGGCACTCCTGAGTTACATAATAGCTACCTTATTGTGCTCAAAAGTTTAGCCTTCGTGGGACAGACGGCATCACATATGGTTTTTGGTCTTTTATGGTGCAGCCTTATTGCTTTTTTTTTTAACCCCCAGAATAAAAAACATCATTTTAGAAAATGTAAGAAAAAACTGAAATATCACAAATACATAAATAGTATTTAGTAACCTTTTGGCCAAGTCTCCACTAATGTTAAATTTGTTGTTTTGATGCATTAAAATAGTTTCCATTGATAATGTACACTCAGAAGCCTTTTGTTGTTTTGCTTCATTTTCAAAGTGGCTTCAGACTTGTTGCAAAGCAAAGATCTGGGTAAGGTTAACGAAAAAATACTGGAAAAATCGAACCGTTCTTAACCCTCTGCAAGTTTTGAGATTACATAAATGGTTGGTGGAAGAATAGGGTTTTTGCTTTAAAAGGATAGCTGTACTTCTCATGTTCCCCCACCAGCCTCATCTCTCCTCTTCAGAACCCCCCATCTTCTCTCATGACTTAGATTATGATTATATTTTATTCAGTTAAAATTTTATATAGATATTTTAGATGGCGGCGCACTCCAGTACAAGTTGTAATCTTTCCTCCATCGTGTCGTCTTCATCATTCCAGGGCTGCTCATAAGGACTTTACTGAAACAGTGAGAGGAGGTCAATGGCAAAGCGTGAGCTGGAGAGTCCCAGAGGATGAGTGCTCAGGTTTCACAAGTCCTAGGGAAATACTGACACTTCAGAACTTTACTTTAAGACTGGGGGTGGGATGTAGAACTATTTTCCCAGGCTGTGAGATGGCACGCAGCTGGCTAGACTCCCACCATGGAAAGGAGAGAGAGTCTGAAGTTTTGCCAGGGTCTCAGCATGTATAATGAAAGCAGAGGGTTGAGAGGTCAACGTGGGTCCTGCCAGACTTTAAGCACAGCTGTCGGCTGCCCGGCTGATTCCATTCTCCAAATAGCAATAACATACACATTCTGTCATATGTAAGTAAAACACTGGAGCACAATGCTCTGTGGACATGGCCCCCTGGAGAAGACAGGTGTATGACACATACTGTGCATAAATAGGTTACAAAATATGTAAAACTGTATAACATGAGAATCTAAAAAACTACCCATTTATAGTATTTTTGTTATTTGAATGCACATTGAAATGTGAGGCTTTGCATTCAAAGTTAAAATCTTGTCAGGTACTTTATTGTTGTGCTCCAATTGTCCTGTTCTGACACAACAGGTAAGGTGAGAAAGCTCTTCTCTTGGACAAAAGTGATTAAAATAATGTAACAAGCAGGTAGCGGGAAGTGAACACAGAACAATTTTTGGAAGAATGTTATGAAACCATAGAGGAAGTATTCACAACTGAACATGGCCACAGTAGAAGTCCAGAGTCTGACACTAAGCCTGTCTGACACAGGGCTGCACTTGATCTCTGTAGTGGTTTCTTCTCAGATAAGTGCCAACAATCATCCTTAGGCACAGTAGACTTCAGTCAGGCACAGTCAGACGGGCCTCAGTAGCATGGATATGTCAATTCCAGAGTAGAGGTCATAGGTATAAATGCATGCTGTTATAACTGGGTGTTGCCCTTTGGCGGGAAGGAGGGAGTCTCAAATCCCTGCTGTCTTACCCCTTCATCTACCACAGCAATACTGAGTACTATACAATTGGGGGCCAGAAGCTTTATATAGTCTGAGTTGGAGCTCTTCCTAGTGGAGACTTGGCAAATCATTGATCCTCTAAGGCAGTGGTTCCCAAACTGGGGGGCGGGTCCCCCTGGGGGAGCGCAAAGGTATTCCAGGGGGGCGCAGGCCCTCGTTCTTAACCTGTGTTTGAATAGGGAAGGGGGGCTGGATAATGTTCCTAAATAGAAAAGGGGGGCTCTGCAAGGAAAGTTTGGGAACCACTGCTCTAAGGGCAGGGCCACTTACAACTACAATGTCTTAAGCCCACCATAGATGCTTCGATCCACAGCTGATTGACCGCCGTGCGCACTCGAGGCAATCGATCGGGCCGAATTCAGCGGCAAATTGAAGCTGCCCACCTGGAGTGACCGATCCTGCGTGCTCAAAAGGTCGATCGGCCAAAGAACGGACATGTCGCCATCCAAAGTAAATGCTGGCACACAAAGGGTGCATGACAGTTGTCGGAATGACCAGCTGCCATACCTGCCAGCCTTACTGTCCCCGAATAAGGGAAAATTACAGGATGTGATGCATGGGACGTCACCTCCAGCAATTTGTCGAGGCTCTTCCACATTCCAAATACCAGAAGGGATGTGAGCGACGTCACTTCCGGTATCTGGAGATTTACGCCCCCTTCGTCCTGTTTTATACCGTCTAACTTAGAAGAGAGGGGGAGTTACTCTCCCTGCTAATGTCCCACCCCGCACATCTGCACAAGTGGGGTGGGAACTTAGGAGGAAGAGTAACGCCCCCTCCCTCCTTAATTACCTCGATTTCAAAATCCTGGGAAAAATTCAGGATTTATTGAAATCAGGATTTGGCAAGTATGCATCACGCGCGGGCAGTCACGGCTGCACATCATGCCATCTATGGCCAGCTTTAGCAATTGTAGAGTGTTGTATCATGTTAGCCATCGATGAATAGAGAGAGTTTGGGTACTAAGCCTGAAGAAGGGATCTGAGATATCCCTAAAGCTTGCTTTTTAAATGACTTCAGTTAGCCACTAAAGGGGATCACTTGAACACCAAACTCTCTGTGACTACAATGTCTGGTAAGGCTCCCCCATAACAAAAGATTATTCCTTGTTTTCTTGTACTGGTCACCACTCAGATTTTCCTCTATTATAAGTTCTGTTAGTTACAATGGTTACTAGTATAAATAGCAGATGAATTAACCCAAGAAATGGCATAAAAATTGGGTTGCTATTCTAAATATCCTAAATGGCTAGGCACACACAGGTAGATCTGTACAAAGATCTGAGTACAATTGAGCAACGTGCGCGCTCACGGTGATTGATTGTACTCTAATCTGTTTACAAAGCTACCCGTGTGTGCCTTCCTTCGAGCGAGATCAATAGACCCCGCTCGAAGAAACTCGATTGAACGTGGTTCCAACATGTTGGAAACCCCCGTTTAATCTCCATTACTTTGCATGGAGACGTGAGTCTTCATGCAAAGTATTGGAGGAGCTGCGATTCCAACCTTCTGCACAGCCGTCCGCTGTCAGTGTGAAGGGGCGGAGCCGACACTCCTCACTCGGAAGCTGTGTGAGTGAGACAGCTCCTCCCCAGCTTGTAGTGTGTTGTGATTCGCACAGGCTGCTAGCTGGGGAGAACAGGTCCCCATTGAACGGGAATCGATGTCCCCATGTGGTGATTTCCGTTCAATTAATCCCCGAATGGGAATCTACCTGTTTGTGCCTAGCTTTACATGTTCTTCCTTACCAGTGTTATCTTCCACTTTGTACTATCTACAAAGCAGATCAAACTTTTTATTATCTAACCTCTCCCTCTGTCCAGTAGTTTTAAAAATACATTAACAATTAGTGATTGTTGTACTTTTTTGTGCTGCTCTGTCTGCCTCTTCCGTATTTGACAGTTTACACCAGATGCTTTCTGAGATATGCTAAATATCCTAGAAAGATGCAGAATCTTGTGGCTAAGCAGGGGTCAGCAACCGGTGACAACGGAGCTGTATGCGGCTCTTCAGCCGTATTGTTGTGGCTCCTTGACTATCAGCAAGCATGTCACAGACAAGATCACTTGATCACATAACTGTGCGTTGCACAGTAAACACTTCTGCATAAGGGGTTCCCATACATGTGTATGGGAAAAGTTTGTGCTACGTGTAATAAATGCGCAGAGCAGTGCGTTATGAGTTTACACACTGTGTTGTGCAGTAATGTGCGAGTAGTGAAATAGGGGGCAAAATAACCCTTTTGATAGTACAGATACTGTGCTGTGTCATCTCTCACATACATGGTCAGTACCTGATGTAGGGGATAATGTGGGAATCACTGGAAGCGGAATTATGTTTATTGAAAACTATGTGGGGAAAAAATGTAATTGCCTTTAATGTTTCCATTTTGAGTTTACTGAATGGAGACCTTTAGAAAATAAATAAAATACACCAAATGAGATAAAATGGTTTAGAAATGGTCTTGTGTTAATAAGTATTATAAAACTGTCACATGAATAGTGTTGTGCGCATCAGAACCCCCTCTGAGAACATCTGTCTGTCTCTCATTCCTCCCTTCCGGGTGTGAGTGTGGGAGAGGAGACAACTGCTGCATTCCTTGACGTGCCCACAATATACCCACTTAATTAGTCATAGGCATCCGCTCCCCCTGGGAGAGGAGATACAGTCCATGAGGGCAACTTGTTCCTTAACCTTTTTTTCCCATTAATCCTTCTGTACATATTTGTTCCTCGCATGAGGCTGTTATGCAAGAATGTGATTGTAGTTATAAATGACATGCAAGATATAACTAGGATATAAACAAAGGGGTATATTTCATGTCAGAGTGGACTTAGCATCAAATATACAGTGGGGGTAAAACAAGTATTTAGTCAGCCACCAATTGTGCAAGTTCTCCCCCTTACAAAGATGAGAGAGGCCTGTACTTTTTATCATAGGTACACCTCAACTATGAGAGACAGAATGAGGAACAAATCCAGGAAATCACATTGTCTGAGAAGAATTTATTTACTGAGTATATACGGTATTTGGTCAATATGAAAGTTCATCTCAATACTTTGCTATATACCCTTTGTTGGCAATGACAGAGGTCAAACGTTTTCTGTAAGTTTTCACACACTGTTATTGGTATTTTTGCCCATTCCTCCATGCAGATCTCCTCTAGAGCAGTGATGTTTTGGGGCTGTCGCTGGGCAAAACGGACTTTCAACTCCCTCCAAAGGTTTTCTATGGAGTTGAGATCTAAAGACTGGCTAGGCCTCTCCAGGACCTTGGAATGCTTCTAACGAAGCCACTCCCTTGTTGCTTGGGCGGTGTGTTTGGGATCATTGTCATGCCGAAAGGCCCAGCCATGTTTCATCTTCAATCCCCTTGCTGATAGAAGGAGGTTTTCTCTCAAAAACTCACGATACATGGCCCCATTCATTCTTTCTTTTACATGGATCAGTCATCCTGGTCCCTTTGCAGAAAAACCGCACCAAAGCATGGTGTTTCCACCCCCATGCTTCACAGTAGGTATGGTGTTCTTTGGATGCAACTCAGCATTCTTTCTCCTCTAAATACAACAAGTTTTGTACTTTTTCTACTTTGGTTTCATCTGACCATATAATATTCTCCCAGTCCTCTTCTGGATCATCCAAATGCTCTCTAGCAAATGTCAGACGGACCAGGACATGTACTGGCTTAAGCAGGGGGACATGTCTAGCACTGCAGGATTTGAGTCCCTGGCGGCATAGTGTGTCACTGATGGTAGCGTTTGTTACTTTGGTCCCAGCTCTCTCCAGGTCATTTGCTAGGTCCCCTGTGTGGTTCTGGGATTTTTGCTCACCATTCTTGTGATCATTTTGACCCCACGGGGTGAGATCTTGCGTAGAGCCCCAGATCAAGGGAAATTATCAGTGGTTTTGTATGTCTTCCATTTTCAAATTCTTGCTCCCACCGTTCATTTCACAACAGTGTGTGAAAACCTTGTGAAGACTTACAGAAAATGTTTAATCTCTGTTATTGCCAACAAAGGGGATATAACAAAGTATTGAGATGAACTTTTCATATTGACCAGATACTTATTTTCCACCATCATTTGAAATACATTCTTTAAAAATCAGACAATGTGATTTCCGGGATCCTTTTCCCCCATTCTGTCTCTCATAGTTGAGGTGTACCTATGATGGTGTCTCTCATCTTTTTAAGTGGAAGAACTTGCACAATTAGTGGATGACTAAGTACTTTTTTCCCACTGTATATATTCATGTTTATGCACAATTCTACCATACGGCATGTTGGTGTAGCACGTTACTTCTCACAATACCTTAAAGTACAACTATAATCAATAAAAAAAAATAAAAAATAAAATAACATATACGATGGCAGATGATTGATCAGCCACCATTAATCACTTACAATTATTACTTTTTTAAATACATACTGTATAGGTATAACAGTTACTCACGTTGAGCTGCTTTTACCCTGTCCTTTCTATATTCCCCTGATTTTTGTTTCTTTCACACTGTACATAACAACACAGTACATGACATGCATATTAGCGTGTATATTAAGAAAGAGCACTTTCTCAATATTTTGCACTGTGTTAGATATTTTACCAGCTTCTCATGTCACTTAGAGAACTATGAAAGCTAGGACCCAGGGACAGGTGAATCTCCTCTCCAGTTCCTGGTTGTTTTTCTACTTGCGCGCTAGTGTTAACGCTAATGCTTACGTTGGCAGTAAACATACCCATGCTACCACATTGTGCTGCACTACCTCTCCCATACTGGAACTGGTGTATGGCGGACACTTGCACTACAGCATAAAAATTTGGGCCTCCAGGACGTCCTCCAGGTACTCATTTGTGCGGTAATACATTATGAAAAACGAGACAATGGAAACCATTGTACCCTTTGTTATCACTTATGCGCTGCATTGCCCTAATACAACACAACTAGTGTGAAAGGGCCTGAAAGGAGAAACTAAGATATTATAATTCTTGCCCAGGACTTGATATCCTAAATAGAAACCTGTCCAAACAAACGTCCAATATTTTATTTTTCCATATTTTCTTCTCACAGAAGGAAGCCTTTTTTAATTCAGTAGGGCAAACTTGTGGGAACAATAAAACTACTAAACTATAATCAGAGGCTCTTATACCTCACAATCATCTTACAATCTCCCCCCACCAGCCATGATGCCTATGGGAAATGATACGATATTCTTCAGTGTCGGAGAGTATAGCTGGCCATCCAGGAGTCAATTTTTCTAGTTGATCGACTTAAAGAAATTATTGTTTATTTCCATGAATTGTAAATGATTTCTTTTTTTGAGTGAATCCATTGACCAAAAGTTTGCCAAGTAGACAAGTATTTGACAAGTTTTGATTGATTTGCATTGGAGCACGTGCACACACCTTTATCTTCATAACTGGAATATAATGTAAGGAATTGGTTTTGCATCCATTACACTGTGGGGTAGTATCATCATTCGGTATTTAAATACCGCAATTCTATGGAAATGAAAATCTATTGACCAAAGTTGATGCATGCAAGGGCTAGCTAAAGCTTCTGTCATGTCTACATGGTCCAGGTTTGGCCAGTGCCATGTGGAAGGTGGTGGAGTTGTACCTATGGCTGTAGAAAAGATGTTATTTTTGTTGTCCCTTTGAAAAGCCAATGAAGGGTAATCTTGTCATGCCTACTGCCTGCTGAGTCTCATAGATTAAGCTTTGTATTGTTTATACAGATTTACCCAACATTCTTGCAAGAATGCAATATCTGATGACGCCGAAGACACGGGCCGGAAAGGCTCTGGGTGCCTGCAGGCACACGGAGAGTCAACGGTTGGGCACGATCAAACTGCGCCTGTGCCCGGATGGGGCACAACCGCTTCGGGCGTAACGCTAGGGAGGTTAAAGCTGGCCATACATAGGTCAATTCCCATGGAATCGACGAACGTTCAATTGCAACGTGGTACCAAATAGAACAAATAGATGTGCATCACCTTTGCCAATCGTTTGGATGGAGACCGTCGGAAATGGCTATGAAACAGGGATTTATCGACATGTCACACCCCTGTTCGATTGATTTTTCTATGGAGCAAAATTGATCACTTCAGATGGGCCATGTTCGATTCCTGAACGATTGCCATGAACACGCAAGGCTATCGGTCTTTGGAAATCCAACGCTAAATAGACCCATGTATGGCCAGCATAAGGGCTCGTTTACATGGGCAGTTGTTAACCACCCGGTAAAAGAGCAGTTAACACCATGACATGAGGCGGTTTTCAGAGCTTTTGCCCCATAGACCATTTTCTTAACACCCACTGAGCACCTGCAAACTTAAACAGTCGTTTGGGGAAATGACAGTGTAAATGAACGCTAACTAATACCTGGCAGGATGGCAATTGTCTGACTCTGCTGAGGCTTCTATCTGGTGCTCCAAAAAGCACTTCACCTCTGCAGTATCATCATACATAGACGTCCCTATAGCTTTAGCCTACCAAAAATGATCCCGAGCCCCTATAAAAAATTATAGTAATATATTCAATATGCACTTATTCCTTTCTACAACCCTGGAGGCTAATCCCCCATTGTCTTTAAATACTAGGGTGTGGAAGGAAGGTGTCTTTAGACAGCAATGGTGTGGAAAGTGTCCACCCTCCTGCCTGATTATAGGTGTTCTGTTGGTGTAGGTACATTCGACATAGTGACCCATCTTTGGGTGGGGTCCTATGGTCATTTAAGACAACAACAATGTTTATGGGGATGCAGTAACTTGATATAGTCCCTTAGTTGGTGATGTTGCAGCAGGAGGTCTATATGGTTCGGGTCATGGCAGACCTATCAGTGGGGGTAGGGAAGTTCTTTCATTGTTTAGATAAGTGTGTTATGTGTTGATGTTATTTAAGGTTTTAATAAAAATATTGTTACATTGGTCATTTAATTCCAAATCAGGTGTCTGGTTAATTATTTAGCTATATCAGATTTTGGTGGTTTTGGGTAGTTGGTCTAAACAGTCTCAGACAATTTATGGGTCCTAAAACTACCAAGGTCATGCATGTAGACATGAACAGGTTTTTAAGAGGCTGCAGGAGCCCAGTAGCACTGAGGAGATGTAGCTGAGGATGGAATATATTCATAAAGCAGTATTTTACTAAGTATATATATATATATTGTGCTTTATCAAATGTAAAATAGTTTAAATAAAATGTCAGCATGTAAGCTTATGTGTGCGGCCTGATCTTTTAGTGACTATACTGTATATCATTTTAAGCATTTGAGATGTCATTACATTATCTGGTGTGCGTACAATAATGGGTTTTATCCATGTTTCATGTTTGCTCAATATTAACATTCAGACTTGTTTCATTGTTTGGCGGGCGAATAAAAAATCAGAGCGTGTTTTGCCATTGTAATAATGTATGTCTGTATTGATACTGAGTGTCTGTATGTGAAGTTCATCTTAAAGTACATTCTATATTCTTCCTGCAGTTTCCTGAGATTTGCTTTTCCATCTATTTGATGGAAAGTGAGATTTGCATGTACAGGCATGGAATAAATGATTCATTTCATTCCATTCACTTAATCTGCGTGACAGGGAGATAATTTGGGTGCCGGAGTGTGCTTGGGGAAGATAGGCAATGCCGAGTGTATACTGAGCACTGCCGATCAATAACCCCTATCTTGGCGAGGTCAGAATGACGGAAATGACTTTCTGATACAACAGCAGCATGGAGGTCAGAGGTGTATCACTTACAATTATTTCATAACAAATATTTTAGAGAAAGAATGATGATCAGTGTGTCTGGATAACGAAGCAAAGAACCCTTAATTGGGCATCTGTGAACACAGGGACTTAACTGTGAAATGTACGTCTGTTTTCCCATTAGAGAAAGAGCCATGAAATGTACAATCTGGGCCTTCCAAATCTTTGACATTAATGTTAAGTCTGCTTAAAGCTCTGTGCAGAAGACCTGTCGTTGTAACCCCTCACCCCCAAGAGCCATGAAAATCGTGAACCTGCCCTGGAATTAGTCCTCAAATCCACAAAGTTTACGGGCTATTTTTAAACTCCGAAAACAAGCAAGTGCATATGGCCGACTTGAGAAACCTTGAGGTAAAAAATGTACAAAAAGAGGAAACGAACTGAGCACAGTTTTACGTCTATGATTTATTCATTAGCATCCAAACTTTATTGTTTGCAATAACAAGGCATATAGACAGGGTTCCATGCAGAGCCGATGTATTTATCTCTGACATGGGTTTAGTCATTGAGTCATGCCTTCTTGTTGTGGACAATACACGTTTTACAAAGCATTATATGTGTGGTAGCCCTTTAATTTCTATATATTGTTAAATATAGTTTTGTAATCCAACCAGCAGTGGTAACTTTAGCCTTTCTTTTCACCTATTTATCAGGCTCCTCTCTACTTGGTTGAAAAAAATGAGTAACGTTTGTGACTCAAAGTTACACTATTTAGGTGCATCTGGCTTCTCCAAGTGCAGCTTCTTGTGATATGGTTTTGCGTGATCTTTCTCATATCTGTTGCATGAAGATGTGTGTCTCAGTGGTGGAGGAATCACTATAACATCCATGGCCTACATGGGGCCTGTAGCCACAAAGGGGTCCTCCGCTCCTGGCTAACTGATCGTTATTTTTTTTTCTCTCTCGCCTGTGCTCTGGAAGTTACCTTCCTTGACCATACTTGGGAATCTTGGTATGTTAACATTTACTGGACTCTGCTGGGAAAAAGTGAACACGCTCCATCTTGTGGGCGTTCTGCTAATTTTTTTCTCTCTGGCTTTTTTCACATCTGACTTTGCAAGTTACAATGCCTTTGGCTTTGTGGTATCATCCCCCAAATTGCTGGATATGTAGAGAAGGGCAGGAGAAATTTAACATTTTTACAACCTTGATATTTATTGAAAAAATATCTGTCGGAGTTGTTCCATCTCATTAGATATAGTGATGAGGAACTCTATGGTGGTTGCTGAGAAGTGGTCCTGGTCCATCAACAAACTGATTGCCGTGATTTATTAATCTTGTCTGAGCTGATTTTTTTGTTTATTTAATTTCATTAGCATCATCTGGATCTCAGTGGACCGCCAGGGTGGTTACATTTTTATACCGCTTTTGGTACAGAAATCTGGACTGAATCGGACCACCAGGGTGGTCACCGTTAATACTTAGTTCTGGGTGTTTGGGAACAGATCAGTGTTAGGTTCGAGATCCATTGGAGTGGCAGGTTCAGGAGAAGGGTGCCCTATAAACCTATAGAAAAAATTTGCTATGGGGTCCAGTCATTTCTAGGTAAGTTTTCTCTTTGATATGCCGGTAGATAAAGTCATGATGGGAATCAGCAGCGCACCCTTTGTGTGCCAGCATTTAATTTGGATGGGGACGCTGGTCCCTATCCAAAGTAATGTAACAGTTCTAAAATTTACAGACATGTCCGTAAATTCTTAGATTGATTTCCCGGCCGACTTGCGGCTGAACTTTGCTTTTAAGCATTAGATTTGTAGATCATACGTGAACGCGTACAGTGGTCGATCGGCAGCAAAATTTTCCACAAATTTATTCGTCTATGGCCAGCTTTAGATTCATTGAGCATATAAGAAGACTGCAGCAACAGGGATTAAGCTGGAGGAAAAACTGATCTAATAGAATCTATAAATCAAATCTACGAGAATATAAGTATGATCTTCTCTGGTGATTCTGCCATGAATGTCCTAATATGATGATGGCGATATGCTTGTGCATTAGTATTACATTTTTGTAGATCACTAACATATGCATTGCTTTACACAGTGTTCAGTCATGTCACTAGCTGTCTCTCAGAGGAGCTCACAATCCAATTTGTCATATGTCCTACCATTGTCATATGTCATACCCACTTAATCTTAATCAAAACAGTTTTGTGTTGAGTTTGTTGGGCTGTATCGTTAAATGAGCCCTTGCCGTACAATCTTCATGCAGATAGCATCCAAGCTGAAGTAAGAACCTTGGACTCTGGTTCTGCAGTTGATCATTGCCACCATGTCACAAAGGCCTCTGATGGACACTTTACAAGTGACCAGTATCTACAGTTGTCACCATCACCATGGGGTTCAAAGGCAGGAGTTGGGTGCAGAAGATCAGAAAAGAGATGCAACAAATGGTTAAACAAGGCAAAATGATGGTTTATGGTACACACTGCACTCTGCACACTACCATAGATTTTGTTGGGGTTTATATCTACTTTCTATGATAATCACAGCTCCTGCGTTGGGGGTCTATACATTCTAAGGAATCACTGTGGCCAGTTCCTATGTAATATTTAAATCTAAGCAAATCAGCAGCCCTCTCTTTCCTGATGTTCTTTACCTATAAGACACTGTGGATAATTGTCATGATTTAGACATTGTATCACCCTATGTATGTAGTCTTATAGTTTTAGAATAAAGTATTTTTTCAAAGCACTGCTGAACTTTACTGCAGTAAAATGGTTAAAGAAACCTAACAACCCCCTCCCCGCTTTTGCTTTGTACCCTGTAAGAAGAATGGAATTACAAGGAAAGCATCTTGTCGAAGTTCATAGTAGGTGAGGTAAGTCAGAAGGGAGCTGATCGGAAGGAGCACAGCTGTCCCTGTCCATCTTCAGCAGACTCAGGATTAGTGGCTGGGGGTGGAAGGAGAACTGGGTGACATTCCTTTGAATCATACATCACTTTTTCACTGTTTCCCTTTTCATTCATTTTTTTTTATAATATCCATCTCCTGGTCTAGAGTGATGTGTGAACTTCCATAAGGCTTGTATGCTAGATGAATGCTGCCTGAGACAAAATATATTCTTCTCAGAGTCTATGCAGGAGGTTTAGCAATCTTCCAGAAGGGATCGCTGCCCAGCACCCGCTCCAGTGGGGAAGGACCTAGTGGGGTGCCACTTGCATGTTCTCCACCGGCCAGTCTCCATAGAACAGAACAAGTTCTGTTTCACCAGCCACTGGGAATGATCACGAATGATCAATCCCAGTGACTCAGATCTAATGTCTGTACAAGAAAAAAAGGTTTTGTGCACCTTGATGACCACAGGAAACCTCTAGGGTCACCATTGATCAGTGGGACTTTAAAGGCAAGGAAGGATATATGTAACAATAAGAATGTCTAAACATACATTTATACTTCCTTGCCTTTAAAGATGTTGGCAATTATATTATCAAACTAACAGGGTTAAAATCTTCTCTTAATGCCTGTACCAGGCTTTGAGGTTTTATGGGTGGCCAATGCGGGGAATGACACTTCTTATGACACTTCATGTACCATTGTGTGAATACAGTTTCATGCTGTGTATTATCAACAACAACAAGGAGCACCTTGTTTTAAAAATGATACACATGCTGTGATGGTACAGTATTTACCACACTCAGTCATTTCTTAGGAAAGGTGACATGGCGATGGAACTGCTGCATATCCCACCCTGGGCCTATACTCAAGACAATAATCTTTTCCAGTTACCTTTGGTAAAATTAGACACTTCAGCCTAAATTCCGGAAGGTTTATACTTGAGTATGGTATGTTCTTTTAAGACCACCTGCTTAATGATGAAAAATTACTTTATGGTTTATTAATTGTGAAAATGGAGGGGAAAAGCCGTAATGTCAGGGATGTTAACATAAAAGATTAATAAAGCCTAAAAAAGTGAAGCAAAAATATTTGCTCCACTGCTGTTCTTTCTCCTGCTCCATGTAGTTTCACTTGTGGACCGCTTTGTCACCACAGGGTCTGACATAGGGGACAGCAGAACCAGAATTTTTTTTTTTGTTAAGCTGAAGTCCTTGTCCATTAGACAAATACGTTGTTTTGCAATTTTAGAGTACAAAGTATCCTGTGTTCCTGTAGACCTTTTCCAATGTCACCGCAGTGGGCTGTTGTAGCTGCGCCCTCTACAGACACATTGCAGGGATGTTCCCAGCCTTCAGTATCTGCAAGATCTGCTTTCTTTAACGTGAATAGATGCCCAACAGCTATGTTTGTTCTGCTTTGCATATTTCCATTCCAGATAAACACGCGATATGTGTTTATTTCCAGACAGAAATGAGCTGCACTTTAATAAATTCTTTACATGTTAATCCCCGCAGTCTGCCCTAGAAAAGAAATGTCCTTGGAGAGATATACCATGAATCTGATTTACTTAACAAATACAAATATGACTGTCCTGTAACCTTACACCAGATAACGGTATTATTATCCCTATATATTAGTTTAGGTACATTTTAGGGTTTATATTCAGTCTCTCGGCCACTGCAAAAGACACTTGTGGTTTGTTTTTCATTTGATCGAATTTCATAATCAATCATTTCAATGGATAATTTGAAAAGGGATTATTTTTTTCTGAATTGAGCATAAAAAGAGCAGTGTTGTTACATTTCAGTTTATAGTTCAAGTATCTGATGGGTTTTCTAGGTATTTTAATCATTTTGGTGATAGTATGGTCTCGTATGGAGCATGTGCATAGGGTAAGGAAAGGAATCGATCGGTTTTGCATGGATCACATTGTGTGGTAGTAGATTGATGGATATTCAACTGACAGACAGTATCTAAATTAGTTAATTAATAAATAAATAAGTTAGCTAATAAAATCAAAGATCAAATGAACAAAAATTGATGTGTATGTGGCTGGCTTTAACTTTTCTAATAACACATCCTGTCCATGTAACCTGAATAATAATACATTTTTTTTTCCAAAATCTTCCAGAATGGATAAGGGGACTTTTAAGGCAAAAAATTATTAATAGTATACCGTATTTGACGGACTAAAAGACACACCTGACCATAAGATGCACCCAGTTTTTAGGACAGGAAAACCAGAAAAAAAAAGATTTAATAAGTTTTCACATCAGTTGGGTTAATGCAATGAAACAGTGACTGCAATATTCAATTCTTCCAGCAGGTGTCACTAGCAGCAGTACACTCTCAGCAGAACAATTCATACTTCACACTGATCTGCAAGAAGGGGAGGGGGGCCAGGCTGTCTCCTACTCTGCTTGCCGATCAGCTGTTACTGCTGTTACTGCTGTAACTGTGTCCGTGGGGGCTGCAAAGTGATTGAGTGTGATGGCAGTTCATCTGTCTCCATTGCCTATGCCAGTTCAGGGCTCTGAGCTCTGCTGGCATAGGTTAATACACAGTACAGATGGGAGAGCCGGACATCGCTGGCATCTCACATCTTACAGCTCCCCAGCTAATCTCCGTGCCGGGAGAGCTGGCGGGAAGCCAAGGTGTGACCACTAGCAACCGAGTGGCCGCGAGGGTCGCGCATTCGGACCATAAGACGCAGGCACTTTTTGCCCCCAAATTTAGGGGTGAAAAAGCGTGCCTTATGGTCTGAAAAATACAGTACTTCCTTGTGCCTTTTGAGAAAAAATTTTTTGGAACACTATGTCTCTTAGGATGTTGGCATTTGAACCTTGTGGTAAGCAAAGTTATCTTTAATTTAAATAAAAATAAGACAAAGCAGTAATAATTGTCTTTTTAATTGTGTTTATTAGATATTTTTTTTAAAACAAACATATACAAAACATACCCTGTAATGCAGTGGTTTACAAACTGGGGGGCCCAAAGGTATTCCAGGGGGGCCCTGGCCCTCATTCTTAACCTGTGTTTGAATAGGGAGGGAGGGGGGGGGCTAGAAAATGTCCCTAAATAGAAAATGGGGGCCCTGCAAGGAAAGATTGGGAACCACTGCTGTAATGAAAAAGAGGGAGCATGCGAGTCCATATGTGGAAGCAAGGATAATGATCCCATAAGAATGATACAAGATATGCTGCTTATTATATAAAAGAGATATAACATTGCTCAGGCTCAACCAATACCCTGTTTTGGGGAAACAGGGTAATAAACACAACATATTAATTACAAATCACAAACTAGGGATATACTATGCGCTTGGATGTGCTGAAGTTAGCCATTCCAATGAGTGCCACCAACCCTGTTAGCTCAGTTTAGAACCACGTTATCTAGCATGGCCCCTTTAAATCAATGGGTTGACTTAAAACGAATGTTCCCCGGCATGTAAGGTATACATCATTCTGATGCGTCCATTGACCGACGTAACAGGGGCTATGACGGGCTGTGTAGGTAGCCATGTCATAGCTCATTGTCTTCAGTGCTGGGCTTGTACACTGCATTAAAATCCCTTCGTTCAATGCAGGGATTTTACCGCAGTGTAGCCCTAGCCTTACTCTGCTCAGTAAGTACAAAAGCCATAACAATTTTTCATTGGAAATAGTTAAAATAATAGAAATGTGCCTGAAAGCATTCAAGCTTCCTCTGCCAATGACCAAGGTAAGGAATTCTCTTTTAAGCAGCTCTGTAAACTCTGACTCTAAAGAAAATAAATAGAACCAAAAAGAGTGTTAAACCCTGAGCCTCATCCATAAATTTATGAATTAATAAAATCCTGTTTTCTAATGTACATCTCAAATGTCAGAAGCTTATAAACACCCCACCCAGCACTCCTTGTTGCCTGAAACACTGGGAAATGTCAGCTCAGTTTCATTTATGTAAGTAAAATACATGATCAGGACAAATGTTAAAGTAAACTCATGGTATAATGGTGGTACGTAAGAAGAAGACTCATTATATGGGATGAGGATGGAAATTATTAAGCGCTTGATATTTAAACTCTTGCAATTCTTACCCGCCTAACTTTGAAACTTGTAGAATAGTGGTATTTTGCATTTCGACAATCATGATTTCTGTGGTTTCTTTTTGAATCACACACTTGTGTGTGACCAGGTTAACTCTATACAACAAAAGACCAAAGTAAATTTGGGAACTTGGCATTCCCTGCCATTGGAAGGATGGTAATGTCCCACTGCCTGTATTTTACTCCAGAATGCTATTCGGGATAAATGTTGTCCTTGTCAAAATACAGATGTGCCCAATCTGTGCCAGTTGTGTAAACAAAAACAGTTTAAAACTTAGTTTGGTCTTTTTCTCACTGTAGATTGAATGGTCTGGCCATTTTTACTCTGAACCCTTATCACTGCTGCTAGTTAAAAATTTCCAGCTGAGTGTTTAAGTCTTTTTTTATTGTGGACTCTGCAGAACATAGAGCCACAAGGGTTCTGTGACATCGAATATGTCCCCAAGCCGTACACATCTCCGGTGTAAGTCAGGTTCACTCCTGTAACTTGAGACTCTGTAACAGACTGCGATTTTCCGTCTTTGGTTTTTCTTTTCATGGCGGAAGAGCTGATCTTGCCTTGATTAAATGTTTTGGAAGTCAGAGATGGATTGGGCAGGGAAAATCGATTCTCCAGGCTCCTTTTGCCCGGCTGGCAAGCAGGAATAAAACCTAGAAATGTCAGTTTTATGGTATGGAATCTGCAGCCACCAGAGCGCAGGGAAACTGGCATGAAAACGCCTGGCAGAGAAGGATATCTCATTAAAGGATGATCAAAGGATGGAAAGGCAAGAGGTGCCTCCAGAAATCCAGAAGTTTGTTCTGGCTTTATCACTGGAGTTTTACTGTAGTTGTAGGTGCAGAAAGTTCAGTATGTATTGTACCTTCTACCAAGACAACGCAGTAGTGTACTCCTGCATGAATATGCCTCTCTGGGAATAACACCCGCGGCCTGTCCATCTTTGGAGTAGAACTGACCAATTAGAAGACAGCACCCTTGGAATTTATGTCAAAACGTATTCCTGCTCTTTTCTTTAACCAACATTTAGTAACAAGAATTTGTTTTTAGAAAAAAAATGCACAATCTGTGTTTTGTTTTGTATTGACGCATACAAACGCATTGGGTCGATTTGTATTATAGGTTGTAATTATTATTGTTGTTACATAAGTCTCAAAGAACCGTTTGTATGTAGCTGGTCACGTTTGTAGTATTTGCAGATGTTGCTATGTTGCTTTTGTATGTTTTGTAAGAATTTTTTTAGACATTTCTTCATTTTTATATAGAAACAATCTGCTGACTTACTGTATTACTTCTATTCTAATTTCGAATTTTATTGCGAATATTGGCACTTTGAGAACTCAAGAATATCTTGAATATAGTGCTATTTCTTCTTCTTGCATTACGTTCACATTATGCGCATGTACAAGTGCCGATTTGTGCAATGAAGGTAATAATGACTGGAGATTTTGCATTTTTTGGGAATAGTAGGTAAACAATTTGCGATATTTTGAATATGAATATATTATAATGAATATAATATTTCAAATATGAATATTGCCTATGCTACTGATCACTATTCTACAGCTAACTTAATACTGCGGGCTTAAATTATTTATTAAACTCTTATCAAAAAATTTTATGTAGGCACAAGAAGGTCTGTGCAGCCCATATTGAATACACAATAAACACTGCATGACACAGACGTAAGATAGCGGTGCCACAAACAGCGTTGATGTTCTGAGAGGTTAGGTTATAGGTTATCTTAACTTTCAAGCGACAATTATGTCAGTCTTGAGCTACACTGCAATTCTAATTTTTTTGTTTTTTACAAATTCATAGTAGTAATGAGCAGCACAGGCAATATTCACATTCGCAAAATATTGGGAATTTTTCAGGTAATATTCACAATAAATTTGAGAATTCGTGATCTCCAGTCATTATAACCTTCACTACAAAAACTATTTTCGCAATAAAAATGCTAATATTCACATATTTTCGCGATTAACACTTTCATATAAAAACGAATCCTTTATTTCCTTCCTATCAGCACTTGTACATGGGCATATTGCGAACGCAATGCACGGTAGTTCCGGGTACTGATGTAAAAACTCACGGATATTCACGATTATGAAGATATAGCACTATATTCCAAAACTTCACGAATTCCGTTCCAATATTCGCAATAAATTCCCCATTAGAATATTCACAATCTACACTAATTTATAGTAGACTTGAAATACAGCGTGTAACTCACCCATTTGCCTACATTTATTATTTGCTGTATTTTTCGAATAGAGTCTATCGGTTGGGCAAATCTTTCTGCTTATCAGTCTGGAATATTATGTTATAATATATATGGAATATAAAAAAAATTTTTAACTAACCTATTATTTTCTCATTGCTGTGATTTCCTTATAGTAGGGGAAAAAATACAAATTTCTTTACATTGAATTCAAAAACTATTCGAATGACGTTCAATTCCTAGTGGTGTATAGGTCCACCTAGGTTTATAGAACCATCAGAAAAATGGGTACCCTCAAACCCTGGGATTTTCAAGGGAGCCGGAGAAAAAGAGATCTAGTCCACTGTCATGTAAATAGAATTAAGTTAATTTATTAAACACATATTATACAAGACATTTTGTGAGTAGGCAAAGTCAGTGCAATTTACTCCCCACACACATATAAAAGCAGTGTGACAATAGACAATGGTGCATGGTTTTACATTAAAAATAAAAATGACATTTGAAACTCAACGCGTTTCGCCCTTTAATTGGTTTCTGGGCTTCTTTTAAATGATGGAATCAAGCATATGTTTCTGAATAAAAAAAAGAAAAAATATACAGAAAAATATAAACCTAACCCAAGAAATAAATAATTAAATATACTTTTCATCATGTCAAGGTATTATTAAGTGTATATGTCACTGTGGCCACTTACTTTACATTAGCTGCGTGTGCTGCAATTTCGGCAATCGACAAATTCTACTGTGGTCATTGCTGCGCTCACGTTGTGTTCACTCTTTTGAGCTGTGTCAAACGAAAACAGTATTTTTGGGGTTCTGATCATTTATAAAGCTGTGTCTAGACAATTTACACTCATAGAAGATGATTATAGATGTTCATGGAGTGGGTATGGAAGTCACAGGCCCCCCCTTATAGTGTGTGTTACCTACATACAAGATCATCAGTTAAAGCTCCCGTAGTTTCTTTCGTTTACACATTTAATGTGGCCTTTATGTATGTACAGTGTGTTGTGCAACACAATAGTTTATGAAAAGCAGAAATAAACTTATTGAATCATTTGTCCTTATTTTTTTTCCCTCAGTGGTTTGAATAAATATTACCTTAATTTTCAGTTTCTCTGTTTCCTTGGCCACAAAATAAGCCTTCTGGGTTTCATACACATCATTGAACATCCAATCTTTTTTTTTTCTAACATCTTTAGGAGTATGGCAAAAACGTTAGCTTTAGTGCTATTTATTTAAAGAATAACTGCACATTTACAACAGTTAATAGTCCTTAATTATAAATGAATATAAAAAAACAAATTGATTAAAGTGTTTAAACCCCCCTGAAAATGTTATCTTTTTACCCAACAAAAGTGCTGATTGTGAAATATGTAGCTCACCAGTGCCTGCCTGTTCTTGTTGTTTATCTTTTATGTTGCTGCACCTGTGGTGCACTGCGTTGTTTCTCTGTTTTACGTACCGTTGTAAAAATTAGTTTTCAATAAAAATTTTATATTTAAAAAAAAAAGTGCTGATTGTACACTGTATGGCCTGCCACTCTTTGTTCTCAGTTTACGCTGGTATCTGCTTCAATCGCTGGCGTCTGCTTCAATTGTATGGACTTCATTAAAGTCCACCTATAACAAAGTTTTATTTCTTGTTAAGGTGGGAATACATCGGTCTATTGTTTTGTTTGATAGACTCAAAAAGATAGATTTTTTAATCATTGTAACAAAAATCTCGAACCGAACAAAGGTTTCGTTCGACCAACATGGAACAAAAGTGAACGATATCGAACAAAAAATCTCGAAAGATGATCGGACATGTTGGTAAATTTTCATCTATCTTGTAAAAAACTAATGTAAATCGAACATACCATCGTTTCATTCAAAAACAGTCTAACTAAATTTAATTTGGTCGAACAAAAATATAGTGTATACATTCGATATAGGCACAATCAATATTCAAACGAAATATCGAACATCCTGATCGAATCTAATGTTGATTGTGCAAAAATCTTTTTGTTTATTCCTACCTGGTCATACACCTTTAGATCTCTCTGGGTCCTCTGCGATTGAACACAGGTAGACTTGATGGTTTAGAAAGACCCTCATATTACATGTTTTTTTGTAAAACAAAAAGAGATCTAAAGGAAATCTGACAGAGAAATCTAAAGGTATATGGGGGCCCTAAAGCAGGGTACAGATGTGGAGATATGGGTCAAATCGATGGCCGTTTCGAGTGCCGTGCCCGCTCACGGCCATCTATCTGACCCATATATTGTGCCCCCATCGCTGTTTTCGAGCGGGACAAATCAATCCTGTTTGAAAACAGCCTTATCAGACATGAACGTTAATACGGCCGATGTCCGATGCTTTGCCTAGAGACCGCGGGTCTCCAGGCAAAGCTCGGCTGAGGAGGAGGAGCCAGGGAGAGACAGTTCTGCTCTCGCCAGCTCCTCCAATATCTGACAGCAGCGTGATGACGTCATCACGCTGCTGCAGGGTACATTGGATGGCTCGAATATCGAGCCGTCTGTACCCTGCTTAAGTGTGCCAGCCAGTCTATCTCTCAGCTTTCTTATAACACACTGAAGAAAACTGAAAGTAGCAGAGAAGAGACAAACCATTTACAACTGGCAGGGGTGTTAACAATAATCAGCTTACAATAATGTATCTTTATCTGGACCACCAGGTATAAGTAAACTTTTAAAAAGGAAACTAATGCAGGATTGGTAATCTGAATTTCATGAACTTTTTGGGTTTAGTAACACATGAAGCTGCAAAACATAGAAATCTGTAACGAATGGGAACTGTCATCATCTCTCCCTTCCACTAGTCCCTTCCCACCCTTCTCTCCCCTCTACCACTGAGAGCCTCCTTGGTCCCATGACTTCCTTTGTTTTTGTTTTTTTACCTGTTGATGTGTCGTCTTTGTACAAAAATCTGCTTTCTATATTTATTTCTATATAAACGTGGTGATGTTTACATTACTTCCAGCATTTTGTTGCCTTCATTTTTTTTTTTTTTTTACCATACAAGCTTTAAATTAACATATACTAAAAGACAAATATTACTAATATAACACCCTGAAATGAATTAGTTATATTTGTCTTTGGAGCTATTTCACACTGTCTAATGTTATCCGCTGCTGAAATGTGGATCATATTTTGACAGACATTTCTGCCGTGCCATTATAACTTAGCAGTGCGGTTGTTACGTTACTTTTCTGAAACAGCATAACGCTATACACTTTGATGGACTCTCCCTTGTCATTTGGGTTGCATTACTCCATCTTGCATTGAAATCCCTACCAATTTTTATTTCAATGGAGGGGTAACAGTAAGAGCCCTCTTTTTACTGTATATTGTTTTTACTGTTTTTCTTTTATCTTGTTTTTCAATAAAATGTACAAGGAAAAAATCAAAAACATTTATTGATCACAGGATGTGTTGGTATGCATCTGTTTCATGTTCCCTAAAGTATATTTTAAAAATATGAGCATGCCTGCAGAGATTGACAATGCTACTGTGTATATTCACCTGTCTCATGGTGCTGATCGAGTACTTCAAATTAGTTTTCATAACTTGGCCTGGTCATGCAGCTCTGTGGGTGGAAGCATTAGATTAATACAATATTTACAGCACTGCTCCCTCTTGCCAATCTCTGTGGGTAGGAGAGAGCTGTGAGTACAATGAGGGGGTCACCATATAGGTGCCCAACAATAGCAGAGACATGAAATGTGAGTGTCAAGAGCGTTTAGAGAGGCACATGACAAGATAGTTGGTAAAACGGATGTACTAATGAGAGCGAATACAATGGAAACTGAATTTGGTGGCCATTACAATGAAAATACCTTATAACAACCTCTTAAGCCCCCCATACACCACATACAATTACCATGCAACTTCTGTACAACCAACTTTTCTTCTACCAAAACCATGTAATAGGAGGACCTTTCTACACCTTCCAATCACTATGTATTCTATCAGGGAGGTCACTATACTACATAGTTGTTGGTAGGTCTCATGAAAGTTGTATGGAGGAATCTGCAGGTGTATGGGGGGCTTTAGGGCTATACCATTTAAATCCAGGAATACACACAACAGATTTTGTAGCCGTGACAACATCATGCTGCTGCCGACCTGCCCCGATATTGGCTGCCAGCAGGCAGCCCAGCCAAGACATTGGATGGGGACCCTCGGTCCACATTCATAGGATATGATATCGAACAAGGTTTTCCAACATGTTGGTAACCTGTAGTTTTGAGCAGGATTGATTGATCCCGTCCGAAGCTATCTATACATGGCTTGATTTTTGTAAAGATATTTACACAATAGAGTGCCCTGAACATGCATGGCGCTCTGTTGTACAAAAATCTAAGTAAAAATCGAGCTGTGTATTCCTACCTTAAGACTCCCCTTCTACAGGATAAAATGCCTGATCTTAATTAAGCCCCATCCCATACACCTTTAGATCACTCCATTAGATCTACCAACAACTATTTAGTGCCGGGTCCTCCCTGATAGAATACATAGTGATTGGAAGGTTTAGAAAGGTCCTCATATTATATGGTTTTGGTAGAAGAAAAGTTGATCGTAGAGAAATTGTATGGTAAGAATGTAAAGTGTATGGGGTCCTTTACTTCTTCAACATTCCACTAGTATTATTTTAATGATATAATGCAAGGTGAAAAAAATCTTATCAAAGTAGAAAAATATACATAAACTTTCAAATTAAAGCTGAACAGGTTCCTTATTGCAGTGGGCCTTCTACCCCAAGACTGTGTAAATGGTGATCTTACTTACCTTATGTTTGTGACAGCTATATCTTATATTATTCTCTTGATCTTATATTATTCTCACATCCACTGACTTCATTGTAAACAGTACAGATTATTAAACTGCATTGCAAGGGAGAAGCCTGTGAGTGCTGGAGGAAGGAACAACACTGGTATCTGGGGTGTGAGGAAAGAGGTACATAAATATAGATATAAATAAATATAGCGTTTACAAACCTTGTAACATTGGGGTAGTTTCACATATGATGAGATTTCAGCTTTAAATATGGTCACTGTACAATGTGGGATGTTTAACCAGAGTTTACCTGAAACTACCATATATCCCAACATAAACTATTCTTGGAAATAAATAGCTAATGTACAATGGAATCTAAATATTAATGTGTGATAAAAGATGTAAGTCATTAAAGGTGGGTATACACGGTTCGAGTTTTCCATTTGATCAACTTAAAGTGCAATCATTTTCAATTTCAATAGTTTTTTCCACCTGTGTGCACTTTCCATAATATTATGAGACAAAATGTTATCGAAATACCTAAAAAAAACATCAGATACTTGAACCATCGGCTGAAATTTACCAACATGTCCGATCACTTTTTTATGTTACATTTTGATGAAATTTAGTTAATTAAATAAAAAAGGAATTGATTTTCAAACTAATGGAAAAATCAAACTGCGTATGCCCACCTTAAGGGTCCTATCACACTACATGCGCTGGTAGTTTACCATACATGGACCCATTCCCGGGTTTACCTTGCATACTAGTGTATGGGAGACGTTAGGGCTTGTTCACACTTAAGCGATCACCAGCTTAAGCGATCTAATTGCAGCGTAGAGTCTGCAGGGGATCGCTGGCACCCGCAACGGAGATCACTGACACTTGCAGGCAGTAAGTTGGGGTGGGGGGGTGGGACAGGGCATGATCGCGCCCATTCACTCTCTATGTGAAAATTGCGTCCGTGGCTGATCACGTAAGTTGGAACATCGCAGACACAATGGATATAGTAGGAAAAGGCCCATACCAAAATGCTAGTTACCAGCACTTTGAAGCATTTGTTTGTGAAAAAGTAAACAGCAAGTTAGTCAGTCACTGACTTATACCATTAGTTGTGTATGATAGCCAGGCAACCAGCATTTTCAGCAAAACTCATTGGTGGAAGTCCTCTCAAATTCTGGAAGGGAAAAGTCAGGGCTTTTTGTGGAAACGTGTGCTCCGCTTTTATTGAGATTATTCTGCACTTACAGAATGTGTTCCAGGAGATGTGAGCGCAGCGACCCTCCCAAACTGTACAGCTGTCTTATAGATGGAAGATGTGAGAGCACCGAGATATTGATGGTGGCCAGATGTCACACTCATCCCGCATAGAAATGACCTAATCGGACACTTGTTTGGCAAAAACTCAGCACGGGTTCTTGAGGGGGATTTTGCAATCAATAATTTATTCCCCCCAAATTCCCAGAAGGGCAATGACAAGAGGCTCCAGGCTGCTGGAAAGTTAATAATATTACAGTCACCTGTTCATCCGCTCAGCACTAGCAGCCATCGCCCAGACAGCTCGTCCTCTGCAGAGTATGTGGCCTGGAACACAATCTTACTCCTTTTATCCCAAACTAGACCATTGATGCAGAGTCAGAAGAACTTTGCAAATCATTTTATAGATGCTGAGGCCATTTTTACAATAAGGCAAAATTTACACGTTTCCCCGGCTGCTGTGGAGTGAACGACTGGGTGCTCGCGCAGCCACGCAGAAACAAGCTCCTGCACAATTTTCTAAAAAAGACCCCATTGCAGGTCAATCGGGCTTAACTGCCCTAGCGTTATGGACGGCAGCACCTCGTCCAGCGCTCCAACTGCTACTATC
>CM070038.1:39253755-39263822 GCA_036250615.1 Ptychadena robeensis | reverse complement strand
TATTGTGTTATTGTAAAAGAGAAAAAATCAATAAAAAAGATAACTTAAAAAAAAAAAGAAAAGGTGCTCCTCTCTGTTTGTTCGCTGGAATGACTGCACATAATGCCTAGAGGTGTCCAAGCCTTGCCTTGGGGGCGATACAGTGGCATGACACTGTGGGCGCATCCTCATGGGGACAACAGGCAGTGTCTACAAATTACCTCTGCTCATTGCAATTATTGAGCTTTTTTTGTGCAGGAAATTAAAAAAACGTCCCATCACATGTCACCTATTACACATTACCGTCATCATTAGTTACAGGGCTGCTTTTAGCCTGTGGGGAGTCAGCCAAAAACCACCCGCACCTCTCACCAAACACAAGCCGACTTGTGGCCCACGAGTCAACAAACCTGTAGTATAAAGCTTGAAGTCTGTGTCAACATTTGCTGAATCGATCTTCAATTTGATTGACTAAAAATGGGCATACACGGGTAGATTTCTAAATAGATTTAAGTACAATCGAGTGCTGTGCACGCTCACAGAGCTCGATTTTGCTCTAATCGAAGAAAACGAGGTTATCATACACGAGCGTAAATCACGGTCGATGTCTCCATCCAAAGCATCGGCTGAGCTAGATGACGCAGCAGTGCTGTGCCTCCAGCTCCTTTGATATCTGGCTTGATTAAAGGGGGGCATACATGGCTCAATATTCGAGATGTTCGAGGAAGTTTCAGCCCAGTGCGATTTCTGTAATGGTTTTCCATGGTGTCAAGTTAAATGCAAATTGTTGGATGCTGTGATGTAAATTGCACCATGAATGGACTCTGAAGCAGTAAAGTTATGTTGTCTGGAGTAATCCGAAGGGTGAGTCTGGGTTTGGCCTATTCCACAGCAGTACATTCTAGGCTGCATTGTTCCAAGTGTAAGCTGTGGTGGAAGGGGGTATAATGGCGTGGTTTTCTTTTTCAGAGTTTGGAGTTGGCCTCATTGGTAGCAGTGAAAAGAAACTCTAAATGCTTGAGAATACTAAACTTTGTAAGGACACTTTAGAGACGGACGGTCCCTTCCTTCCAACACAACTGTACACCAGTCCACAAAGCAAAGTCTATCAAGATAGATGAGCAAATTTTGTGTCTAGGGATTTGTCCAGTCCACACAGAGCCATGACCTGATAAAACACCTTCATTGGTGTACAAGTACCAGTATCTGTTTTTCATTGACTTTTATCTGATCATATATTGGAGCATGTACACACTTCTTTATCTTTATAACTGGAATTCTAAGGAATCAGTCTTGCGACAATAAGGGTCCACATACACCTTTCTCTGTCAGATTTCTTTTAGATCTCCTTTTGATTTACCAAAATCATGTAATATGAGGGACTTTCTAAACAATCAAGTCTACCTGTGTTCAATCGCAGAGGACCCGGCACTACATAGTTGTTGGTAGATCTAAAGAATATCTGACAAAGATCTAAAGGTGTATGGCCAGCTTTACACTGTGTGGTAGTACCATTCATCGATATTGGAGTGACAGTTGACATTTATATTTTGCAACAACTCTTGATGCATGCATGGTTACTTTAGTTTGCATCATTGGAGTGCAGCATGAGAAAGATAGTAAAAGCAATCTGTTACTGGTAATTGGTAATGTAGCAATGCAGCACATACACGGAGTTATGCGGTTTAGTTATTTTACCTTTTTATTTCATTTAATGACATAATAATATACTCATTGCAGCACTAATTGCAGTACAGGCCTAATTGCCAATGGTGTGTAAATGTGCCAGAAAATTATCTGAAGCTGTAATTTGTGGTTACCCACTTCTGCGGCCTCCAATAAAAACATCCATTGACTTGAGCCCCTTTCATCTTATCAGATGGGATATAGCATGCTACTATGTTGTAGCAGTCTGTAAATCAGCCTTCCATCTACTCCAGGATGATTTAGTAGAGTGATATGTCTATAGCCTGCGGACTCGCGTTTCACTCAGCCTTTGAGCCGCCCTCCAGGGAAGAGCAGAATTGGGGATTCTGCCAAAGCGAGTTCAAAGTAGTTTGACACTTGTTACTCCCTCTCTCTGGCTTCTGTGCGTCCAATCTGGATTGTGTTAGCGCCCTGGTTTACTGCGGTTGGGAAAGCGCAGTCTTGGGATCCATCCAAAAAGTGTCCCAGTTGATATTCACTCTTAACTTCTTATCTAACATGGTACATCAAATGGCTTGATCTACCAATTAGCTTCAGTCAGAACTGCTAAAGCAAAGCAGATGAATCCATATATTATCACATGGAAAATCTGACACCTCCAACTACTCTTGGCTTTTCCGTTGTATAGTTTTTGGGTTTGTTAGAGGCATACCAACAGTATGTTTTGTATCACATCTGCAGACAGCTGTAGCTTTTATTAGATTGCCTTGTTCTTACATTGTAAATCTTACAATACACTTTTTTTTAAGCTGGCCATGGGCTGATTTAGCGTTCGATTCCCGATCAACCTCTATGCGTGTTAGCAGCAATCGATCCCACACAAAAAAAATGTGGATCGGGCAGGGATTCGACATGTTGGTAAATCCCTGTCCTGAGGGTCCACATCCAAAGTTTCGGACAGAGATCAATTGTTCGGCAATTAGTTGTGTCACCCCGTTGGGATCGATCATTCATTGACTGAGCGGGAATCAACCCATGTATGGCCAGCTTTATACCTTACATCAAAACCAATTTATGGGCGCTGTGGACAAAGGGTTTCGACTTTGGGAGACCAGGGGTATCAGCAAACTGCAGCACCTCCTGACTCTGGACGGGGCATTGATGTCCTTTTCGGAGATCAAATTGACTTATACTTTGCCTGACTCCCAATTCTTACAATACGCCCAACTGAAACACTTCCTTAGATCGGTGCTGGGTCCTGGGGTCAGTTTCCCTTCGCATACAAATATTTTTAATTTACTACGACCCAGCGCAGCACAACGGTCTATTTCGGGCTTTTACCTAAGGCTCAAGGTGGGCGCGTCGTCCAATGATATGGCGCCGGGATCTCACATACTTCGATGGGCGGCACTCCTAGAGACCACCCCAGAGAGCTTGGCAGATATGGTCCTCGCTGGATGGAGGGCAATAAGACGGGCGGTAGCCAATGAATCGTGGAGGGAGATATACTTCCGGGTGGCGCATAGGGCTTACAGGGGGTTGCAGTTCCCCCCGAATGGAGCTGGGGACACCTGGATACAGGATTGTCCGAAGTGTGGGTTGAGCAGGCCAAACTTTTTACATTTAATGTGGGATTGCCCACGCATAGCGAGCTTCTGGGACACAGCCTGGGCCTTCATGATTAGCATCACAGAAGTACAGAGGTCCCGACACATTGCTGTGGGGTTGCTCCATTCCTGCCGGCCGGAGGAGGCAGACGGGCCCCAGGAACCAGCTATGCGCACATGGGAGCATATATATTTACTTTGTGTAAAGAAAGCTATTCTGTCAAGGTGGCTGGACCAGGCGGTCCCTACGGAGGGGGAAGTGGGACAATTTCTTCATGGGATTATGCTTCAAGAACAATTATATGCCCACAAGCAGTCGGATAAAAAAATTGAGCACTTCTTTAAAACATGGAAAAAATACATGCTGGCAGCAAGAACAGCTGGTGGCGGTGATGCAGATGTTTAGACATACCTCCTGGTATGCCACGGAGCAGCTATGGGGCGCCTTGGGGCGCCTGGAGATCCCACCCTAGGGGAGGTCCTGGGCACCCATGTACGGGACAGGGATCTTGGTTAATCTCAAAAGGGGCATACCAGACCATGACCAGTGTCAGCTCCGGATTGGGCCATGGCAACGGGATCTTGCGGGAGGCAGCTTAGGGACTAGTGGAAAGCTGTATAAGGTTACTGGAGTGATTTGGGGATACATCGGGGGTGGGGGGGAGGACATTTGCAGATTATGGTTAATGTGTTTTAGGATCGCACAAGATGCGCGGTCATTTGTGTGGGTTGGTCGTAAGGACCTTAGTTGAATTTTAGTTACACCTTTGGAACGGCATACTATGCAGTATTAGCATGCATTTCTGGAACATGTATGATGTAGCTATGTTATGTCAGTGTACTCTACAGACAACAGATACTGTTTTTATATGCCTTGCTCTTGTTTATGTTTGTTTATGTGAAAAATGAATAAAGATATATGCAAAAAAAAAAATTATGGTCATCTACTGAAATTAAACCAGGAAAGCAGCTAGGAATATATGCTCCCCTCTGCATGTTCTCTGCAGTGAGTGCACATAATGCCTAGAGGTGTCCAAACCTTGCCTTGGGGACGATGCAGTGGCGTGATCATGCGATGACACCATGGGCGCATCCTCATGGCGACAAAAGGCAGTATGTATGAATTATCTCTGCTCTGAATGAGCATGAAGTGCAGGAAATGTAAAAAAGATAACAATGTCCCTGTCACACGTCGCCTATTACACATCACCGCCATCATTAATGATGCTGGCAATGCATCACACCTATGGCGGATCAGCCATTAGGCTCTTGGTCTGGCCCCTAAGAAGGCAGTATAGTCCAGGAATCAAAAAGTTTGCCCACTCCTGCACTAGATGATACTTACTACTCAATAGGAGAAATCTGCAGTATAAAGAAGAAATTATTTAATTCTCTAAAACCTTTTATTGATTGGGGTTTCTAGTATTTGCAATGGTAGAATGCTGAGGTGTTCATTCCTGTTTTTTGCTCCCTGCAATATTCCACTTGTATCTATATGGAAATTGGGTTTAAACTCCAGTTCTATTTGTTGGTAATCTCCATGTAGTGACGTGAATATGTTCCTCTGGATGTGATTGCAGAGTGGCGTCTCAGCAGCAATCTTTTATGTACATTGTGCTTTTGTAAGAAGTGAAAAGATGAACATTGTCGGTATAAAGCCAGCAACACAGAGAATGCGTGGGACAAGATGGAGAGGGTAGAGATGCTCCTGCAGGCAAATCTTCTTAAGTGAGAAATTAGTTGGGTTTCAGGCACTAATCTTGTTTTATAGAATAGCAAATCTTTCTCCGAACCTGGGTATCTTTCATTCGTTTTCTTCCTCAAAACTTCTGTTTAGACAATATGGTCAACAGGATGGCATCCTAGATTCACAGAGGATCTATAATGTCAAATAAGGGGCAGCAATGGCCTTTCCTATTCCATTCTACACCCCCACTGCACACATAGGACTTATTCCTCTTTACTTCCTACTCCCCAAATCCAGCATAATTTATCTCCTTTTATTCAATCTTAAACTGTGGCACCACATTTTAGACATGTATCTCTCTCATTGAGAGGCACCACAGTGGGGGTCATAATCTACTCATTGCATGTTTGTGACCAACAGGTAGGGTGGAACTTAGCTGTGGCTGACCTCTGATATTGACACATTATATATGTCCAAATATCAAATAGATGAGCAGGTCTGCAATTAGTCAGCTAAATTGAAGGGCAGAATATAATTGTCACTGCTCACCAATGTTTGATTCATTCTTGGCTTACTAGCGTTAACAAAAGGTTCACAGTAGGTTGATGCACGTCCTGGCCTTCTGGGGAATGCAGAATGTTATTTAACGGTATGTGGAAGAACCTGTCTGTTTTATGGACCTAGCATAGAGCACCCATTTTTTAGATATCGTTGACTTATGCCAGGTGCCCCAGATACATGGAGCAATAAGAATTCTGTCCAGTGGAGACAATCATCAAATGAAACATAAAACAAGTTGGAAGCCCCATGAGGATTTTGTTGCTGTCTGTGCTGTTGCTGCCATCGTGTTCGTGGGACCCAAACTAACAGAAGTATCTCCAGAAAAGTATGGGTATCAAGGGCAGAACAAATACTAAAGGATATAACGCTTGAGCTTCCTAATCTAATAGTTTAAACATGTCTTGAATTGGTCTTAAAAATGTATATAAATCCAAAATATGACTGCACACTTACCAGATGTACTGTATTTTTTTTACTTTAGGACACGCTCTTACCATTCAAATCAGTCGGAAAATGTCTGTGCGTCTTATGGTCAAAATATATGTAAAATAAATGTTTTTCTTTTTTACTTTCGAACATCGTGGGAGCAATAACTCTGCATCCCTGGAGGCTGGAATTTGTTCCATTCCCTCAAGACACGCCAAAAAAACACTACCAAGAGGGTAGCAAAAAATTCTAATATCCAACTCATGATATCTAAATAACATCAACTCACTCAGATATTAATGTTGTAAGCTCAATCTGTTGATGCAAACATATAATGGGAGTTCTCCCACATGTAAAAAAAAAACTGGGTGAATTGAGGGTAGATGTGTGTATTTATATAAACATTCTGCATTACAATAAAAAAAAAGGATGTAACACAGACTCATCTCTCCTCCCATATGTAAATAGCTTCTAATGGGTACGTTGTTAGTGCCAGATTGTAAAATGTGTCTTTCCATTAGTTGGTCAGTGGGTTCAGCAAATAGGTACTGCTAGTGTATAGACACAAATTAAAGTGTTAGCCTTATACACTCTGCTGGAAGTAATAACATTCTCCTGGCACTGGCCTTTTGGCTTGGCTAGCAGAATATAGAGTGAATACTGCATGGACCAGCCCTAATCACTTTATTTTGCATGTCAATGCTTGTTTTTGCACTTTATTTTGCATGTAAATTTTTTACTGGACTGGAGTAACAGTATAGTATATTTAAACCTCGCTGACGTTATGGGCTTTTCATGCCATTTTTTATGTCGCGAAAAGCCAGTGCCCCGGCAATGTACAGTGTACTCCACCCAGATTCCCTGCTCTCTCTCCCCGGCTCTCTACACACTTGTGTGGGGGGAAAAGTGACGCCCCCTCCTTTAACATGGAAGACTATGGGACCACAGTCACTGATGACGACGAAGACTCGGGGGCCGGAAAAACTCTGTGAGCCTGCAGCGAAGGATCACGGAGAACTGGCTTGGAGAGTATCGTCCAGGAGGTTAACTTAACTTAGCGATACACTTTATACTTATCTACAAAATAGCAAGCAAAAAAGCAGTAGACCATTGTTTTTGTGTGTGTAGATGTATGTATATATAATTTATAATTTACCTTTTTATCACTGTTTGTATTGTATTTATAACAGAAGCATACATGATAGTTTGTCACATTGAAACAGGAAACCAGAGCAGTGTGTGTGTGGCCATTTCTGTGAGAGCAAGGCTTGTAATAAACAGCATTTTATAGAGTTCACTTATAACCCCCTGGTCTCCACCGAGGCAAAGCAGGTGTCAGACACCTGGGTTAGTAATGCAGCGCTTCACATACTGCTGCTGCTCCAAGTGTAGGGTGCTCCTACATGAGAGCATGTCCCTGGACTGTCCCTTTAACTTGTCCCCTTCTTGACCTTAAGAGATAAGATTTATGTATTAGTCTTATGAATGGAATGGGAAACTTGCATACAATGGAGATACTCGCAGTAGGAGGCCTGGGCCTGGTGCCTGTGCTGGGCCAGTTGTTGTCCAGCTGTGTCTGTGGCACCGTTACAGCCTTTGTGTGGAGGAGACAATGACGCAAGAAAAAACAAGTACACAAAGGTTTTCATGGGCCCGCATTGCTGGTTACTCAATATATGAGAGGATACCATATTACATTGACCTTTGTGGGGAATGTATTAGGCACTGTTGCGAATCGAGCCAGGCTGTGAAGTGTCTGTGATTTAGTCAATCTCAACATCCAAAGAATGGCATTTTAACTGGACGTAGTTATCACCGTTATTAAAATATGGTTTATGTCACTTGAGCCTCACGAGTTAGATTATGTCCAGCTTGACCACACACAGATGATTATACTACAAAGCTTCACCAATGGCCTATAGAAATGGCAAGCATTCAAGTATAGGCTTTACATTAAATTATATAGAAACCATATTTTGTGTATATTGAGATCTCACTGTATTCCTTTTCAAAAGTGCTCACAGCCGCTGCGCCTAGACTCCACTGCTTCCAAATCACCACATTTCACATTATCCTCTTGTGGAACGTAGGGATTTTGACACATGGCAGATACAGCCCATTACTCACAATGTGCCTATTTCCATGGATTCAAATTAATGCGTTAAAAAAAAAGCATTCATTTTTTTTGGGCTAATTTGTGCCGCGGTTTGCCCACGGGGTAAAATGGGGCGTGTTAACTGCCAGGTTACAATAATGTAATGATTAATGCATGATAAACATTTACTAAACATGCCTGTGCCCACCATTGGGTCCCATGGATGTGTTACACTGACACCTCAATAATGCCCTTAGCCTTAAAGGGTGACAAGCCTTAGGGGGGGTTCTACATCCGTTGGGACCCCCTCCTCTAAGCGTATTGCTTGGCGGTAGGTCCCAACGCAGCACATTCACTTACCTGCTCGGGGGATGCTGTGTCTTCACAGCACCAAGCTGTTCCGCCGATGCAAAGCTGAATGTAGTGGAGTAAGTTGAGCCTCTGCATCGGCTAAACACAGCATCCGGCGAGCAGGTAAAGTCTTTGTGTTTCGTTGGGATCCCCACCAAGCAATACGCTTATCGGAGCGGCTCCTGACGGATGTAGAAACATAATAACATTAACTATAATTTAGCTAGTATTACAAAAACAAATGAGTGGTATGGGTTAGAAGCTTGAGCATTCTGCCTCATTATTACCTTTTTTAAGTAAAACTGTGTCCCTGAGGATATGTTTCCATGGCGCCAAATTGGATGTGTTTGCGATGCATTTTTTTTACGCACTTCAAATGCATATGGAGTTGTTTCCATGTTGTGTTAGTGGTAAGTTGCATTTTTTTTTAAATGCAGGGCACTGAAATTAAAGAAAAAAACTAAGTGGTTGTGTTACTGCATCCATAGGGAATACATTGGGCATGTTGGGCATACACTGGGTGTCTACAATGCATTTTCACTCTCCTTCAAATAATAAAAATTACAAAATTGCATGTGCCAAAATCGGACCATAAACAGATCGCAAACGCATCACAAAGGGATGCAAACACAATCCTCTGCGCTGAAGCAGTGGAGACATAGCTTAAGTGTGTCCATGCAAAAGCAGCCATCTTTGAGGCCCCTTCACTTCCATCCATTTTATACAACCTGTCATTTTCATGCTCAGTAGGGGCTGATCACTATGGAGGTTAATTGGGTGAAAATAAAACAATTGTGAAATTTGTATAATTAAAAATAAGCCTAATTTAAAGAACCCTTTGATATCCACCCATTTCCAGCAGTCTCTTAAAAGTGGGTGTTAATTTACATAACACACTCAAACCCATCACCCACTTTTCTACTTGATATCATCACGACAAGTATAATTAGGGCTGAATAAACTATAATGATTTCATTACGAATGCCCCTTGTCGCCCCTCTTCTAAGTCACAGCACAGAAGACATCCCACATCTCTGAGAACAGTGACACCCAGGAAAATACATGATTATTCTGTCTATTGAAATCTATGCAAACACTTTCCCCATTGAAATCCAGTAAATGCATTCCCCAGTGATATTGCACTGAATTAACACCCAGAAGCCTGGCAGATAAACATTTAATCTCTCATTTCCAGGTACAATATTTTTTTTGTATTTATAGAGAGCCACCATCGTTCCAGCTCTGAGGTAAGTAACAAATATGTATATTTACCATATTTTTAAGACTATAAGACGCACCGGTCCATAAGATGCACCATATGGGCAGGAAAACCAGAAAAAGAAATTTAATATACAAGTTTTCATCAATGAAGTCAATAAATGCAATATCAAATTCAGCCAGTAGATGTCACTAGCAGCAGTACACTTACAGCACATCACCTCATTCTCCACACTGATGGGGGTGAGCTGCAGAGTTTTCTCTCCTCTCCTCTCTGTTCCTGTGTCCTTAGAAGGTGCAAAGTGATTGCAGTTCTCACAGACGGAGAGAGGGATAGATGGCAGTTCATCTATCTCTCTCTTCATTGCTTATACCAGCACCGTCACCGACATCGTCTGCATCTCTCATCTGACAGCTCTCCGGCTAACACCTTGCCAGGAAAGCTGGCGGGAAGCCAAGGCGCCACCATGCGCATTTGAACCATAAAACGCAGCCC
>CM070038.1:39236544-39246806 GCA_036250615.1 Ptychadena robeensis | reverse complement strand
CAAACATGCAAAAGAATAAGAAATCAGGAAGGGGGCATATAGTTTTGCACACCACTGTATATAAAATCACATTTTGAGATTTTTATATAATAATATTTAAAGAAAAAATGTAACATGTAATATCTAATTTGTTACCCGACAATGAATTCCACTTTTACCCCATTTAAATAAATGGGCGTGGTCGGCCTCAATTGCCGAGCCGCGGTTAAAATCGCGGCCAATCGCTTAAGTGGAAACGAGCCCTAAAAGTGTACTTTATATTAAAACCTTATTCTTTTAATAGCGTTAAGAACCCCTCAGAGTTTTCTTGGTGGCTATTTCACCATTGGACAGGATAATACTAGTGGAAATACATGCGTTTTATTTTTTCACCAAAAACAAAGGGGAAATCATTTAGTTGGGATACTTGTTTTGGTGATAGGCACTTCCAAGCAACATTCCCTCCCAATCCGATTACAGTAACAATGACTACACCAATTCATATTGTGTTCATAAATCATGCCAACAAATTCATGACAAAACTTTGTGGAGAAGCATTTACAACCGCCATTATCTGGTGACCTCTGTCTGATAAGCTTATCAGCCTTTATAACTGTAATCAGGTTGTATATTAATTTGTATTTCTGCACTATAAACTCATTTACATTGTAATCAGCAGTAGTGAAGAGCAGCATAGGCAACATTTTTTCAGGAAAACATTCAGAAAATACTCCCATTCGGCAATATGCGCGGGTTTTTTTTTTGCGAATTTCGCGCGCGCAATATATGTTTAACATGGCGCGAATTTGCATGCAAATTTTTAAAAGTGCCGATTTTCGCAATATTCCGAATATTCGCATCACCCCAATATTAGATTTAAAAACTGTTGATGGTCGCAGGGAGTGTTGCTAAGCTCTTGTTGCAGCCTTCCCATTTGTCCACTTGCATTGAGAGGAATGTGTAATGGGAAAAAAATACTGAATATCCAGAATGGCGAATATTCGGCAATATAGTCACCATCTTCACGAATTTCCGATATTCATGATTAATATTCGGAATCCGAATATTCACGATCATCACTAATCAGCAGAATGATAATAAAAAGGCCTCCAGAAAGTGCAGCTAAATCTCCGTTTGAAGGAAACTGTGCTGTATTAGAGACATAAAAGCAATATAGAGGGAAAAAAAGACAATGGTGTGTTTTAGTGTGGTTCTTTATAGAAATAAATAGAAATGCTGCATGCAGTGGTGGTTTTAGGCATGGGCAATCTGGGCATCAGAATTTTTTCAGGGGTGGGTGGATGTAGGAACAGAACAGAGTCCGTAAGTCTCACAACGAGCCTTCCCCAAATGGGGTATGCGGTTGGCAGAGGGGGGGCTCGTCCAGGGCGCTAATCTCCCTAGGACCACCCCTGGCTGCATGCAGGCAGAAGGTGGAATAGCATTCCTGATCACCTTTTACAGTTGTATAGCACACAGCTGAGGTTAGTGGATTGTAAACTATAGGTATATCTCAATATTCTGGTAAGTAAACAGTTCCTGTAAATCTGCTTCTTTTTATATTTTGCTGCTTTTACCAGAAACTCTGAATCTTTCAGTAATTGTAATTGTAGTGTGACATGAAGTCACGCAGCGGTACTTACTTATCCTGGGCAAACACTGCCCCTGTCAGGCCATATGGCGTACTGGAGTCTATAAGTTCCAAGGCATCTTTATATTTGTTTTCTGGATAAACGTAAACTGTCAACACTGGTCCAAAGATTTCCTGCATAATAAGTATAAGAGAAATGATAGATTAATATCATAGATTAAGTAATAAGATAGATTGTTGAACGGCTATTACCATTTGTCACTTTTAGAATACTATTTACTGTATTTTGCAGTTGATAAGATAATTCCCCACTGCCTCCTCTTAAGTGTCGATAGACAGCATTTAGGAAAAGATGAAGCAGACAAAAAGTGACCAGACCAGAGAGCAGAAACTCCACTGTTTTGCTTAAACTATTCATGCTCTCCTCGCTTGAGGTAGAAAGAGAAGTGATAGCGGAGCAGTCAGCTTTCCTCCACTCTGACTGCTTAGTGATCATTTCCAGTGGGAAAAGCCAGGACACTGCATGCTTCTGCCCTGTCTCCGCTTTGTGTGAAGGTAGGAAGACAGGTAATAGCGGAACAGTCAGCTTTCCTCTACTCTGATCAATGCAGAGAAATACTGTCTGCGCAGTGCTCACTTCCTTCGCTCTACTTCCACCACCAGTGGAGAAAGCATAAATAGTTAAAGCCACACACAGGAGAGAACCAGGGCCCTGCATGTTTCTTGCTCTTTGTCTCCACTGTGTGTGGCTTTGGCTATTTTACTCTCCTTGCTTGAGGTGGAGGCAGAGAAAAAAAGTGAGCACTGAGCAGCCAGCTGTCCTCCACTCTGATCAATGCGGAGAAATACTGGCTGATCAGTGATTACTTCCTTCTCTCTCCTCTTCCTCGGCAGGGAAAGCATGAATAGTTCAATGTATTTACAATGTATTACTTTACTTCTTTAGAGAGTTTCTTTTGTTAGGCCCACTTACCTCTGTCATTATCTTTTCTTTAGGATCTTTGGTCTCAATGATTGTTGGTTCTACAAAGTATCCAACTTTGTCATCACAGTTTCCCCCAGCAAGGATAGTTAGGCTGGGCGACTCTTTAGCAAGTTTTATCCAGCCTTGTATTCGCCTGAATGACTGATAACGAAAAGAAAACATTACATTTTCGTATTTTTTTTTAAATGGTTACTGTAATTTTAATTTAATGAAAAGCATTGTATTTGAAGGGAAAACTTAGCACCTGTTCATTGTGCTATGAATTTTATAAGGATGTAACGTAGTCAGAAGCAGCATGTATAGAATCATGAAGTATTTCTGTTTTACATCAAATGTTTTGTAACAATCACTTATAATCAGGGGTGCACATAACTTTTTTTAGTGAGCTTCTTAGATGAGTACCAGAAGATGGTGTTTGGTACTCACCCCATATGTATGTAGCCTCCCTCACTGTCATCTGCATCAGCTTCCTGCATGGTAGGTTCTGCTGTTGATGGGCCTCCCTGTTCTCATACCTCAGCAGTACAAACCTGACATTTTCTGGCTTAGTAACTAACCGCTGACACCACCTGCAGTCCAAATGTCAACCTTTCATAATCACATTCTAGCTGTCACACAGTGGTTTCCTTTTGTCAGCTTTCACTCTTACATATGCCTACTCTGACTTTCATCCCCCAGATTTACAACACCCTTTTATTATTATTAATTTACATTCACAATGTCACACCCGTAACTGCAACTTTTCACAGTTATTCATATTTATTATTAACATTTAGCTGCGGCCACACAGACACGTAGTACCTCCAAGTTGTTAGTATGCATATGAGCTTTGTAACAATACTGCAGGTACGCATAGCTAGTTTTTGGCCCCTTTTGAGGACCAGAGTACCGCTGCACCCCTGCTTATAATTTCATATTACTTTTTTCATTTACATTGTGGTGCTCTATAGTGTGAGTGTCTCTCAAGTGATTTAGAGGACTATAAACTGTGATTTGAATATTTAGGTTTGGCACAGCTGATATTACATGATGGACTAGATTCAGTATCCATCATACTTTTTTCATTTACATTGTGGTGCCCTTTATTCTCAGTGTGACCTTAGAAGTTATTTAGAGGACTATGAACTTGATTTGAATATTTAGGTTTGGCACAGCTGATATCTTAATATATGAAGGATTAGAATTAGACCGTTATTTAGTAATATTTCTAAACGTAATTCAGTTTATAATTTGTCAAACAATTTGTAGAAAGGTAATTTGCACTTTAACCAGAGCAGAATGATGCTTGTTTCTAGCAGCTATTACTGGTCATTTCCCCGACATGTGTAATCCAGATTAAACTGAAAATCCAACTACTTGCCTTTTCATCAATAACGGCCGAGGTGAAGGTGCTGAAGTCATCGGCGGGCTAGGAATTAAAGCAGAGAAGGCAGATCAGAGGATATCAGCTTCATACAGCTCGTTAATATGTTTCCCAAATCTCCTAAGTGCATGTCATGGATCAAAAGGCAGAGCAGAAGCATCCGCTAAATCCTCGCACAACCTTCAGCTTCTAAAATTACACTTCCCACCTGACTGGGAACAAGGACACTTCTTTTCAATTAACGCATCGGGTTAACGGCTACTTACAATAAATTCCTACCACATTCCCCAGATCCTCCATTTTTTTCTAGTGCTTGACAGGATAACTAAGTCGGATGGTTCAGCAGGTATTAGTAGAGGCCTAACGCAACTTCTAATCCCATCAGACTCCTGCTGAGCCTCGAAAAAGGAAGAGTGAGCCCTTACGAGAGGGGAAATCTCCACTCACATTTCCCACTTTGATCTTGGCGTGTTCCTCCAGCAGCCTCGCTTTGATCTGGGGCCACAGAGAGTCTGGAACGTAGAGCCTTGAGCAGGCCGAGCATTTCTGACCACTGTATTCGAAAGCCGATCGGATGGTGCCATTCACTGCACTTTCAACATCAGCAGACTTGTGAACAAAATGGAAGTTTTTCCCGCCACATTCTGGGGAGGAAGAAGCGGCATTTTTAATTTTATTTGTTTTGGTTAGGGTCAGTAGTTCATTTATGTGTATTTAGGATTCTCCAAAATACCAGGTGGTGTTATTCCTAAAACAGTACATATGTGGATCAATAATTACATGCACTAACCCATGCAAATCAGATTTTATTTTGCAAGAGGCTTCAGTATTTGAAAGCATATGGTGACAATTTCAATCCAGATAGTGGGCAGTAATGCATGGATTCCCATGCCCTTTCTTGCTGCCTGGTGGCATAGACTTGACCTTAATAAAGGTGCCACGGAAGTCTACCTAGAGGTGAACATGGCAGTTTCGTTTGTACTATTCCCTGGAATCTCCATCCCAGCTTTTCTTTAATACATTTTGAATGCAACTGTTGGAATGGGAATTCAACCCAACATTCTCCCCTTATACTTAATGGCACACTAGGTCACTTAGACAATGTGCAACACAGTTTAGTATGTGCGGGCATTCCAAGTGTATACTGGCATTTTGACCTATAATATGATCACATGGCACTACTTGGCCCCTTTCCTGCTTCTGTGCCTGGCCTTTTATATGCAGCAGAAGGTGGGGCGTGAAAATTCAGTTTTAAAGAGAACACCACCGGTCAAACTTGGGAAGGAGGGCGATCTAGTTAAAATAGTAGCTAATGCAAAAACAGTTTTTCAGAGTTTAAATATGCTTACCTCCAGCGAGGCGTGGGAAGGTCCTGTATTGGTCTAAGTTCTCTGCTACCTGTTTCCAGAGTCTTTTGAAAGTCCTAGGAATTAATAACAACTTGTTATTCCTTTACATAAAGCAAATATACAAACACTTATAAGAGAAGTTTATAGTCCACACACTTAAAGTGCAACTAACACATTTTTTTAGTCCCTGCCAGGGGAAAAAATGTAGCAGTACACCTAAAAAATAAATAAATTCAGATAATTTATCAATCCAAAAGAAAGGGGCGTAGCAAAGAACAAGATGGGTTTCTAGATATATAACTGAGTTTCATTAATTCATGGTGCCAAGGTCAAACAGCCATCAGCCATGATGGAGCTATATAGCTGTGCTCAAAAGGTTAACATACCCAAACAGAATTTGTGAATTATTGATCCTTGTTTAAAAAATATGATGGCAGAAATCTTAAATTGAGCAGATTCGCTCAGGCTAATCAATTTATCACATAATACTGGGTGATCTTTTTTCAAGCATCAACGTATGTCAGTAAGCAGAGATAAAAAAAACTTTTGTAAAGATAAATTCAAAGAAGGAAAATACGGTAATGGAATGGTGTCCATCTTCAAGAAGTTTATTCTAAAAATAAGGCCAGGAACAACCCCCAATGAAAACTAAGCAAAAATAAATGGAACTTACGGTACGCTTCCTGTGAAATTAATTCCACTAAGATGTTCTGAGCTGGTGATGGTATCTCCGAAGACTGGTCCATCAGCTGGGACAAACTGTATAATGTTGGAGGGTAGGCCTGCTTCACGGAGCGCGTTGTACACTGTATAGCTGGCAAGGATGGCTGTGTCGCTGGGCTTCCACAGGACCACATTACCCTGCCAGGTGAACAGACCATACACAATCAGCTTATTGAAAAATATAAGTTCAACAAAATGTATCATGTTAAGAATACTTTGATCACAACGTTTTAGGAATTTCCAAATAACAGTGGGCAGATGTTATGCAGTTCACTAAAATTAAGAAGCAGCAGTTCAAAATATGCACATTTTTCAAAGAAAACATTTTTACAACAAACTAACCATTCAAGTCTAACTATAGCTGCCATATTTCTCAATGACATAAAACAGAGATCATATAGGTACACAGAGGTGGCTAATTACAGGGTGTTTGACAGTAGGATAATAGTAGATCCGCGATGATCACAATGTATTTTGATGTATATGTGCACAATACATTTACTGAAGAATGCTGCACCTGCAAACATACAAAAACTACTGTGTGAATGACGTGACACTTCAAAGAGAACACCGGAACCTTATTATCACCCCCTCCCCTTTTCTCCCAAAGTGTACTGATTTTCTAACCCCTATTTATCTCCATACAACAAATCTGTCAGGAGAGTTCCATATTAGAATGATCTCTCCTGAAAGAAGCCAAACAAATCCTGGATGAAACATTTATAAAATATGTGAGAATAACAGAAACTCCTTTCAAGCTAATCCAACTGTGAGAATGACTTTACTACTGAGTGTCAGAAGGACATCATGACATTTGATCTTGTGCAGAGATTACTGTCCTAATGTTTTCTTTCTGAAATTATTCACCACATTACACATTAACATTTGTTTATATCTTCTAACAAAATCAGACTTTCTAATGGTGCCACAAGTCACTAAAATCCTGCCTTTTAATTAGCATATTATTCGCACTATAAGACGCACCAAACTATAAGATGCACCCCATGCCTTAAAAACTTTGCAACGGCCAGTCAAGGAGGGAGGTATGAATTTACCGGACGTCCGCAAATATAACTTGGCCAGTATACTACGCCACGCCATTGACTGGCTCAGGGAATCGTCACATCACTCCAATTTTACGTTGGAGAAGGGTATGACACACCCATGGGAACCGGCTGCCCTATTGCACTGTTCCATACCTACACTACCTCAACATTTGAGGACCAACATACTGGTCAGAGACACTATAGTAGCATTCAGAGAGGTGCAAAAGATTTTTAAACTACCCTACTCATTTTCCAGATGTATGACAATAGTGGGTCACCCACAATTTCCTCAGGGCACGTCGGACACAATCTTTCATAAATGGAAGGATAAGGGAATCAAATATTTTAAGGATTTGATGGACCCGGTGACCTCACAGGTATACCCAATAGACAGACTACAGATCAAATACAAGCTAACTGCGACAGAAACACACCCCTTACAATACTTGCAGGCGACCGAATTCCTTAAAAGTAGGGCTAACAACCTGTCCACGCTAGTAGAAGCCACGCGATTTGATGACATGACAGGGGCCAAGGTAACCCGGCTATCAAACATATATACGGAACTTAGAGCCTGTGCCCCTACACTGGCCGTTCTGCCGCTCAGCACGTCCTGGTCCAAAGACTTCTCCCAGGAAGGGCTGATGGGTAAGCTACTGATTGGGTACCGCACGGTCCGCAAGATTGCGGTTTCCGAGCAGTGGAAGGAGACCCAGTACCGGATCATGATGCGGGCATATAAACCGCCGGGCACGGTAATTGAAGACCCTCTGGGAGTAAAAACGTGGGTGTCGGTTTGTCCAAAATGCGCTATCTCTAACCCCACCCTGACACACTGTTTGTGGTCATGCTCTCTGGTATCTAAGTATTAGGGAGAGGTATTAGAACTTCTGAAACTTACAGTCGGGGTCACGGTAGATAAGGATCCGTTACTGCTACTGTTTAGTTATGCTAGCCCGAGGATTGCTAGGAAAATCCTGCAACAATACGAATGGGTTCATACATGCCTGTTAGTGGCCAGGAGGGCTCTGATGCATGATTGGTTAGCGGACCGGACACCGACCATATCTTTCCTGCATGCACAATTGGCGGTAGCTATGCGCCTTGAACGCCTGGACGTGGGGAAGGCGGAACTAGGAGCCTGCTCGCGCTATGAAAAGAAATGGGGGCCCTACTTGGAATATCGTAAGGTAGGGATAGGGATAATGGCGGAGGGAGGTGATAACTGAAGCCAGAGGATTATGGGTTGCTTTTCAATAGTGATTAGAGGTAAAGAGGTAGCAGCAGAGGTTAGGTAAAGTTAAGCATAGATGTTGTTTTGTTTGTTTTGTTTCTTTTGTTTATAAATTGCTGATTGAATATTTTATCGGGATACTGCACACTAGACGGGAACTGTAATCGATCATAACCTCCATCATAAGCTGATATGTGATGCAAGACACCACTACCGAGGCATGTAAACAAGATTGTGTGCGTTTCTGTCTTGTCCAGTGTACTGTCACCTTATTCTATTGTCAGCGACTATTGATACTGTTTTTCTTTGTTGATTTTGTAACTGAAAAAAACTCAATAAAAATGATGTTAAAAAAAAAAAAAAAAGATGCACCCCATAGTTAAGAGAGAAAATTCCAGAATTCCATTTACATATACAATAAATATATACAGAATGTTCCAGCAAAGTAGTGAGGACTGGACAATGCAATAGTCACTCTGTATTCCTCCAGCCAAGTCAAAAGGCCAGTGCCAGGAGGGAGGTTTTAGTTCCTGCAGAGTGTCAGGGCTAAAACTTTAGCATCTGTCTATACACTAGCAGTACCCATTCTCTGCACACACTGATCAACTTATGAAGAGACGCATTTTACAATCTGGCACTAACAATTTACCCATGAGCAGCTATTAACATATTGGTGGACATATGAGACTGTGTCACAAAATGTATTTATTGCAATGCAGACTATTAATGTAAATACACAATTAATGCTATCTAAATGTAAAATATGTCTCTCAGTATGTTGGTCAGTGTGTTCAAAGAATGGGTACTGCTAGCGCTAATGCAGCCAATATCACCTTCTTGGCAGTGGCTTTTAGGCTTGGCTGGTGGGGAAGAAACAAATTCCAGTCTCCTGAAATGCAGAGCCATTGCTCCCAATATGATTGGGACTAAAAAAAATTATTTATTTTTTTTACATATGCTGACCATAAGATGAAGGGAAATTTTCCCATTGATTTTAATGGTAAAAAGGTGTGTCCTATAGTCTGAAACAATATGGTAATTTTATGTTAACCATTGGTCCCATTGCTTAAAGTTATAAACAAAACCAAGACTTCATGTTGCAATCCAATGACACAATCTGTGTATGGTTTTAGTAAATATAAAGATAGTACATAGTTGTTGGTTGTTTGATGTGTATTCTCTGCTTTAGGTTTACCAATCATATTGTAGTATTATGGCCTACCTATGTGATCTGTTTAACTGATTTGATCAAGTAGGACCTCTTGCAGCCATTATGAAATCTAATGGAGATTCTGCAATCGTGCTGTAATAATGTAAAGCCATAAAAAAATGTTTTGTCACTTTTTGAACGTCGACATAAAAAAAAAGTGACACATAAATGGACTTGTCTGCCTTTCGTTATTGCAGGTAATTTGCTCTAATTGGAATCTTGTTTGTGATCAAAAAAAGCTAATGGACTTGATTTTTTCCTAAACAGACAAGGTTTCGAATTCTTAATAAATTAATTGGAGTAAAGCTTTAAACTATTACTACAGATAAACTACAACCTAAAGGATTGAAAATCTTCACAGACATAGGTGACCATGTCTTACCATTAAGGCTGGAGCACCTGCCAAGTTTCCTCCAATGGCAGTAAAGTTGAACGGAGACACAGCAGCAACAAATCCCTGGTAGGGGCAGAGCAGAAGTGGATTAGAACAAGAAAATTTACTTTCAATTGAAAATTGGATGAATGGCCGCACTCACCATGCTTAAACTAAAGAATCACTTGCCGTGGTGAGTGCAGACTTTTCTCCAATTTTCAATGGTTTGTGGGCTACTGTGGGCAATTCTGAGGGGCCAGCACCTGAAGAGTTGTGAGTACTAGCCTGGAGTGGTGAACAAAGTACTGTGGACTATTACTTTAAATAGACCAATACAATTCCCAAGCCCTCACCTCACCCAGCTACAGAATTATGACCGATACCTGGCCCAAACCCTCACCTCACCCAG
>CM070038.1:39208631-39226195 GCA_036250615.1 Ptychadena robeensis | reverse complement strand
TCTGGAGGCTTCTATCCAATAGGCATACTGATTAGGGGAGACGCCTTCTTCGCATGATATGTGTGGCGATAGAGGGCGCTGTGTCATATGACGTCAGTGAAGACCGATGCGCTCTGTGAAATGTATTTTGTATCTCATGTGAAGTGTATAGGATCACGTGTCCACAGTGAGGGCAATTCAGTCACATCTGTGTCTACCACTGAACGGCCTCTGAGCGCGTAGCAATGGCTGTACTATGACTGGGCTGCCCCTTGTCTGAGGACAACATAAACCAGCACCAGGGTCTGTGCTCCCTCCAGACTGAGCATTAAAGTACACGTGACCCTGGCGCCTGTGAGGATAACCCTGGCTGTGAAGTAAACCAAGCCAGTCTAATTATGCCCCTGACTGATGAGTGACTGTTCACACATACAAACCCTGATAGGATAGGAACAAGCATTGTTCTTTTGTCCATAAAAGCTCTTTTATTGTTGTATGTTCAACGATAATATACTTCATGTTCAGCATTTTCTGTCTATTACCCCCCAACCCCCACCCAGCTGCGCATTTCTTTCACTACCAAGGTCACTCCAGTCAGAGCTCATATAGGCCTGAGGACTTTACTTACCTTCATGTGACCCTATGTAGCCAATCACCAAACAGGACTGTCACATGACCTCAGTCCTATGCCCCTTCATACCTATGAATACTGGGCATTACCACCTGCAGAGCAGGTGGTAATGCCCAGTATTCATAGGTATGAAGGGGCATAGGACTGAGGTCATGTGACAGTCCTGAATTCTTTATTTACTTGTTTATTGCAAAACACACCTTTGTCTAACTCAAAACAAAGTGCACCACACAAAAACATCCACAGGTCATTTAATGCACCTCGTCTCTGCTGTGTGGCGGTGCCTTGAACCCATAGCTGTCAAGTTTGGAAAGAAAACCCATAACGCCCTCTCCCTGCTAAATTAGCGCTATTTCAAGAATCCGGGAGAAATCTGGGATTTCTTGAAATTGTGATTTGGCCGGGAAAGCCACATGAAAACGTGACTTCCCCAACCAAAACGGGAAGGTTGGCAGGTCTGCTTGAACTTCCTGGGGTGTAATTCTCCAGTAGTGTTGATCTCGAATATTCTAATTGTGCATTTGTTTGCGAATATCGGCAATTTAAGAATTTGCGAAAATCTCAAATATTGTGCTATATCTTTGTAATTGTAAATATTCAAGATCTGTTACATCAGTAACTGGAACTACCGTGCATTGCGTTCACAATATGCGCATGTACAAGTGCCGATTTCTGCAATGAAGCTAATAATTAGTGTTGAGCGGCATATGGTATATTCGAATTCGTGAATTTTCACGAATATACAAAGAAACATTCTAAATTCATAAAATTCTATTCGACTGTATTCTATTGCCTTCCATTGCGCGCGTCTGTTCGCCATGATTCACAATGATTCGCGAACCAGCTTTACAGCTTTTTTGCTTCATTCTGTGATCCTAGCCAGTACGAGCACCGTGCGTATTGCGTGTATCCATTCGCACAAATATGTGCGATGTATGCCGGTAAACAATGTCGAAGAAGAATATGATGAATTTCCGCCACTGCGAATATCCGCGCTCACATTTGCGAATTTTTGAATGACGGATATTCGTCTAATATATTCAAAATTCCGAATATTCTCGCTCAACACTTTTTGATTTTGATTTTACGAATGTATTGTGAATATTGGTTGAAAAACAAGCATGGCCAACTGTGGTTGGCTAACTGAAGCCAGAATAACCTCCGTTTTTTAGAAGAGGGACTGGGGCCTGGTCTCCACCAGCATTAGGGGAGAGAACCATGCCAAAAAGGAGAAAGCTGTAGACGATCCCTCATTCTGTTTTCTGGGTAGGAAAAATGTCAAACAGTTTTGTGCACAGTTCTGGGGATTTTGGCAGATCCTCTCCAATTTATTAATCTCCTTCCACAGATTTTCTATGGGATTAACCTCCCTAGCGCACTGCTAAGGTTCAGATTTCTGTAACAAAAGCGCACCATAGACTTTAATGGTAATTTTTTTTTACATTGTAAGCCTGTAACTTCCCAAAGTATGTCCATACAGGAGCCTGGTAGACATGCTGAATATAATAACATGTTCAGATGCTTTGTAAATTACACACAATATCAGATAATGAATATTTCAATCATTCACTTTATCAGGTAAATTAGCACTGCAACCACTAGATGGCGCTGCAGATGCCAGGTTACATGGGACAGCATTGTAATACATTGAAGTCAATGTATTACATTCAGTTTTGTACATGTGGTGTTCCCATCCCCAGAAGGTCTGTCACACCGGGAGAAAGAAGCAAGTAGAGGACATTGGGACATTGGATTATTTATTCAGGTGAGTATTTTACATTGGGAATCGTATTGAATAGTGTTTTCAATGCAGAAAACACTATTCGATACGATTTTTTTATTTAAAACTCCCGCCCGCGCCCAATGTGACATCATCACATGGGGGGGGGGGGGGGCTGGGGGAGGGAGTGATCTCTTCTCTGCAGCTGCCTCTTCATTAGATCAGAGCCACACCAATCGGTGAGTTCACGCTCCTGGGGTTTCGATCTCCATCTGACGATCCCAGCTCATTCACTGCAGTTCTAACATCTCAGAGCTGGACGAGCTGGGACCATCAGGAACGCCAGGGGATTTAGGTCTGGAGACTGACTAGGCCCCTCCAAGACCCTAATCTGCTTCCTCTTGAGCCAGTCCTTTGTTTACTTTGCTGTGGGTTTTGCATTATTGTCACGCTGGACTACCCACCCATGACCCATTTTCAATGCCCTGTCTGAGGGGAGGAGGTTCTTGCCCAAAACTTGACGTTACTTTGCTACATCCCTCCTCACTTTGATGCAGTGCAATTATCCTGTTAAAACACCTTAAAAGCATAATGTTTTTATCTCCATGTTTATTGGTGGGGGCAGTATTGTTGGAGTCGTTGGCAGCATTGCACAGCGTGTTGAGTTGGTGCCAAAGAGACAGATTTTTGTGTTATCTAACCACAACACTTTCACCCAGTCCTCCTCTGAGTCATTTTAATGTTTAGTGGAAAACTTCAAATGGGCATGTACGTGTGCTTTCTTGAGCAGGGGGACCTCGCGGGCGCTGTAGGATTTCATGGCAGTGTGTTACCTATTGTTTTTTTGTTGACTATCTTCTCAGTTACCTTGAGATCATTGACAAGTTCCTCCTGAGTAGTTCTGGTCTGGTTACACACTGTTCTCATTGAAACTCCAGGAGGTGAGAAATTGTGTGGAGCTTCAGATGGTGGGAGATTGGATTGGGGATTATTTTAGGATTCTTACATTTGCGGATAATCGCACCTACTGTTGGGTGATGGTTTCCCATTCCAGCCTTATGTAGGTCTACCATCTAGTCTCTGACATACTTGGAAAGGCCATGGTGCAGAGTTTGGAATCACGATAGATTGATTGCTGCTATAGACAAGTGTGTGTTATACAGGTAACAAATTGAGAAGGTTTCCAATGTCAGCTTCTGGAAGCCATGAATTTTCTGCCCTCAAAATTATGGACTCATCATTTTTTTTGTTATTTAGTGGGCAAACTTACAAATTCAGCAGGGGTTCAAATAATTTATCTCGAATGTCCCTCGTCCTTCCTCCTCTCGCACTCTCATTCCAATTGTCAGTCAGGAGATATGAAGCTGTCATGTCATCATGTCTCTATGAAGTTTTGTTTTTCCCCTAGAATGGAAGCTACCCAGGATGAAACATTGCAAGTTTCACAGATGAGAGCAGAGCAGGTAAGTACCTTATATACTCCAGTATAAGCCAACCCGAATATAAGCCGAGGTACCTAATTTTATCTACAAATACTGGGAAAACTTTGAAGCAGAGGGTGGCAAATTCAAAATCAGATAATGGAGTTTTCTAAATATAGAAAAATATAGAGAAAGCCCCATTGTCCCTAGAAATGAATCAAACAGGTGAATCTTGCCACAAACTCAATAAAGTTAACAATAAACCTGTGTTCTCTTATTACAGGAGGGGTTTCAAGGGAATTCTTATGTTCCAACAAGAGAATAAGTTTCCATTTAAAACGTTTATTATTGGGACCTATACATGGAATGGGAACTTATTTTGATATTTAAATGAAGTAGTAGAGTTTTGAAATTGAAAAGCCACCTTCTTCAGTAAAAATAAAAAAAATAGTCCATTAGATGGCGCTGCTGCCCAAGTGTGATTACATTTCACCAACAGATCTCAGGAATGCCGAATACACGAGACCATTCACAGAGGCAGACCAGGGAACATACAGACAGGTAAGTGGGACCCTGACCGAAGTCGAGGGGGGCTTTTTCGGCAAATTTTCTGTGACAAACTCAGCTTATACTGGAGTATATACAGTATATGGTTTTAGAATTTTGGAGTGACTCTGAACGATTGGGACAGCGCCGAGGTAAGTAAAAATGGAATTGTTTTTGTTTTGGTTACTCAGTTAAGGTGCGTTTTAAGATGTTCCCAGGTGAAACCGTTATCTGTTCCCCGGTTTTAAGAAGCTTGATTTTAAATATTTTTGGTGAGATCAGCATCATATCCCAGGCTAAGTAGCTTGTTACCAGCACAGGTTCATATCCAACAATAATGAGGATTATATAGCAATGCATTAATGCAAACCACACAGGTGACTTGTACATTCATGTGTATTAATAAGCAACTTATGCTAGCATGGACCTGCAGTCCAACCACATCACCCATTGACATGTCCACTTTCTGCAATATCATCAGAACACTTCAAACCCTAAATGGATGTTGGGTCCACCGGCTTGTTTTGGACCTCATGGAGTATTTGTTAGATTTTTTTTAAGCCCATCTGTCCTGCTGAATTTTACTGCGACTTTCGAACATTTTACATGAATAGCCACATGGACAAGGGGTGGGCAAACATTTTGACTCGTGGGCCACATTGGCTTCTCAAATTTGATAAAGGGGCCGCACCAAGAGCCTTTAATGTCGATCCCCCATATGTGTGCCAATTCCATGCATTGCCAGCATCACTAATGAGACATGGTCACATTCTTTTTTAAAATTCTGAACATTTCGAGTTAATTGCAAAGCCCCTTAAAATGGTATGATCACCAAACTTGCTGGAGATGTAGAGAAGGGTTGGGGCGTACTAGAAAAAAAGTATGGCTCCAACACCAATAGTTTTTGCATAAATGAAGTTCAAAGTCATAATTTCGACTTAAAGGGGACCTACCACCAGAAATCTATGTTTTTATGAATGGCACTAGAAGTGCCAATAATAGGGAGGAATGCAGTAAAAAAAAAAAAAAAAAAAAAAAAAAAAAAAAAAAAAAAAAAAAAAAAAAAAAATCCTGTAATGACCATTTTAACAAGACAGCCCACAGCTCCCCTCACTTCCTGGTTCGCTGAAGGCAACACATGAAACTGGGGGTGCAATATCGTGGGTGGCCACTGGGGGGGCGTTAGGTGATCTATGGGAATTTTCAAAGCAGATCACTGCTTCCTGTGACGTCCTGCCTACAATGAACCAGGAAGTGAGAAGAGCTGTCGAATTATCTTCTTAAATAGCTCATTTCAGGTAAGTTTTTGGGTTTTTTCACTGCATTCCTCCCTATTATTGGCACTTCTAGTGCCATTCATGAAAACATAGATTTCTGGTGGTAGATCCGCTTTAACTTAATTGATGCAAAATGTACATGTGCTTGAGCAATCCTTTTTTTCCCTCAATGTTCCCACAACCCTTCTCTACATCTCCAGGAAATTTGATAATCATACCATTCTAAGGAGCTTTGCACATCTTTGTGAATTTGCATCAGCTCACAAAATCAGCAAGTCGAAAAATATGACCATCTCTATGTAATAGGCGATGTGTGACAGGGACATCTGCACTTACAAAGAAATGCTCATTTTTTGCAATGAGCAGAGATAATACCTAGAGACTGCCTGTGGTCACCATGAGTATGCACCCAATGTCATGATCACATCACTTTATCACCCCCAAGGCAAAGTTTGGAGACCTCTAGACATTATGTGCAGAGAACAAGCAGAGGGGAGCAACTTTTCAACAAGGTTACAATGGACCGAAAAAGAAAGCTAAACTAGCTAGATTCAGTCCGCAAACCTTAGCTTGCCCGTACCGGCACACTATTTAATTGACCTTTTTTCAAGAACTGTAACTATTACAGAGTTTTGGAGTAGGCCTTATATTTCAATCAACCTCAAAAACGATTCCCTATAGGTGATGGGTAAAGGTTGTAATTGTTTTATTTATAAATTCAGTTTTTGTATTTTCTGATGTAGCATGGTTTCTGAACTGAAATCTACAAAGCCATGATCAGTTAGGTAAGAACAGGTAAGGACATTTGTTCCATTTCTGATGGACTTCTTAGAAGATCTATCTGCTTAGGTTTTGGAACATGTGGACAGACATTTATATTCATATTGAGACGTCACGCCAATGTAAACAAAATGATCATTTTTGCAGTTGGATCACATAAAAGGAATGCTTTTTTTTTTTTTTTTTTTAAGAGATAACAAAGTAGTTGGATCGATTTATTTTTGTTGTTTATAAAACATCGGGTGAGTTTGTATGAGCTGGAGGAAGGGATGACACATAAGGGTTCTTGTCGAGGGTAGGGCCCCTTCAGCCTTGGTTGGTAACTGTCTTACTTGGCATAAGAACAGACATTGGCAAACTACGGACCACATCCAGCACATTTACTTTTTCAAATTTGGCCCATTATCACCTTGATAACCAGACATTTTGTTTTTATTTTTTTTTAAAGTCTGCAACTGAAAGAGAAGCAATAATAAAATATTTAAATATTAAGGAATATGGGTTTTGCACATTTCAGAAACGTGTGATGAAATTATTTAATTCACATTAAAACATTTTCACAAAAAAAAAAAAAAACACAACAAACAAGTTTGAGTTTTGCATTTATTTAAAGTTTTTTTTCCTTTTTAAAATATTTTTTTAACAAAGAGTTAAAAGTACCACAACCCCATCAATGACTGTCCTACATTAGGGCAAAGCAGCAACATATTGCTTGGCAATATAGTGCATCCACTGCCCTAACAGTGGATGTATCTGTGCCCTTGGACAAAACCTTTAGAAGAAATGCAGGTGAAGGACAGACTAAATCAAAATCAGCAAAAATAATTATAAATCAATTACATAAATCCTGTACAAAATTCCTGAACCCCCCCACATGGTCTGTATATACAAAACATACAGAAAATCAAAACTGTATACAGAAAAATAGTCCATTTGGCTTTAGAGTAGAATGCCAGGAGTCATTTGTGAATGAGGCTGTTGGAGGTAAATGTCCTGTGTTCTGTACAGAACAATGACCTCTGTGCTGTTCTGAGAAAGTTTTTTACACTTCCAAATGTCCAGTGGGTATTCCTGGCAGTCACAGTTAGTGCTGTGCCATCTTGGCATACATAACCTGATCTTCACTATTTTGACATAGCTGTCATGGCAAAACAGTCAGATAATCACATCTTTAAACAGAAATCTGGACAAATTGTTACTACCCATCACAGTGGGGTGAGATCAAATGCTGGTTTAGGTCTAGGGAGCTTAAAAAAAGAAGTTCATCTGATCCATGGTGTTCCCTCTGTAGCATTTTCTAGACTAGTATGCGGCTTCAGCTCAGCGGTGGTCTATGCTTATTCCAAAGTCATAGACGTTGGTGATGGAGGGATGTCAGAGGACCAGCCCCTGCCCAAAGTGCTCATATGATGGATCAGATAAGTTGAACTTAGTTCTTTCAACCCTAGATCTAAACAAGCATTTAAGCCCTCGCTGTGGGGTGTGGCTGGAGTTCAGCTTTCAGCCTTTACATCCTTTTTTTATCATCATGTAGTTATCTTTGCACTTTGTGGTTGTGCTCGAGTTTCCAATTAAAAGGTTTTATGTTTTATTGTTTTATCTTTATTAACATTCAATAAGGCAGTGGTTCCCAAACTTTCCTTGCAGGGCCCTCCCCCCCCTCCCTTTTGGAACACAGTTTAAGAATGAGGGCCCGTGCCCCCCTGGAATACCTTCGCGCCCCCCAGTTTGGGAACCACTGCAATAAGGTATTGAAGATGTCAATTTATTGCCAAAATTTAACTGCGTAAAATGCGAATACATTGTTGACATTCTCTAAAACACCTCCATGTATATGGCCAGACTTGCAGCGGAGGACAGTAAGGCTAATGTCCTCGGACCTCTACTAATAGCTTAATGCAGTACAAACAGAACAAGACATGGAAAAACAAAAAAAATATTCATAAACCTAACTTTTACATATAACCAAATTTACACTGAACATATTGAGGATCGCTTCCCTTACATTAAAAACATAGCATAAGATTAAGATTTGCATCTGTTGGTTCACCTGTTACATTCTCCAGTGTCAGTCTACATTTTTATGACAAAAAGCCCAACAACCAAAAGCATCGGTCAGAGACCATGGAAAGGTTTCACATTTTCAGTGTTTTTGCAGTCTAAACAAACATACAACAAATGTGATAAACAACCGTTGTTTCGCTGAAATTGCTCAGTAATTTTCTTGATCAGGGATGTCAAACTCTGGCACGGGGGCCAAATCCAGCCTGCACTATAATAAAACAAACAATATCAAGGAACAAATATAAAGATTACACTTTGCTTGTTCCAGATTCAATGTTTGTTTTAATATGAAAAAGGTTTATAGATATATCTGAGAAAGTAAAACTTGCTCCATTGTAGACATTTTATCAATAAAGATCAAGGCGGACCCATCACTTTGTCCAGGTTTTTAATTTTGGCCCAATTTGTGTTGGAGTTAGACACCCCTGTTCTAGAGAAAGGGAGACTTCAAATTATGTTCAGGACAAGTTAAAATGTTTCGTTTAGCAGGAGTCCTGGTTTCAGGCCTTCCACTGGAATAAATAAATAGAGCAACAAAAATCAGTACCAAAAACATGTAAAAAAAATCTTTGTGTAAAACCATCTAACAAAGTGTCTGCATTTTGCTCAACAAATTTGTAGTCTGCAAAGTTTATACAGCTGTAGTAAATCATTGAATTATGAGATTATCGTTCCTTTTACAAGTGACCATTACCCAGCGACAAAGCAAAGCTTGCTGTTCCCAAACTGTATCATGCCTTACATTGATTTTAAAGATGGTGTCAGAATACTGAGTGAAGAGAAGTTATTTATTTTTTTGTTCTTTTATAAAGATTTTGTTCATAAAAATAGAATATACACTATTTCACTTATAAATAGAATTAAGCTTATAGAGAACCTTTACCCCCCTACAACTTGCCGCTAACACTTCTCAAATCTTTGCGTTACTGTTAAAGACTTGTTTGTTCACAATGAGCCACCGGAAAACAGCAACATAGCCGTTTACATGCAAATATTAATATCCCACTCGCCACCCTTCGGTTACATATATACACCCTTTATACCTTTCCTCTAAATACAAGATACTTCGGGAGTTCCATAGGGCTTTACTGAAACTTGCCCATCAAAATCAGAAGCACGCTATTCCTGGTCCTTCGCAGGAAAGGCTACTAAGCAGGCTCCGCTATTTGGTAGTGACAATCAATAACAGGAGCATTACTAATAACAGTCAGCATAAAACATTGCTTCATTTGCTTAGGCCTCTGCTTGTGGAAAGAATTTCTACAATATCTTCACTTTTTAAATCTATAAAATGAGTTGTAAAATTGTGGAGCTTCTACTCTTGGCGGATCACCATCACGGACCCAACTTGGTGGACCACCTCCTGTATGCAATACATTACCATGCTGTTCCAAGTAACATGCCAACCATCATGTATTACCAGAGGAGAAGCTGCATTGTACTATGGATCAGTGCTAAACCTTGATGAACGGTCCACACGTGACTTATTGCAGGGAAACACAATTAAATATTCCCTCCTTTTTCTCCAAATCACCACAAAAAGTAGCCAAGGCAGCTCCTTTAATCAGAATTTTTGGAATCAGAACAAAATATATTTGAGATCAATGCTTAAGCATCACGTTTCCCACCATCTGTTCTGCAACATTCGAATCAAATACATTTCCAGTCCCCTGTATAAAATTTCTAGGAAAAGTCTTAATAGTTTACAAAATATGTCAATATGACATGTTTGGTACAAAATATAAAAAGAAGTATTTACAGTCTGCTGAAACAAAAGATCTGCAGCATTTTATCAAACAAATTGCAGCCCCAGCAGGTTTTTGGTTTGTTTATGACCCACGACGACAAACACAAACAGAAGACATTTACACAAGACAGGGGATATTTTTGTTTTTTTACACCATGTCCACCGCTTATGGGGGCAATTGGTAAAACTGCTAAAGTAGGCTTTGATTCTGCAGTAAAAATTTATTGGAGGCATAAGTCCTCAGATACAAATAATTTTATAAAATATAACTACAGTAAATGACTTCTATTTGGAAATAATAAGAGAGATCACATGGAGTGGAACTCCAACCCCCCCCAAAAATTTTTGAAATATATTTATTTATTTTAAAGTCCCCTTGTAACACCTCACCTGGGAGAAGTTATCCCTGTGAGCAGAAATCTATTTTGGCCGTAACTCACCGGTAGTTGGGAGGGCTGTAGATTAAAAATGTAAAAAAAAAGTTAAGAGGTGACATAAGAACTGGTGCCCAGCACCTTCAGGTTATACAGTGTAACATTGTTAATTTAACCTTTTGATATGCCTCCAAATTTGGAATGCCCATAAAACAAATTCAATAAGAGCTGTAGTCCGACATATCTGAGATTACCCCTTCAATACATTTTTAATGTGAGCAGATTAGACAAAGTGCTACTAAAGTGCAAAGCAAAATGTTTTTAAGGGAAATGACAGAAATGTGCAGTTTTACCACGCTCCCGACTTTTTCTGCTTTGGCTACACAATAACTGAGGCTAGCAAATGTTAGTCTCTGCAAAACAATTTCAGAAAGGAAGACTTCAGGAAACAATTAAAAGGCCACCAAGGTAAGAGAAATAATAATAATAAAAAAACAACTGTCCTGCAAATCCTACTTTATATACAGAAATGGCTTTAAAGTCTAAACTAAGGAGCAAACACAGTAGTGTCAGTAAGGTGCCCTCCCCAATATTCTTTCTCATCTCTTATCAATGTGTAATAGAGAGGCCCAGAGTACAAGAATCTTGGGTAAGGTCTGAAAGAGGTTTTTCTGCGCTGGTTGTTGAGGAAAAAGTAAGTGCGTAAAGTCATCCCAGCACTGAAACACACCTCCTAATTGGCTGCTAAGCTTTACTGCACTATTGCTGCATCTTGCATAGCAGAGACATGCGATTGTAAGTCTCTTTTTTTTTTCAACAAATCTGTGGAGAATGACACTCATATACAGAATGAATGAAAGTCGTTTTGCTGCTTTATGAATGGTCTTAAGGATATTTATTCACTGAATCAAAATCTCCATGTTGGAGGCATCTAGTTACTGATCATAAACAATGGGCTATGACGTGTCCGTCTCCACACAAATGCTGTGATAATATAAACAGAGTCTTGCATTTGTATTTTTAGGCACGACGCATCCTACTATACACTTCCCTGTTTTTTGCACCCATGGATTTAACCTTGATTTTAATTATACTTCAAGCATTAGGGAAGACTGTAGTATGGTAATGCACATTTTGCCCCATACCATCATAGGTTATGTGCCCTTTAGATATCAAAGCCTCTGATGAGATCTATGGGGCACATAACCTTTGCTTCAAAGGGTATGTGCCGCAATATATACAATCACACCCTGTTGATTGGTGGAATAGTAGGAGCATAGGCACTCACCAGTCTGCTGATCCCCCCGCCAACTCTAGATAAGAGAAGCGAGGGACTTAAGCTGGCCATACACTCCGAGATTAAAATTAGGATCCATTAAAACAGACCAATGTATCCCGATGGCGGTATCGGTTTGGATCGTAATATTCGGCAAAAAAGCTACCACATTGAAGATCCAATTTAGGATGGTATTTTTTTTTTTTTTTTTTTACGAGGATGTCATCGAAATTATGTCGCCGTTTATATCGCCCATTGTGATGTATTTTTTTTTTTAAAGGGAAAGCCTCGGCAGTAATTGGTCAGTAAACACTATGAAAACAGTATGTTTTCCGATGTTCCCAGACCAATTAATTTTTTTTTTAACATGTCCAATAAATTACGACCGTAAAAAAACGGCAATTACGATCATATTTTATCGGTTGTACCATGTGGACATGTGTGGATTTCAGGCCGATAAAATGCTTTCATTGGTTGGTTTTAATGGATCGTAATTTTAATCTCAGAGTGTATGGCTAGCATTACTCAGGCACCATCTGGGTCCCTGATTGGCTTTTACGTACACCTATCACGTAAGTGTATCACCTCTCCTCCTCTTCCCACTCTAAGAAATTCCTGGTGAGGAACTGTCAGCGGGGGAGCGGTGGACAGATGAGTTCCTATGCAATAATCGTTAGGTTTGGGGGCCGCAAGTGGAGGACTGAGGGGCGCCACCATTGAGCGCTCAAAGGGCCGCAGGTTGGGCACCTGGGACGTACACAATCTCCTGTACGGCGGCTTTTAAGACCACAAAAAATGGCCAAAAAAGCCCACAACGCCAGGGAGCCGATTGTACTACTATATTATTACTAGTACTATACTATGGAGTATGAGCTCAGAACTAAGAAAATTAATTGGTTGTGAATGAATCACATTATGTTTTTCAAATGATTGAACGGAAAGACAAGCCGTGTATGCCCAGCTTTAAGGTACTGCTGCCTTACTCTGCTGAACCGACAGACTGACTACTGCTTTATATCACAGAAGATAATAAGCTAAGGGAGCAGGGATGCCACAAATCAAGAATGTGCCCGGTCTGCAAGTATCCAGTACAAAAACCAATATCCCTATAATGGAGGTATGCTTTATATCACATATCTGGCTATTAGGCATTGATACAGATATATTATTCTTTTATCTATGTTAAGGGTTATTTCTGTCTCCAACTCAGCGGCAAAAATGCTTGATGACTGATTGACGGATCATCCACCCCAAACACAGCCTCAACACCATTCATACTCAGCAAACATTTACTCATATAAGGCAAGCATATTGCATAGTGTCCCTGACCAGTGCTGTCTATGGCCTGTTCTCCGTACATGAAATGCCACTGTGGTTTTATGGTGGACAATTATAAAAAACTAGGAGTAGAAAGTGCAACTATAGCCCACAACATACAAGCAGGTCTCAGTGAGGCGGAAGGCAAATAGAAATAAATAGTCACTGCAGGCAGCAGGTCCCCTTTTGCTTCACATTGCTTAAATGATTAGTCTGCCCAAAACAGAGAACGCACTTTATGGTAGAAACAAACTGAACCATTCACGGACATCCATCGTCTCCATTGCATTACACTCACTGCCAGGTAAGTCTTTCAGATGCACTGTACTATTCCCACTATCCACCTGCTGCATCCAATCAAATAGATTACTACAGCCTAAAATACTTTTCTTATTCCCATCAACAACATACACTGAAGAAATTCAGTGACCTTACTGCTGTTGGAACAGGAGTTAGGAGACTGCAAGCTTAAAGGAACAAAACTGGCAGGGTATAGGAGAACAGCGACAAAGTCCTGGAAGATATACATTCTGTGAAAGATGGGGTTTGGGCAGAATGCCTATTAACCTTAAACTCTTTATTTTCTGTAGCCAAAAGTTGTGCGGCATTAAGTGATGGCATAGCGTAACAGTTAAATTGTGATGTCTGCTCCCAGTAAGCGTTCTCGGCTGCAATATAAAACGATCATCTTTACACACAACAGGTGCTCTTAAATGTACAATGCTGGAACCCTGGCCTCTTTTATAATCACTCATGGTGGCCCAGGAGGGGGAAGGCACATGTCAAACAGCACTTGTTTTTTTGTCTTTAAGAATGCTATTTACAGAATTGTAGAAGAATAAACATTTACAGCACCAAATAAATGGAGGGATGTCTGAAGGACGTTCTGGGAATCCTCCGATGATAGTCCGATTTGTTCACAATCTCTGCTGTAAGAAAAAAACTAAAAGAAAACAAAAAGTTCTTTTTGGAGAATGTCCCTCATCAGCTGATGGCGCTATCTCCATCTCCATCCTTATCAGACTCATCCTGCATCTCGTCTGAGTTTCCTGAGTCGCTGCTGGCCACTGAACTTGTGGACGGAGAATCTCTGAAACACACAAATTGGAACATGACTCTTGCATTTCATCCCTTAACCTTTGCCTCCCAGTTCTAAAGTCTATATTTTCACATATACTTCCAGTGAATGGATAGACTACATTTTGCACAATATTGCTGGTAATTTGAAGGATGTCAATGCTGTGAAACTATATTGTTCAAAACTGGTAGAGTTACTAGCGCCTAATGAATGCATAGGCTGCATTCTCTTATCCCTTCTTATCCCTTCACTGGAGACCAATCTCTGCAATATTGTTGACTCCTACGATCCAAGAATGGAAAACGCAAGTGTCCTTTGTGCATATAAAGCAGGACAGACTCACCAAATTTAACAAAATGTGGCGACCCTGGTTCTTGTATATTTTTGAGATATGATTTGTTCCCTACTCATTCTATGCCTACTGCTGCATGCCTCCTATGCACCCGACATATGAACATAAATGAGCTTGAGAGGGGAACCCTCTCTCTATTTTCCTGGTGCGCGATTTAGGCTTTATGATAGTACTCTGATTGCCAGCCGATGCAGTTATTTCCCTCGCCCTTTAATTTTGATTCCTTTTCATCGATTTGTACAAAAACGCAGATGTAATGTAAAAAAAATCATGCGCTTTTGTATATATGCAGAAACGCATGCCTTTAAAAATGCATATAGTGTGAAAGGGCCCTCATGCAGTGCAAGTGTATCCCAAACACTAGTATGGGAGATCACGCGCAGTGGTATGCACTAGCTCAGGGTTTATTTACCTGCAATGGTCGTGTTCACGTTACCCCAAGTGCATATATGTTGCCAGTAATCTGTATAGTGTGAAAGGATCCTAAAAGTCCTAACAATTTTCCCTTTCATTATATAAAATAGTGAATGGATAGGCTACTTTCTGCAACATCTCTAAAGGCCCCCATACAACACCAGCCAGTCTCTCACAACACCGGACCAGGGTTCCCAATTGAATGGGAATCGAGCAAAGTGGTGCACATTGATTCCCGTTCTATTGACCCACAATCAAGTGCTGCGAGGGACTGCATGGGTAGTGACCCATGTATGGCCAGTATTAAAATCTTACCATACAATTTTAGGAAAATCAACTTATGTTCTGACAAAACCATGTAATATGAGGACCTTTCTAAACCTTCCAATGACATTCTATCAGAGAGGATGCAGCCTTACATAGTTGTTGGTAGAGCTTAAGGGAATTGTATGGAGTGATCTAAAAGGTGTAGGGGGGGGGGGGGGGGGGGGGGGGGGGGGGGGGGGGGGGGGGGGGGGGGGGGGGGGGGGGGGGGGGGGTTTAAGAAATGAAAAAGGTTTCACATTGCTTTAATTCCATTGGACCAGCTATCATGATGACACCCCTGCAACAAGGCTCATCTTTCAAAACTGTACCATAGAGTTAAGGTGCTCTGAACCTCACCTGCCAACTGACCCCTTTATAAGCCTCCGACATGTTTCCATCTGTACATCAAGTCCTCTCTTCATGCTGCACATTTCCATGTATTCATGGAGATGCCGGTTCATGTCGCTTTTTGCTGTTGCCAACTCCAGCTGTATTATGAAAAACACATTTAGAATATATTTCATGGCATCATTTATTCATTACTAATAGCAGTCATGCTGTTATGCCATTATTGCAGACTAGCTGCTGATTCAATCCACAGAATATTACAACGGTCTAAAAATAGAATGTTTAATTCCTGTAAACCAATCAAACTTAATTGCACTGCATAGTGATGCCATCTTAACACATACGATACTGCATCATGGAAGGGGGAGAAATGGCAGAATTAAACGTGAAAAAAATATTTATTTTGGGGTTTTTAATTACAAATGAGATAGATAGATAGAGAGAGATAGAGATATATATATATATATATATATATATATATATATATATATATATATATATATATATATATATATATATATATATATATATATATATACATACACACACACACACACACACACACACACACACCTCACAGAGATCAATTGTACTATCACACATGTTATCCATTCAAAACTGATGGATTTCTTTAAATCATTCGTTTACTCTGAGAAAAGGAGAATGGCCACTATTCTTAAGCAGGGAACACGCGCATAGATATGGGCAAGATCGATTGCGGCCATCCCTGTTTTCGAGCAGGATCAATCAATCCCACTCGAAAACAGGGAAATCAGACATGACTGTAAATCACAGTCTATGTCTGTTGATTTGCATGGGGACCGCGGGTCTCCATGCAAAGCATCGTCAGAGCTGGAGGCACTTTCGATATCGGGCAGCAGCAGGACGACGTCATTGTGCTGCTGCTGGGAACCTCAAACGGCTCCTATATCAAGCCGTGTGTTCCCGGGCTTAACACCATCCAAACTTAACATAAAGAGAACATATAATGCTATAGCCTGGTATATTAGATGTGAGTTAGTGAAGCTATTCATCCTCACCTCAATCTGGTCGATGGTCTCCTGGTACTCTTTGTCTCGTGTTTTCAGAAAGGTTTCTGTCTCCTGAATCAGACTGCCCACACTATCTTCCGGCTAGAGGTAGACAATGGAAACCATTAAATACTTAAAATAAAAAAAATAAAATAAAAACCCTTTACAGTAAATCTGAAGTATAAGCCCTGTGAATACAAAGCTTGGATCTCCACTATAGACCTTCTTAAAAAATATTATTTTAGCTAAAAGTATAGTTTTACAGCCAACATGGCACCTTTCCTCAAATGCTCGGATTTTCTGGTACTTATTCCCCTGTAAGACCGTCAAGGCGAGCCACGCAGGGCAAGGGGTCATTTACTCCAGTGTTTATACATTTGCCACTATTTTTATATTCTCCTTTTATTTTGCGATTACTCTACACATAAAAAAAAAATAAAAAAAAACACATCACACACATAAATCCTCCGTATAGGACTAAATATTGTAAAATTCACATGTACCACACTATTCTGGCAAGAAGTAAACAAATGGCATATTCCCATATAAAAGCTGATTATCTATACATGCATAACATTTTTCTCTACAAACCAGTAGTCTAAATGAAAAAAAGGCTTAGAAAGTACCCAAGTCTTCCCAGCATCATGCGCACAATTACTTTCTACGACATGTATTGCGCTTTCAAATGCAATTTTTAATGCTGTACTTTATTATTGCCTTGCTAACTCCGCAGATTCACAAGACACTTGCTATTAAAAAGATAGAAGGTCTAAATTTTTACATATGTTGCATCCAGTGGTGTCACTAGGGGGTGAGAATTGCACAAGGTGGCAGAGAAGTGGCACTATATGCAGGGGTGCACATAACTTTTTTAGTGAGTTCCTCAGATGAGTACCAGGAGAT
>CM070038.1:39193458-39208531 GCA_036250615.1 Ptychadena robeensis | reverse complement strand
ACTGCCCCCGATCATTTCCCCCCAACACACAGACAAACTGCCCCTGATCATTGACACACACCCACTACAATTATGAGCAACACACACACACACACACACCTGCTTCGGGAACACAGGGGGCGTGGCAGCAAACACTCTAGTGCTTCTTCTCACACCGCAGAAGAGAAGGAGGAGAAGGGGGGACGGAAGCCCCGTCAATCTGTCCCGTGTCTGTGTAGTCCGCAGATGCGATTTAGAGGAACAAAACTGATACGCAGAGCGGGTTTTTAGACCTGTATGCGTACCAGCGGACCAGTTATGTGCACCCCTGACTATATGACTCCCATAAGCACTAAACTTTCAAAGCACGGCTGGTTTTTTTTTTTTTTGGGTTTAACAAAAAAACTACCCTAAAAGCAACTTGCACATATATCTCATGTTATGCATGCAAAAAAAAGGAAAAGTCACAAGACAAAAACACCACTGTATATTGCCATCCCACCCGAGGGATTTAATGCCAATGCACTGCTACAGAGATTTTTTTATCCATTAGCATCAATCATAGACAGTGGGTAGAACAAGTAGTCAGTAGCGGATGGCTAGAATTACAGTGCCACACAATATGGCACCTTTCACTCTGACACTGCCAATCCTGCAGAAGGGAGGGATATTCCAATACATAAACGCCATTCTAAGCCAAATTGCAGAACAGAGGTCCACTTTTAAAGTAACAATAATATTCTTTACAGATAACCGTGGTAAGAAAACTTGCCTCTGCCGGAACTTCTACAGACGGGTTACAGTTTGCGAAATCTTCCCACAGCAGCAGTGTATCCTCGTTTTCCTCCCACGTTAAACTGTCACAGTCGTCATCGAAATCGTACGTCTCTCTCCTACAAGACAACAACAACAACATGACTCTTGGTTATGGTTGAAGCGATACTCTAGATTTACATTTATACATAGTAAGAAGACTTGACTCTGTCTAAATAACCCACACGATGGCACTGTGGTGTAATGCATGATACAACGGGAATCGCATTTTTCAAAGGAAATGCTGTCTCCTAAACGGGAGGATTCATTTAACATTGAACAGATTTCAGGAGGCAGATAAAGTACCACGAAAACTGGAATATTCTTAAGGCCCCCATACACCTTACAATTTTTCCATACAATTTCTGCACTATCAAATTTTCTTCTACCAAAACCATGTAGTATGAGGGCCTTTTTAATCCTTCCAATCACTATGTATTCTATCAGGGAGGTCACTCTACTACACAGTTGTTAGTAGATCTAATGGAGATTGTATGGATCGATCTTAAGGTGTATGGAGGGGCTTTATATTTGTATTATATGGGGCAAACAGATCGACTTGGCAGGCTCACTTTGTGGTGAACTCTCAGGCCTCCACAAGCGCCATCGCACCTGACCATATGCACATGTCAGGTTCGGACGCATTAAGGGGAATGTTTTTGCCGAGACTTTTTTCTTTTTAAATGCGTTAACGCAGCCATGAGAGAATGACAAACGTGTCCATAAAGGCGCCCATGTTTACAGATGCGTTAAATGCACAGGGCTGCGCATGGATACTAACCTAGCCCAGCATGCCTGTTGATCCTGGGATGTTTGGCACGCGTCAAATGCAGGGATTTTGATGCAGTGGAGACAAAGCCCAAACCTGGTACAGTCCTAGCATTTCAGCTACACCAAGACTTTACACCATTCTCTCTTTTTAATATCCTGGTTACATTAAATTCAGTTTCTAAAATCGGATTTATTAAATGCAAGCAATAATCGAGTCATGTTAATTAGAAAAGACAAGGATCTTAAACTCAGCCATTTAAAAGCTTCTTGAGCTTTTTAGATACGAGCCCGGCTAGGATCTAAATGTCCTAATATATTCTATTTCAGACGTTTCCCAGAGTCCAGGGTGACATCACTACATATGTTGGGCCTGTGATATTTTAGAATATCTCAATCAGCATTTTTCAAACAAGTGCCCCCTTCCCCCACTGAGCGACGCATTGCCTGGATAAGAGTCAGACTTGGCTGAGATCTCCAGCTTACGCTGCTCATATCCTTTCCCAGGAAAACCGTCTGGATGGCGGCTATCCAGTCAGATAACACAGGAAACAGATGATATACAGCGAGCTAACTCACTGCATCTAGCCACTTAAGGTGCCCCATACACGCATAGATATGCACTACATCGATTGTCTATTTAAACGCCGTGCATGCTCGCAGCCATCTATCTAGCGCTTATCTAATATGGCCATCCCTGTCTTCAAGTGGGACCAATCAATCCTACTCGAAAACAGGGTTATCGGACATTAACCCCGATTTACAGTCATGTCCGATCACCTTGTTTCCAAGCAGGTTCCCATGCAAGTCATCGGCTGGGCGACGCTCCAGCTCCTTCCATCCATCTCACAGGCATCGACCCGTGTATGGCAGCCTTTAGCGGGAACTGCTCACTTAGGGTTCTTTCACACTACACATGCTGCATTGTCCGCTGCCAACACAATGGTTATGTGGGGTGCATGGGCCAATGCCCATTTTATACACTAGTGTATGCATTTCCAATGCAAGTATATGTGAATCTCAACTGCCTACCCATCCAGGCTGCATACAGCAGTGTGTTATACAAACATAGCACACGCCACACAGTGAAGCACATAGCAGTATGTGTGGTACAATGGTTTCCTATGCAGCACAAGTAGTCTGGGACGTTTCTGCATTTTTTTCTTCAATCATTTCAATTAAGTACATTATAGTCTCCTCTACTCCTTTGTCCCCGGCGGGAGCGAGAACAAGGGCCCAGATGCCGCCCCATGCCTAGATGTTCTCCGGGATCCGGTTTTGCTGATGGAGGGTGGGATGAGCTCTGACCAACTTGCCGCTTACTGAGCTGTAGTTGGATGTCAGCGGCGGAGGAGAAAGGCATGGGCAGCCGCCCATACGTAAAACCGCCACTGGGGATGACATTGGGGAGTTTCTGAACGCCTGCACATACAGAGATCGTATGAAGGTTTCTAACAAGTACAGGACACTCTGTAGCCCCAACACTAATGTTTGTACTATGATGTCTCTAGTAGTAGAGCATCACCAGGTGAGTTACATCCGCTTTAAAACATTTTTTAAATCCATGTTTTAGTTCAAAAATTAATTCTGTACTAGGACCATGTATATTTTTATAAATCACAAAATGTACACAAGCATACCCTAGGGAACATTTTCAGGCAACCCAAAAAGTCACTTGTGGCACCCATACTTACAGCTGGTTGAACATTCTCTTCATCTCATCTGTAATGTTAAGTGAGCAAGTGACCTCATCATCAGAGAAGTGGCCAGCGTCTGCATCCTGCTCAGATGTGTTGTCACCAGATGTAAGCTTTCGCTCCCTCTTTTTGGACACAGTACCCACCTTTAGAGATAAAAGATGAATTAGTATTAAATCTATCTTTATATAGACATCTTTGGCTCAGTGGGTATGAAGGCGGCTGAAATTGGCATCAACAAGCAGCACGGTGTGCGCATTCACTTGATGAGCACATTCAGTGGCGGCCTGTGCACACATGCAATGAAGAGCAGGATGCATAGCAAAGAGCAAGCCTATCCCTCCACTATACAGAACACAGAATAGGAAAGATACAATGTTACTGAATGAAAAAGGAACGACCAGAGGGCCCAACTTTTATCACTATATTTGACTAGAGCCTACAAGTATGGCAGAAAACCCATTATTCGCTCAGTTGGTGGTGGTTACCATGATGGGAAGTTTTGAATGCTGCTGAAAAACTGCAGGGCCAACATGGTCTGCATTAAAGCCAAACTCCTGGCAAACATACAATACAAAATTAAATCTGGTTATATTCAGATTCATTCCAGTTTTATGTTTAACACAAACCCTGCAAGAAACTGAATCTGATTATTCACTTTTTAAGAAGCGTTGTACTGACAGTAGCAGCACAAGGAGCCAGTCAACAAGGATGCTGTGCTCATACTAACAAGGAACATCAGCTCATTGGCTTACTGCTTCTCGAAGTATTTGCTATTCAAATCACCATCTAAGAGTGGAGCAAGATATGTTATGGGTAAACTAAAAAGGAGATAAGCAACTTGTGTGCAAGTTTCTAATTGGGCAAAGTTTAAACAAAATGGTTGGATGGAAAGCCTTTAATTTCTATGCCAATAATAGACACGGGTACTTCCCTAACTAAACAACATAAAAGGCAGTGATATAGAAAAAGTTAGAGCCACATGAAGACATAAGGCTCTTTTTATATATATTTTTTTTGGGCGAAGCACTTCAGAGTGGGACCAGAGTGGTGAATTAGCCGATTAAGATCCACATACAAATAGCTATTGTGGCCATGTTAGTTATCACCAATAAATGGACACCCGTTCTTTGAGTGGGATCAAGAAAGCTCGATCTTACAGGGAACCAACAAGCTACCTTTGATTGCGAAAAGCGTGCTTATTGATATGCCGTTCAATCTACAAACACTACAGCGCAGTGACATCACCACGTCTCTCTCGATCATTCATCGATCAAGCAGGTATAGACCCATGTATGGGGACCCTTAAGGCTGCCATACACTGGTCGATGCTCCCGAGACAGATCAGCCTTTGAGCTCAGCCCAAAGAGGTCCTCTTGTTGAGCCCGATATCGAAGGAGCTGGAGGCGCAGCACTACTGCTTCATCCAGCTCAGTCGATGCTTTGGATAGAGACCCATTTTTGAGCGGGATTGATTGATCCTGCTCGAAATCAGGGATGGTGCATTAGATATGACACCAGATAGATGGCCTTGAGCAGGCACAGTGCTCAAAGTGGCCATCGATCTAGCCCATAACTATGCATGTATGGACACCTTAATGCCTGCCATACACCCACAGACAGGTGCAGACAGACAAGCTCCGATGAGCTCTGGAATGCAGCGTGATGACATCATCACGTGGCATTCTGGGGCTGTTTTAATCGGCCGGACACCCTTTGTGTTCCGGCCATTACCTTCAATGTAGACGCCAGTCATCATTGAAGTTAATGGCATCGGCCGGAGAACATCAGACATGTCCGTTCTCTGACCGGCCGAGCTGTGGGGCGACAGGGATCCGTGGGCACACGGATCTGTCGCCCCAAGTGGGCACATGGCGATTGGCGGCCGCTTTGGTCGCAGACCGACGGCGCGAGCGCGCACACCCGTCGGTCAGTGGAAAAATCGTCCGCTAATCGGCGCGTGTATGCCAGGCATCTAACATCTGAAACTAGCTTTCCAGTGTAGTCACTTAAATTGGAGTCTAGCAGAGTTTGGCAAATCAAAACTGGATGAACAGATATCCTCTAGGATGAAACAGTTGATATGTTGTATGTAGTTTGCGCAGGGGTTGAGCCGTAAACAGACTTCCCAGACTGCAGCACAGATCGTCACATGAGTGTTACCTGCAGTAAAGTCAAATATTGACTGGAAAAAATGTAAGACTGGTATCACACAACAAGAAAGCAAATAATACCCCCCTCTACTAAGGATTAGTGTGTAGACTTTGTGCCTACATTCATTTAGGAAAGAAGAAAGGAGTCACAGAGCTGACCCACTTGGTAGAATGAAAAGGTCAAAGAGAAATAGAGAAGTTCCGTCACCTGGAACATCTTGGATACATCCTCGGAATTGCGTTGCTGTGCCACATCACACAGCTTTGCTGTGATATCAATCCGCCTGCAGATATCCATGTCCACCTTCATTGCTTTTTCCTGGATCTTTGAGTCGAGATCGGTCATAGGCTGCGGGGGATATTTGGATATTATCTTCTCTTTCTTTTATAAATAATATTTTTTAATATAAAACTTGTACAGAAAAGGTAGTTGAGGTTGAACTACTGAGGCATTTGTAACATTTTATAATGGTGTATATCTCACCTGTTGCCTCAAGGTTAACCTCTAGTTTAAGAATAATTACATGAATATGTATTTTATCAAATAAGTAATTCAAGTGAACAGGGCAGACTGCAGCCATGAAAGATACCTGTACTGAGCTATGAATGATCACAGCCAAATGCCATCACAAATGAAGTAAATGAGGGCCGGTGTTTTAGTGAGATGTGCCTCCCCTTTGAGTTGAGCCCCCCTAGTACTTTCCATATACTGGCACAGTGATCTAGGTGGCAGAGTCATCAGTAGAGAGGTACCCATTGAGATGAGCCACCGCCCCCCTCTGTGCCATTAAAAGTTTAGTCTACTATGGACAGGGGACCCAGGAGGGGCTGATCTCAACTGATCCCCTGTCCATAGCAACTGATCCCCTGTCCATAATGAACTGTCCGTGACACTGGGAGGGGAGGCTCATTGTGAGAGAACACTGTCTCAACTGTCTCCACACAGGCAACTTGGATGGTGTACTGGACCATAAAAAAAACCAAAAAAAAAACCCATAAAAATAGGAAATTTCTGTGAGCTATGAAAATTTACATGTATGGGTCAGGTGGACTCCATACTGGGGATTAACATGTTCAGCCATTGGAAGTAAACAAGGAAGACCAACACTATTGAGTATATAACATGTGCTCCTAGTGGTCCCAGTGCTACAGGGAAAAGCACATACCTCCAATGGTTTTCCTGGATATAAATAAAAATAATATGGGATGCAACTGCTTACCTTGCATTAGGCATCAGTAAAATTAAAACAAAACATAATGTGCCTCAAATACTTATTTGTGTGTGTAAGTGTGTGTATATATAGAAAAACATGCTTCAATCTAGAGCAGTTATTGACAGCTTGGTCCAGCTTTAATATTTGTGTTCAACACACAAAAAATAAAATAGGTTTGTTGTTTTAATTACTACAGTGACAAAACACTATGTCCACCAACTCCCGAAGAGTCAACCAGCCACATTCTTTGTACCCTACACTATACATTGTCATGTTCGTGGTTGCCTCCCTTCGGTGCTCAAAAATAAAGCTCTAAGTGAACACTTATGTAAAGAAAGTGTTTATATATAGTGCAGTGGCCTCCACCTCGTCATATTCTTCCATTGTACAGACAAACAAAGCATGTGAACAAGGGACAAGCTGGAACTGTAGTAAAGGATATCCTCAACTCCGAGAACTTCCTTTATAAATTCCCACCAAAAATGTAATCCTAATGCAGAAAGAAAATTAAGCAGTGTCTAAAATATTACACACATGCATACAATATATATACATAAAAAAAAAATTTTTTGTGACCTGGGCCCGTGATGTTTTGCATCACTCCTGTGGATTATATGTGTTCAGCTCTGAAAAATGTCCATATTAATGTAGGACCGATATTATTGCTTTCCTGGCTAGGCACAACGATGTGTTTGGCCTTCTTTCTACTCTACTGAAAATTGATCCAACTGGGCAGATATATAGATATAGATAGATATATATATATATATATACACACACCAACTAACTATAATGTTAGAACAATATATAAAGTGGAAAACATGGCTAGCACCACCTTTGTGTCATCATTCACTTCTACATTTAAAACGCTTTACGTAAGAGTGTTATGTGAGATAAAGGAGGAAGAGTAAAATCCCCTCTGGGGGTTATTGAATGTCCCAGCATTGAGTGGCTTACCAAAAATATATAGGCAGAGTAAGCAGCCTACTTCCCAGACTTTAAGACAAAAGAGATATTGTTTTGGATAAGCTGGAAATGTATAAAGTCTGTACAACAAAAGAACTGTGTTCTGGTAGAAAGTCACCATCACTAGGATTTCTACTCTGGTAAAACAAAAACTGCATTTCTAATGGAGTTTGACGATTGCTTCTAAACTTTAAAGCTCCCATGATTATCAGATGCCAAACTACTTAATATCACCAGTGATGCTTGAATTTGTAGAATCATTAGGCCAAACTGTCTTCATATGGCCAGCTTTTTAAGATGGTACAGACTCTAGGACCTGTATGAAAATGGAATATTGTCCATTCATAAGAACACATTTCCTGCTGGCGCAGCAGACTCAGGTTACAGGCAACGGACTCCAAACACATTATTCATGGTTTTGTTTCCTTGCCCGGGAATCCTAATATGGCATCAATTCCTCATTGTTCTCTCCGAGCTTCCAAACGAAAACCAGCTAACTATTTTAACCCTTGGAACATACTCCAATGTTCTGCATGCATCAGCCAACAAAGCATCAATGTCAGGCTTTATATAAATGCAAGTAGGATGGGCTGAAAGGGCAGCTGATGGCATATGCAACCATAGTCGACTCAATATTAGTTTATACAAGCTCGGTGTCAGTTTTCCTTGCTTTACCAAAAAGTAGGATAGTAGCCACCCCTAAATACACACACACAAACTGAAATTCAAAATGGACAAGATGACTCCTTGTTCACTTATATTCTGCAAATCAGCAGGACATGCACTAAAGGGTCATGCATGTACCACACAACTAATTGTTAGTCTCACACTCACTGGAGTTTTATTATTGTATAGACAATTGGCAAAACACACTGGTATTCCAGTTTTAGGGTCAGTAAATCCAAATGACAATGATGGTTTAGAAGGGCTCTTCATACCGTTCACAAACATCAGGAATAAAAAGCTGATCATAAAGCTAAAGCACAGAAATTTGCATTAATAAATGCCACATCTTCATGATCAGCCAGGACCTTGGTGTGGCCAAATTGGAGGGCTGCTTTTTATCATGGGTTCTGAATTGCTAGTTCCTGTGGAACTCATGGTGGCACTCACCCAGAGGTTTTTCAAGCATTTGAAACAAATGTGCCATATTGGGTGCTTTTGTCAGCTCAAGGTGAACATAAAAGCATCCCATACAGGCATACATCAAACGATCGGCCGCAAAACCGGCTGTGAATCACTGCTGCCCACCTGGATCCATGCTGACATGTCAGTTTTTTTCTGGTGGATGGGGACCCTGGTCCATAGTACAGGCCAACACTCAAATAGTGTGCTACAATTCTCCGACCGGCCACAGCGTGATGATGTCATTATGCTGCAATCGCCTATTCAGGGATCTATGCGTGTATGGGGGGGGGGGTGTATGGGGGGCTTTAGTGGATAAAATTATTGGATAGCCATCCCAAAACTAAATTGATGCAGTAGTGTCGACATAGTAGTTGGTATCAGGAAACCAATCTCTGTGTAGACATCAAAATCTAGTGTTTGTGAAGGATAGGAAGCTCTACATTATGACCTATATATTCTACTGGCTCCTTAAAACTAGGATATCAATGTGTCACTTTGGCTGATGAAGAAGCAGGGCTAACTGGACCTTTGTCATGTTTGACCGGAGGAAAGGCTTGCATTGCGCTTCAGTGCCCGGCTGTACACGGATGAAGCAGTGTGGGTTAAACATTCCGCAGTGTCAGGGTAAAGGCGCCTATTAACGGATGGTGGATGGGTGGGGGGTACTTACATCACTCATTAGACCTTTAAAGACCACCAGCTCCGATTTCAATCTTTCTATTTTCTCATTGAGCTCATCGTGGACACTGTATGATTCTTGAGCCTCCTACAAAAAGGGAAAGATGTATATAAAACAGGTTTCCATCTTACAGGGTTTGGCATCTTACATCTTCAGCCTGTTATTTCAGCTTACCTCTTGGAGGGATTCCACCATGGACTCCAAGTTCGTCCTTTTGGCAAGCTCTTCTTCCCATCTGTAAAAACAAAAGTTTTTTAGTTCGGTTATATGTTTAGGCTGGTGGGTAACAATGCAGACATAGAAATGGGTCAGAGATTGAGGAAAGAAGGGCTAAGGATCTTCAACAGCGTTTGTGTTCCCCTACTACATGTGATGATGTTCTTGACTTACACTGATCTATATACTGACAAAAAAGGTTCAAAACTGCATTGATCAAATGACACCTTAACTCTGATCTTCTAAGCAGAAGACACAAAATGACACCTATGAGCAGTTGTGATTTTTTTTCAGATGCACATTGTATTCCCATGTAGAATTGCCTGATGAAAGTGAATACCTCATTTCTGACATCCATGTGTATTCAAACTTAATTTGCTGTATTAAATCTCACCAACAGATTTTGTCAATTTTCCAAAATGTATTTTATCCACACAGTTGTGACACTGCTTATCCTAATGTCCTTTAAGGTAAGGTTTAAGCCACAATCCAGAGGACCTTCCAGAGGAGGAAGTTCTATGGTACAGTCATAGGCAACCATAGCCCCTCATAGACTGTTATAAGAACAGGATTTGCATGGATACATTTCTCATGATTAGGCTAAAGTCTTTCCAAAGTGACCCTTCATATACGTGATCTGTAAGGTCTCATAAGATGAGTTTTACTCAAGGTACTTTTTTATTCCATTAGTCTGGTGGCTATGCAACTATTTATGGAAAATTGCTAGGTATTCTTGCATGCTGTAAAAATCATTATTTTAAACGAGGCAAGAGACTAATTCCAGAGTCACAATCTATATGTTCTCGTCAATATCTTTCAGCCTAGAGCTGGAACGTGTCAGCCTCAAATCACAAAACCCACCAATCGATCGGAAAACGCAGGCAGACATACAGGGCCGATAGGTAACACGATATACAGCAGCCCAATGTGATTGATTTATGTAGTAATATGTAGCCTCATCCAAGCTTCTCAAACCCAATAAAGCAAAGCTTTAACTTATTTTGAATAGTCTTCTAATTAGTCGTAACCCACATACATCCCACTCTCAGAATTTTTTTTTAAATAAATAAATATAAAAAAAGGGACGCTGTATACAGCTGAAAGGTGAATTGTGATCACACTCACACACACACACACACACACACACACACTACTGGGAGTGCAGTAGCATGTCAAGGTAGAGTAGACACACAATGCATTGGACTGACTACTGATCCTAAGTTTCTGTGTAATAAAAACGTAATAGTTTAAGTCAGTGATTCCCAAAATTTCCTTGCAGGGCCCCCTTTTCTATTTAGGAACGATTTCCGAGCCCCCACTCCCTATTCAAACACAGGTTAAGAATGAGGGTCTGCACCCCCCCTGGGATACCTTTGCGCCCCCCAGTTTGGGAACCACTGGTTTAAGTTCTCTTTAAGCTAATGAACAAATATTCTTACAAAGCGCAAGAAGCGAGGATGCGCACATCTCTTCCAGATCTCTAAAGACAGGCAGCGCCATATTCAGTTTCAGGGAATACACTAAATTTAGCCGTCTCTTTATATCCGACACACACAAAAAGCACAGAGAGTCTGCCTCAGCTCCTGGAGAGATTCCAGTCCTCCTTCTGGGGCTGCAGTCTCCATCCTGCGGCATGTAAAATATGTCTCTATTTTAGCTGCATTCCAGCCAACAGCAAATGGGTTTAGCAGAGCGGATTGGTTCACTTCAACTTCAGCGCACTAGACGAGGCGCACTAGACTGCATCAAACTCAATTTAGAGCTTGTACCAAACGTGGTACGCCTCACAGATGGCATTTTTTTCTTCATCTGGCCTGAAATCAATCTCAATCTCTTGTAAACTAGTTTTAGAAGACATCCTGTTCAGCAGTGGTTACATTGACTTTCAGGATCTCTATAGACAGGGCTGCACATAAGTGGTACGCAGCTACGCATGTGGAATAAAAACTAGCTAAGTGTAGCTGCAGTAGTGTTGAGCCTGCCATACACACACACACACCGATTAGCAGTTCTGTCTGATATTCTCTGGCTGATGCCGTTAGTTTCAATGGAGACAGGCGTCTTCATTGAAGGTAACGGCTGGCACACAAAGGATGCCCGCCGATGCGGCCGGGTGTTTTGGATCCATCTGTGTCCAGCGGATGCACTGGAAACACGTACCCATTGGTCAAAAACGGTCACAGTATGTGGTCACGGTATGCAACATGTGCAAACTACACTCTATGCGCTTTCAGGCAAGGTGTGCTTATGGAAAGGATAGTGCATGGTATTGCAGACATGGCAAACACAGTGCCCTAAACTCTCTAAAACAGCTCACCAACAGCGGGCAAACCAGGGGTCCCCGCTATGGACATGTCAGGGTGACATGGTACCACCCTTGTGTCGAATATGGTATTGGAGAGGGATTTTATTTCCCAATTGAGATCACTAAAAGTTACGTGCACCCGTCTGAAGAGTACTATTGTAGCCATTACAAAAAAACTACACACCGTAACCGACAATGTTATTTGGAAGACTAATCACAAAATACATTTTTGGTAGCTGCAAATTTACTATACTGCTTCACATTGACTCCTGGGAAGAAGGCAGACAGATCAATGGGAAAGCATCATTCACACACCACAGCCGCCTGTAGTGACTATAACCAGCAGGTGTATAGGTGTGACAACACTGACTCACAACTTCATATTCTGTCATTCACTGAGATTGAGCCCCAAGCCCCGCAGGGAGAGATACACAGCATGTAATGTCAGCTTCATAAAACAAGCCATATTAATCACAGGTAATAGAAGGTGATAAACTGCTCAGGTATTTAATACAGGTAACTTTCCTGCCTTCTTATGACTAAACCCCAGCTATTACACAGCGTGATGGAATGAGAGATGGAAATACATACACATCCCTGTGTTCTCACCACATTCCAAGGGAATACAATTTAATGAACCCTTTCTGTAAAGTACACAATATTCCTTGCTCTCGGTGTTGTAATTTCCACCCTTATTTTTTTTTTGTCGTCAGCACTGTGCACAAGCAAATAGCCTATCTTGTTCGATATAACATAACCGGCATGTAGAGATTCTTAAAGTGTTGATGGCAAACATCTCCATTTTACTGGTGTGTAGATTTTACAATTACCTACAGTGTATACCTGGAATGATTCTACGACAACATACATCCCAGGTACCGTATTTTTCGCACTACAAGACAGACCCCAAGGTTTTGGAGAGAAAAAGAAACACAGCCATTCAGATATACAGCGTGTTTCAGCAAAGTAGGCAGGACCACACAGTATTCACTCTATATTCCTCCAGCCAAAAGAGCAGTGCCAGGAGGGAGGTCTTGGCTGCAGGGCTGAAACTTTAGCATGTGTCTATACACTAGCAGTACCCATTCTCTGATTCACTGACTTACTGATTGACAGACACATTTTATAACCAGGCACTGAACAACTTATGAGCATCCATTTACATATGGGAGCAGATATACGTCTTATACAATATAATAAATGAATTTATTGAAATGCAGATTGTTAATGTAATTACACAACTCATGCTATGTAATTGTCAAATGTGTCTCTCCATAAGTTGGTCAGTGTGTTCAGAGAATGGGTACTGCTAGCGCTAATGCAGATGAGATCTCCTTCTTGGCAGTGGCTTTTTGGCTTAGTTGGAGGGAATGGAACAAAGTTCAGCCTCCTTGGATGCAGAGCTATTGCTCCCAGGATGGTTGAAACTAAAAATTAGTTAATAAATTAATACAAAAATATTTTACACATCCAGACTATAAAACACAAGTACATTTTCACATTTATGAAAAGCAGACTTTAACCATTAAAATCATAGTTAAAGTTTGTTACACAGTCCCGCTCAAGGTGATCAGAAGTAGTAGAAATACATTCAACATCCTTGACTTGAGATAGAAGGGTGATTGTTGCCCTCATTCCAGTCTTAATAGAGCAAAAACAGGGAGGAGTAAGATGGACTGGTTGCATACATACAATGATCACTGGGTAGACTAGGTAGTTTTCCCTCACAAGGTTTCCGCCATCTAGTTTAAGGTCATTAAAGGGAACAGCAATTTCCTCAATAGCACAGTAGGACAACTTCAAGTCTGAGGTCATTAAAAGGAAGTGGGTGAATAATGGTGGACAGATTATCGACAATGAAAGGTATACTGGTCATTTTAGCAGAACTGAGACTATTGATTGTACAGGCCGGAAGAGATGGTCTATATTAAGAAGTCATTTGTAGATAGTAGTATGGGAATAGTTTACATGACAGTGTGCTAAGAACACTTATCCCTGCTGGGGTTTAGGTCTAATGTAATTTGCCATGTTGTGCTATATCAGGGGTCAGGTGAACTCCCCTATTTGTTAAAACATAAAAATCCACCAAGGCCACATTAATTTTTTTGGCAGCTACACCACATACAGAAATCCAATGTGTCTAAACAAGTATTATACCTAGCTGCTATAATCCAGTACTATAAATACTAGAATTCAAATGTTTATGTATAGTCGCTAAATGATTATTTGTTCCATCGTGCCTGATCAGTAGTAAACATCAGACATGTTCAGGGGTGCACAGAAGTGGTACTCTGCTACTCAAAAGGGGCCAAAAACTAGCTATGCGTACCTGCATTATTGCTACAAAGCTCATATGCGTACTAACAACTTGGAGGAACTCTGTGTCTAGGCGGCCGCAGCTAAATGTTTATAATTTATGTCACATGGATAACTGCAGGGAAATATGATTTACTATGAAAGGTTGCAGTTAGGAGTGTGAAAATGTGAATGTAAATTACTAATCCAAAAGAGATTAGACTTCTAAGGGTGTTGGAGATCTGGGGGGTGAAAGTCAGTAGGCATATGCAAGGGTTAAATCTGATAAGAGAAAAGCACTGTGACAGCTGGAATAGGACTATGAAAGGTTGACATTTGGACTGCAGGTGGTCTCAGCAGTTAGTAGTACAACCCTGACATTTCCTGGCTTAGTAACTGAGGTATAAGATCTGGGGGATCAAACGTTGTACTGTGAGCCAGCTGGTGACCTGTGGATGGAGACAGCTAATCGGAGGACCAATCCGGAACAGGGAGGTCCATCTGCAGCAGAACCTACCATGCAGGAAGCTGATGCAGAGGACCACATACATATGAGGTGAGTACCAAACACCATCTCCTAGCACTCATCTGAGGAGCGCACTCAAAATTTATGTGCCCCCCTGGACATTTAGCAATCCGTCGGCTGTACAGGCCCTAGATGGTTTTTAAACTTAACTGGCAATTCAGGCAAGACTCGCTGGCTTGTTCAATAGTTGGCATTTCCATGTGTGCATGCATCAATATAGGGTTAACTGGGTTCTACTATTATATTGCTTGTCACCCACCCCTTGATGCCCATCATTTGGTCTAAAAACAAGTTTTGCATCAAAAAGCATACCTCACCCTTAAAAATACAAAAC
>CM070038.1:39151422-39177205 GCA_036250615.1 Ptychadena robeensis | reverse complement strand
GCTGGAGAACTGTGGACCGTGGAAGGGAGCGCGTCACATCTACCAGAGAGCGCGGGTGGAAAGTGGGGCAAAGACACCAGGCATGAGTGAGGGCAGCCCAACTGCCCACGCAGGGAGTGAAGGATGGCAGAGGAAACAGGCAGGAAAACAGGGGTAAGTGGAGGAGCTCCAGAGCAGGCTTCCATGCAGCTCGGCGTCAGGCCACGCCCCCCGTGATCGGCTTTTTTGCGCCGATCGCCGATCATGCTATTTAAGCCAATATCGGCCGATCAATCGGAGCCTCACTAGAAAAAATTTGACATCCCCTGACAATAAGACGTAGGGCATCTTTGGGAGAATAAATTACTGTCTTATTTTTGGAGAAACACGGAGGAATCCTTGAATTCTAGTTTGCAACCAGAGAGAAGGTTTAAATTCTAGATTCAGCCTATGTATAGGAGTGCATTTTGTCTTTCTGTCCATGTTAGCTTCTACCCATTACATTTACTCAAATGTAAAATAAATACAAATTCTGCAAGAATAGTAGGAAGCCTTCAAAAGTGGGCAGTTCAAGTTTTCAGACTCTGGAATGAAGCTCTTAAATCTTCCCATGGTGAAACAGTCAGAAAGTTTGACTTGCCTACATCCCCCAAACAACGACTCTGGACTGGCTAAATAAAATATAAAAAAATATAAAATCTATTGAACAATAAACCGGATTTAAAAAAATAACAGAATTACATTAAACATAGGCAAAATGTTAGTTGTCCGTTTATGGTCCTGGCTTTAGTGACCTTGCTCAATATGTATTGTTTACATGGGAAGGCCAAATTACTTTCTAGGGAGCAATGAAATTTACCCTGCAGTTCAATGACCTTTGGAAATACAAATTTGAGCGAACAAAGAATGCATTACGTTGTTATGGAAGCAGCGTGTGTTTGTGCAGAAAAAGCAACCTTTATGGGGCACTCAGACAATTCTGCCCATCGCAGGGTTTTCAGACACTTAGTACTTTGCTACAAGTCTGACCAAACATTACAAAATAATTGTACAATTTCTTAAAAAGAATGGCAACAGCAATGTAGCAAACAGAAACTATGAATTGTTTATCAAGATTATTTTAAATCAAGATGAAACCCTTTGCCATCACTAGGGTAATGTTCATGGCCAAATTTTTAGAGACTGAGTACCCAAACTGAAACCCAAAACTCAATTATCTATCTCAAAGTGCCAGCATGGAAATTTTACCTGAATCATGTACACATGAAACATACATCACATTCACTTTAGATATAAAACCTCCACTATTTATCTCTAAAATATATCTATATATAGGATTTGCTTTAGCAATTTGTATCTGTAACATATATTGAAACAACAAGTACAGTAAAGAGAGAAGAAGAGAACTGACAACTTAGATCCAATAAAGCCATTCTCTCTCATCTCAGCCTCTGTGATGTTTCACCGCTCGCATGCCAACAGAGGGCATAGAATGCCATAGAGTGCCATCACTGCTCTAAACTAAAGAGTAAAGAAAGGTTAGAACCTCTGAATTTGTGCTGCCTTTCCATTGAGGAGGCCTTTCCTTTGTTCTCAGGACAAGCAGCTGCCCTTTCTAATGACAAATCCTCATACTTTTCTGGTGGCAACTCTTAAGCAGGGAACACACGCATAGATATGGGCTACATCAATGGCCGCTTTGAGCACCAGGCACGCTCACTGACATCTATCTGGCCCATATCATATGCCGCCATCCCTATTTTCGAGTGGGATCAATCAATTCAAGACCCTCTTACCGCCCCCATCACAGTATGTACCTTTGCGTAAACCTATTTTAATGTGCAGTGCTGTGAAATGAAAAAATAAAATTACACCTGCATACTAAGTGCAGGCGCCTGAAAACAAGGTGCTTTTTCCTGTGTGAATGCTGCCTTAAAATAATAATAAAATTAAAACCAATTGCCTCTGAAGGATCTGACCGAACCAAATGTAAACCGCAGTACAAGACACCTCTGAGCCTCCATCATCGACTGAGCTGAAGTCACAGAGAGACGATGTGCTTGGACCACATTAGTTGCGGTGCAGTGAAATTTTGATCAGACCAGGTTAAGAAAATAGGGATTTTGCTTTAATTACCAAGCCATGCCTTTGAACCCTGAAGTTTTTTCCCCATTTACACAGGACACCAGAATCTTATAACATCCAAGAGAGACCCATACAAAAGGGAATTTTAAGTGCATGCACTGATCCTTTCAAATGAATATGTAAATAGAATCAAAGCCACACCAGTAGACCATAGTACACATTAGGCTGAATCCTTTAATGAAGAAAAGGATTCTGGGAAGAGATCAATACAGATCAATGCATGCGTGTCACATAGCGATTTGCAATGCCAGCAGCAAAATTTAAGGGCACCAGGTAGGGAAGCCAAATACAGCAAAGACAACCAGCTGCCACCTTGCCAGAGCCAGCGCAGGGGACACAGCTGCCCGACTCCTACCCACCAGCTGGCCTTCAGCCAGACCTACCAATTAGGAACCAGTCCAATAATATGGTTATATAAAGCCCAAGCTACAAATTGTCACTTTGTGGAAAAGATAGCAGCATCGGCCAGAAGCCAAACAAGTGAAAGCTATACCATGCAACTGCATTGTAAACAGCTGGGCAAACTGGTTTGTTAAACATTGATTACGTACATGAAAGTTATTGGATATGCAACAAAGACTACACTATGCAAACTTTTCATCCAAGCCATTTAAAAAGAATTCAAATGCAGTTTCAGAAAAAAAAAAACGAAAAACCTTTAAACACTAGAGGAAGAGAGGCGAGGGACTTGCTCAAGTGCCATCTTGGTCAATGATTGGCTTTTACGCACACCTCTCCTTTTCTTCCCACTCTAAGTAGATCCTAGATAAGGACCTGTCAGCATGGGATGCATTAACAGTTAGGTAATAGGGGCCGCAGGTGGAGGACTCAGGAGGCTTCCGCAGGGCAGAGTAATGGCATTATTATGTTACAACAAAAAGGTGGTGTACACTGTGTGCCAGGGTCCTGGTAAGGAATCCATCACAGAGGACTGACCTGTGGTGGCCCATGTGTGATGATGGTAGGGGACCAAGCAAAGAAGGATGTTTAGTGGGGACCCCTATGTGTGCTAGGCAGCAGCTAGGAATCCCCGGGACAGAAAACTTGATTTGGATTGAATACCATGTTTATCTTGCATGCGCTCATTTATTATTCTAGTGGTTTCCAGTTTCATTTAAATTTTTCCCTATTTGGGATCTATTTTCTCGTTTTGTTTTTACAAATCCTTAACAAAAACTGTAGCTATAAACGGGATGCTGGTAGGGAATCCATCACATAGGGCTGATCTGGGTTTTTGGAAACAAAATAAATATTTTGAAGTATTTCCATTGCTGCATCAGACATGGTCACAGGAGGTATCTGGTAACCACAACCCAACTTCCTGAAGTTGGGTGCATAGACATGTACCAGCAGAACCCCCCACCCCCATGAAGCAATTTCCTCAAATAAGGAGATATATACATATATATATATATATATATATATATATATATATATATATATATATATATATATATATATATATATATATAAAATCCACAAGTGAAAACCTGTTAGCATCCATGTAATGAATCCCAACATTCCTAAATAGTGTTTCAGAGTGACAGGTGGAGACAGCTTAACCCCTCCTTGAGTGAGCATGTCCTCAGATTAGTCATCAAGTTACAGACGTCAGTAGCCTTCCTTCATAAATCGCTAACTGTGACCAGAAAAAAAAAATATGACAGCATATCTGTATAGGTTTGTATTTGCTTTGTGTTAGCAACCATCTAACAAATATCACCTACACACTTACAATGTATGTTGATGTACACTGAGCCCAGTCTGCACCTTCTAGAACCCCAGCTCTATACAGGTGCAGAGCTATTTTTAATAACTATTACATATACGCACACCTACAACTTTACTTCAGCACCTGAAAAAAGAACAACCAAGGCCACCAACCACCAAGTGTCTCAAGCTAGGCATACACGGTTCCATTTTAGTGTTCGATCGACTCAAAACAATCAAAGTTCACATCGTTTGAATTTAAAATCGTATACTACACACACATTGTTCAATCAACGAATATTGTTTGCTATCAAAACATCATTCAAAAAATTATCGGACATGTTTTTGTCTATTGTAAAATGATCAACCCAAAATCGTAGCATTGTGTGTGTTGGTCGGTCGTATTCGATGAACACATTCACATATGACTCTTTCCTGTGTTTTTTGATCGAAGGTAAAATTTTATGGTCGTATTACAATCTAAATATCCATGTGGTACGACTTGGGATTCGCTTACAATTGGTGTTCGATGAAAAGATTAAGCTCTAAAATGGAATCGTGCTAAAATCAGACCGTGTATGCCTAGCTTTTACAGTAGCGATAGTGATGACCAGTCTCATTAACCAGCAAATACCCTAGAACTGGAAGAAAACGTGGATACAAAGTTTTATAAACTCCAAGTTCTGTAATTACTCCACCAAACACAAATGAAAGAAGGCTTCCCTCGCCAAACAGGCTCAGTGTCTGCCAGGCCACATATTTAGAGATAGGCACGGTAAAAAGATCAATTTACATTGTAACAAACCCCACAAATCTTGTGCTTGTACACAGCAGGAATTACTGCTGTGTACAAAATAGCATTACATAAGGATCAAAAAACCGCCAAAGACCCTCGTCATAAAAAAGTTTTAAAATTGATCACCTTTGTCTCTTGGAAATGTACCTAAACTCTGACCGTAACCTTGCAGGGGCATGTGCCTTACATACCAAATGCACTTTGTATGCAAATCTTGACTTTTCTGCAAAGTCAAGCATTAAAACCTTCCTTTCTTGTAGCAGCACCTACACCTTCTCGGGACGTATGGCAGAGCATACTTGCTGCATGAGAGAACACGTAACTGGTAGCAATCTAAGCAGGAACCTGTCACAAGCTCTGTTCTTCGCCCAGTATAAGACAAATGATGGCGGTATTAATTGAATTATTAAATATAAAGCAAGTTATTTAATTAGGCATAGTAGCCTCTAGCAACTCCTGGCAAGAGCACAGAATAGGCAAGGAAGAGGTACCGGTAGATTATGAAAGATAAACAAATTTTGTGACAAGAGTAAAAGAGCCAACATTCAGTATTTTTTTTTTTATATATTATATAATATTATGGTATTTCTTCTCACCCTGCTGTACATTATAAAGCACAGATATTTCCTATTCTAGAAGTTATTTCTTCATTTTTACATTTGACACATTAAACATACTAAATAATTATCGCAGCTTCCAACTAAACACTGATCCAATTGCCTCCTGTTCTAGATATTTTGCTTAATAACACTCATCAATAAGGATGACCTCATCATAGGTTTATTGTATTCGCTCTAAAAATGATTAACTGCCAGGACAGTCCAGCCCTAAAAAACTCACAGTAAAGCTGCCAGCAATGACAGCATTGGGAGCTATATTTGCTTGGTGATGGATTAGTTTAGTGGGTGTACAGGTACAAGCGGTACAATTGCAACCAACAACTGTACTGGGAGGGGGAGCCCCGGGTGTGGGCACTAAATGACATAACTGGGCCACACAGTCATCCCAGGAATGTCAATAACACCCAGCAAATCATTCACAACAATACCGTCCAGACATGCAGACCTGGGGGAAGGTTACCACTTCCTCACTCAAACCCTTAAAGAGAGTATTGCGTTTCTATATTAGGACTTACCAATTCCAAGTGCGGCATTTGAATGGAATTATTTTCTAAGGCCTCATTCACACCATGGGTAACGTGGGTTGGGCAACACTTTCTTAATTTTCTAAATGCACGCTATATACAATGGAGTAGGTCACACAAACATGTCAATGCGCATAAACCAGATGTGAACATAGCCGTAGGCTTTAACTTAATGGTAATCCAGCAACTAATGCATATCTTGTCTTAGGGTGGCTCCACTTACTCCATTCTATGAATGAGGAATGTAGTCACCCTTCGGAGAGCAGGAGTCATCCTAGGAGAAGGTATTGCATGGACAAAGTATACAATGGACAGAAACACACCACAACATGGCCAATGCTAAAGTCAACTATTCCAAACCTATCCAATTCCCTTGTTCCCTATCGATGTATTTGTGCCACATGCCATAAAACATACTTATATCAAAGAGATTTTGAGAAGTGAAGGACACATGCCATCAGCATAAGAACTTACATCTCCCATTGTGGAGACTTGGGGCTCCAAAAAGGCCAAAGTCAGTCAGATCCTTATAAGGCCATATTTCTTGCTTCTAACAGGTCTTCAAGATCTGCCTATTTATTTGCAGTCTAACCTATCCCACTTTGTAACAGAAACTTCTGTAATCAGATCATAAAATCATATTAACTTCACATCAGTAATTTTAACATTATAGCGGTTCTGTGGATACCACAGTGCTGTTTAAAGATCATTGATCCAGTAAAACTTGCCTGTGCACCAGAAGAGCTTACATTCTAAAAGGAAGACAACAGGGAGGACAACACCACACTTCAGGCTCCTCCCATGACTTTAATGGAGTGATGCTTCAGCTATTGATATTTTGAATAGCTAGCGGCTAAATTATTGCTTGGATAAATTATTTCCTCAGCTTCTAATTAAAATGTTTATACAAATTAACCTTCTACTGCTCTGAGCGAGCTGCCATCTGTCCAAGGTGGAATGTCTGATCTGAGATGAAAGTGACAGAAACAAAGATAGAAATCTAGTAACACTTCACAGAAGTGTGTGCATTGGGGAATCCTTCTAGAGAGCAATACTCCAACAACTTCTACATTACAAGCTTGTAATACTCCACTCCAAGGTCCAGCCCTGAATTGTCTGAGCAGCTTTACAAGGAGTCTCCAAACTAAATTACAGGGGAAGGCATCAGTCTGAGTGTCACTTATAAACAATAAACTTGTACATCCATCACAACAAACTTGGCATAGCAACAAACACAGTATGTAACATTGAACTAGCTTCCCAATTATGACCACGAGTGACCATAATTACCCAGTAAGTCGTAGTCCACACTAAACAAGGCAGCAACACATGGGTCTATGTCCAAAATGTTAATTCTTTATACGCAGTGTTTAATTCTACTTGAAAAACAAAAGTAAGGAGAAGAGGAGGATAACTATTTGTTGTTTGCCAGATGAGTGCCAGCCAAGACACTACAAGTCCCAGCATATGTTGTGACCTAAAGTTGTTCAGCAGCAGGTTGATCAGTATAAGCTCTGAAAATTCTATGGGTCTTTTTTCATTCAGATAACATTTGCTAAAAATTGTAGCACTGACACAAACCTAAAAAAAGGTCCTGAGGCACAATAGATTCCAAAGCTATACAAACCTACAAATAAACAGACTGTGATGGAATGCAAAGAATGCTGCAGGTTGCAGAAATCAGATTTCTCAGTTATTATTCACTCCCTATGAATAAATAGCACATTCCGAAGCATTGTATATGCCTCTGTCAAAGCTAACCCAACATGGCTCCACTCATTACATAAAGCTCCTTGATAAAAATAAAAAAAAACAAAAAAAAACACCTATATGTAATTCTGTACTGCGACGGTCAACACCAGAGGGAGAAGCAAGCTCACGGCCATGAATAGCAAAAACCATCAATGGTCAAGAAAAGCCACACTAGAAGAAATGATCAGGTCACCTGGATTTCCATTATTAACAAGTATATTTACAAAGATTTAACAATCGAGATTTATGGAGCCTGTAATCTAACAATGACCAGGCAAAGACAAACACTTCACACTTTCAGCGCTCATAAACCATGTAGATGAAGCTCCTACTCACCTGACATATTATTGCCAGCCATCATATATTCCCACAGCAATCCAGGTCTATCCATTTCTAATACAGTCATCAGAACACCTACAAAAACTCCTCAATAAACAATCACAGGGGCAAGTTAAGTTGGCTTTCACAAGTGATGACTGCTCAAAATTGGTTTGTAAAAAGACCAATAAAACTAAAACTACACCTTGGCCAGCACAAATAAACAGCTACAAGTCATTTCATATACATCATAGCCAATTACATTCTCCGCTGTGCTATTTCACAGGGGAAAAGGAAAATTCTCAGTATAAGTCAGTACACCCCTCACATAGTGAGAACACTGAAGATATGACATTTTGACACAATGTAAAGTAGTTTGTGGGGAACTTGAACGAATGAATTTAAATTTGCTCAAAATAACTTAACACACGGCCATTAATGTATAAACGTCTGTCAACAAAAGAGTACACCCCTAGAGTGCATTTCCAAATTGTGCCCAAAGAGTCAATATTATGTGTGATCACCAATATTTTCTGGCACGGATATCAATTAGTGGCAACATCGCATGGGAGGGTTTCAGTAAAGGGTAAGAGGTTTTGCTGATCAGTGCTAAAGGTTCTGTCTTCAATCTGCTTCCAGCATTACTTATCTCAATTATCTTAAAGAGGACCTACCACCTCAGATTCTGATTTCTAGATTGGAGATCCATTGGCTGATTGGCTTTACGTACACCTATCATGCAAGTTTATTGCTTCTCCTCCTCTTCCCACTCTAAGAAGTTCCTGGGTGAGGACCTGTCAGCAGGAGATTGGTGACCAGGTAAGTTCCTATGCATTAAAAAATTAGTTTTGGGGGCAGTAAGTGGATGACAGAGGGGGGCAGCCAAAGAACACCCTAAGGGCTGAATGTTGCCCCCGGGCAGCAGGTTTGGCATCTGGGCAGTTAAATGTTCAAAATACACAGACACTCCACCTCCTCACTGACTTGCACACCATGGCGCACAAAAGGTGACATGGAAGAGAAGACATCACTTCTCCCCCTTTCCCCCAGTGCTCGCAGCCAGCCACATCCGATTCAGATTGGTGGAGGGCGCAAGACCGGACTTCCATCTTGCTGCCTGGAAAATCGGACATGGGAGTGAGCAGGAAGGCAAGGAGAGTATTTTTTCTTTAGGGGGGGGGGTCACAGTCCTTGGATGAAGGCAAGTATGGATATATGTTTATTTTTTGTATACATCCGTTTTAAGCCCAAATTCAGGCAGCTTGTCATTTGCAGAAAACGATTGCCGCACTTTACGTGTGTAACGAAGAAGAAGAAGATCACAGGCAGGTAAGCAGAAAGAACAGACATGTTGACAATTACTTCTAAAATCACTTTGCCATGTTAAAGCTTCCATGAAGTCCAAGTGTCTATGTTTACATTTACATTATTTATTGCTGCACTTAGTCGCGTTAGAAGCCTAGCATAGGTTGGCTACAAAATATCCTGATGCAGAAACTGCAGGATTACAAATACCTTAGTACATCCAAGCCTTTTACACGCATTGACTACACAGCCTATTTTGGTGGGGCATTGATGGATCAGGTATTCCTGGTGTATACCTCATCCAGCCTTTTGTCTAGTGGGTTTGAAACTTGTTTACAGACTTGATTCTTTTAAAAGTGAATGGCCTTTGTGTTCGGCTAGGTCAAGTGAGTCAGCTGATGCTGGAGACTTGGCCACACAGAAATAACACAATATGAGCTGAGCAGCTTTCCCAAGATATGAGCCTTCTGTTTTTCAACTCCCTCCCCCAGAAATCCTCCCCAGCCTGGAGGCTAGGATCCGAGGACACACAAGACAAGGACTAAATCATTCCACGCTGTCTGACCTTGCAGGATTTACAAGCATGGGAGTGTGTATGGCAAATGTGCCTTTAATTTCACCCAGCAATTCCCTGTATCTGTCTGGAAGAGCATTAATAATGGAGAGTTTGGTTTATATATCTTTTTAGTTTATTATTTTGCAATAAAACGCCAAGCATAGAATGACCAAGTATAATATAATGCCATTTCCTTCCTCACCAAAAAATTACCATTAGCTGAGCAATAGACTCCTAGCACATGACTGGACCCTGTAGGATGCTGGTTTGCCATCATGTAGGACTAGAAAGCAAGTATAGTGGACCCTTGTCACATAAATGCATTCTCAACCTCACAAAGCACCCTAACCTTGTCATAAAAAAAGCATTTTATAATAAGTGTAATTAACCAAAAACACCAAAAATTGTCCTGGTGATGTCCTCACCAAAAAGTCAAAATGTGCCTACCTTACCAGAATCAAACATGTATAATCACCATTCAAGTTGGCATCTTTGGCTTTCAGGAAGAGAGGATACAGAAAGTTGGAGTTCAAGTGTTTATTGGCTTACTGAAGTCATCCAATAAACTGTATCACTTGAACTCCAAACTTTCTGCATTCATCAATTGCTTACATGGCACAACACTCAACTATTGCAGGAAGAGAGGATGAAATGAAAGGGGGTTATTGTTTGGAATGAGAGTCCTCTTCTAGAAGAAAATCAGGAATAAGGGTCTCTGGTGTACTTTCTCTCCTTGGAAGACCCTGTAGACTTTAGTAGATTGGTGAAATGATCCATTAAGACATGATGCACGTGAGATTGGTCACGTGATCGCCACTCTTTTTTTTAAACTTTACATTCTCTTTCTTCCGCCCTTTCTAGCTATTTTGCAGGCATTTTTATGCACGGTCTGAAATTAAGCCCTCAAGCATGCATATCTGTGCACCTTACATATACGTTACCTTTGTTTACAACCACACACACGCACAAACACATTTTGGCCTCGATCCGGATTTCTGGTTGTGAGACGTTGGTTGTAAGTTAAAACTAAAATTTGGCTGCAAGTATATGTAAAATATTGACTGTGTTAAGCCGTCTTTGCATAGGGAGCAAAGTTAAAGGCTTTGTTTACAAAAGAGATCTCAACCTCAGGTACGCCTGGTGCGGTCTCAAATACTGTCTGCATATTTGTAATTAGAAAATTGTTGGGTATAAATGGAAGTGGATAGTAACTTTTATGAAGATGTGCCACATCCCTGACTTCAGTAAACCATGTAGTTGTCTGCATGCAAGTAGAGGCCCTGATATCAGGGACCTCAGCTAGAGTAACAACATTAGACCAAGCCCTAATGGTGACTTTTAAAGGCACTGTAGGTAAATTAAATTTTACACTGTACTTTTTATGGTATAAAAAACATTCATTCTTTATTGGATTGTCAGTTTACATGATCAATAATCACAACATGGTATACATGTCTAGGTTAAAAAAGTCTATGAGTTCCTAAGGGCATTTGCCCACTAGGGCACGGTCTAGTGTGATTACCCTAGCTGAGGTTCCTCATATCACGGCCTCTCCTAGTACATAGAAAATTACTTTAGTATATTGTTTTATATTTAATATTTTTTTTATTGTTACCAGATTGTAGTGGAGATAGGAAACGACAATTTACTTTGTAAGAATAACACTTGGCTGCTTGGGCTTATATCTAGCCAAGCCAAAGGAAATTAGATTTTTCGGACCCTCCTGATGGAAGCAGCAGAGGATTACAGTGTAGCACCAACAAATTAACACCACCTTGTGCTACCTTTTTGCGGCGCACATGTGCATGATTATCAGGAAATCCATTCTTTATTAATACAGAACAGCGTAAAATTGTACTAACTTACTGCAATAACAACCAAAAGCTACAAGGAAAATCTCCTCAGCACCAAGGTCATTCTGACAAACGCCGCTTTAGGTGATTGAAAGCATCCAGTTACGGGTGCTGTTTGGCTTGGTTAGGTTGGGGAATGAAGTTCAAGCTGCCAGAAAATTAAAAGATTTATTTTTATTGTCATCAAACGGTTTTAAGCCCTTAAAAAAAAACCACCACAAAGCTGTTTAATCTGCTAGTTATTGCACAAGTTCTAATGACAAACCCTCCGGTGGCGTGATCCCTCTAAAAGTAAATTATTTTAAGATGGACGGAACTGGGGGAGCAACCCAGATAGAGAGTGCAAACATACACACTCGCCTGCGGCTGTAGACGTTTGGGTCTGTGTAACAGAATCCATTTCTACGACAATGTTAGGTCTACATTTTCATGCCCATTAGTAACTAGAACACTATGGAAATTTTCATTTGTTCATTAATCCTTCGAGCCCCAAAAAAATAATCATATTTCATTACTGCTATACTGACTTCTTTACCCCCCTGTGTAATTCCATATATCTGTGGGGGGGGGGGGGTGGCTATGACCAGGGGTGCACATAAGTGGTACTCTGGTACTCAAAAGAGGGACAAAAACTGACAATGCGTACCTGTATTATTGTCACAAAGCTCATATGCATACTAACAACTTGGAGGCGGCCGTAGCTAAATGTTAAATGTATACAATTTATGTCACTTGGATAACTGCAGGGAAACATTAATAACTATGAAAGGTTGCAGATAGGGTGTGAAATTGGGAATGTAAATTAATAATCCAAAAAAAAGATTGGACTTCTACGGGTGTTGAGATCTGGGGGTGAAAGTCAGAGTAGGCATATGTAAGGGTAAAATCCCTGTGTGACAGCTGAAATATGACTATGAAAGGTTGACATTTGGACTGCAGGTAGTCTCAGGAGTTAGTTACTAAGCCAGAAAATGTCAGGGTTGCACTGCTGAGGTATGAGATCTGGGGGGTCAAATGGTGTTGTGCTGTGAGAGTTACATTTGACCAAAAGCCAGCTGGTGACCTGTGGATGGAGACAGATAATCGGAGGCTCAATCAGGAACAGGGAGGTCCACCCCCAAGTGATGTGCACCCCTGGCTATGAGAATTAAAATGTACTAACCCTTCCTGGCAATAACTGCTCATATCTGATCTCCTGGCCCAGTTGAAGTAAAAAAAGTTTGGTGAGCACTTTTCAGCCTAAATAGCAGAGAACACTGCATACATGTGACAGCCCAACATGTGACTGCAGTTAAACAATTCTTTAAAAGGCTGAACTGAAAAACCTGCACACTGCAAACCATTTGGAAAGCCGATACATCATCTCAAGCTGTGGTAACTCCAAGGAGCTCTGCTCCAAAGGTTCATTTTAGTAATTATTCATAAGCTTTTTATCCTGTGGCCAGACAAAATGTAGAAATTAGTAACAAATCACTTTAGTAATAAGTCACACTGTCTAAGCCGTTTTACAGAAGTGTAACACCATCAGAGAGACACAAAGTTATCAGAACACAATAGCGGGATATTAAGAGGGAGAATTAGCATGTCGGCCAAGCTGTTTACCAGACAGGTCAGAGCTTGCAGCACAAACAATGACATGATGCCTAGAATCCCCAAACAGGACTAACGTGCAACCTGCTTCGATTACAAACCAAGCACCTGTGTAATCACATAGCGTACAATAGCGGAACGTTATCATTGTATACACAAACATAACTGGATTATTGTTTACGTCAACTGTCTTGAGCTCTGCTTTGCCCCATCATTGATTTGGGTGGCCCCAAGCAACCAACAGCTATACAAACATAGATAGAAAGATTTAAAACTGAGAATTGCTGAAGTTTTAAACTTTATCTATCCCACTCCTTCCTTTCATGTTAAACTTTCAGAAGATCTATACATCTCACAGTGAACCAGGTTACTCTGTATGCATATGGAAGTGTCCCACCTGAAGGTCAGAAAGTTGCTCCAGTAGCAGTTGACAAATGACATGTAACAGAAATGAAATGTTCACCCATGACAAACTTCACACAACAAGTTCTCTGATAAAAAGTAGATACTGCACCTGCTTCAAATACAGATACAGAACCCAATGTGCCAAAAATTAAGCACAACTTGCCTACTGAAGAGAACCAAACCAAATATATATATAAAAAAATAATGTGTGCATAAGGATGCAAGGGCCATAAACAGAAGACTTATTAAAGAAAAAAAGAAAAAAGTTCTTAAAAGTTTTAGTTTAGATGGGAATCAAGGATTAACATTTAAGGCGATCTAGAAAGGGCCTCAAGAGCACACAGGGTCATGAAATCAACAAGAAAAGCCAGCTTACATTTTATACATACAAAATAATGCTCCTGACCTGTAAGCAATACCCTCTCCATTGCTCTTGTCCTGTTCAAAAACAAAACCGCCCAAAACTTTCCAGGAGCCTCTAATTTCCCATTGTGCCCGTACATAGAAAACGTACTGCCATTTTGTTTTTCATGGTCTTAAAAGAAAAACATTTTGCTATGAAGCAGTTTTACCTTGAATATTTATTAACAAAGCAAAGTCTTAGGGCTAGTCGCAGCAGACCGCTTACATTATTTAAATGGCTTGTCCCCAATTGGGATAAGCCCATTTAAATAATGTAAGCGGTCTGCCGCGGCCAGCCCCATGTTTTTGACCACGAGCCGGCGTGGCCAGCTGCGGGTGGACAGGGGGCGATCGCGCCCACAGACAAGAATGAAGGTGGTTTGAAAACCACATCCATTCATTGTCTATGGGCGCAATCCAGGGCGATCAGGGGTGGCTGCATTGACTCTCCAAAAAATATTGATCACAGACTATTAGCTAGAAATAACATCCTCTCTGCTTGAGGAAAAAACAGGTCTATTTGTATTTTTGATCACTTTTTGAACTACTGTATATATTAGATCACAATATATATGATACATAAAACACTTGGCCATAATAGATAGAAAATATGAAGATATTGGGATGAGTAAAGCTGCAAATACTTCTTTAATTATAAAACCCAATTTATACAATGGGGGAGGAGGGGGATGTAAATGGGAGACATAACTGCAGAATTTTATCAAGAATACAGCAAATGTCTTCAGAATGTCATCTTGGGCACAGTCACCAGAATAACCAATAAAACGTGCTTGGCTCACTTTCTCTCCCGCTCAGGTGAAAGTCTGTGTGTTCATTTAGCACACGCTTCCCATGTTACATCAGCAGGACCTGTAACCTTTACACAGCAGTGTTTGATCTTGGGAGTTAGGATTTATCTGCATGGCTTTATTATAACATTATAACCTGTGCGGTCTAGATTTCATTTTACAAAGTCATAGTTTGTGTCGCCCATAGACAACCCGCATAGCACTATAAACCCGCTTCAGGCAGCAAGTAAAGAATAATGATATTTAATTATAGAGAATATGAAACCTCCCCAGCCTGAAATGTGCCCCTGGCCTGACTGTGATCTGAAGGTATATTGGAAAATCATGTGAGTTGGCACTTATTCAACTTGCTGGGCAGAGAAATGTCATGTGACAACAAATTTAGATTCAGTGTTGACAGTATCCGAACAATATAGTTTTCATCAGATCAGATAGAGACTATTACTCTCAAGCCCCGCATACACGGATCGATTTTTCGTTCGATTCCTGAACGATCAATTTGTGTGCATGTTTGGGACCATGGTTCTGAAATCATGTACTTACGTAATCAACTGCTTTTTTTTTTACAAAAATCGCCCCCATTAAAAAGAAAAATATATAATTGCCGCTTGATCACGCCCATAGAAAATTAATGTCTATGGGCGCGATCAGGGCTGAAAAATCCCATCCACCTGCGGGGACAGCCCATTCAACTATATGGAATTAAAATCCCCTAATTAAGATCACCTAAGTGGGAACATAGCCTTAATTTGGATGGGAACCAGGGTCCCCAACCAAAGTACCAACTGGGAATAAATTTTGCAAAGTGATCCTATGCGATTCATTACATCACCACGCTGCAATTGTTCATCAATTGCATGGTATTGAACTGTGTATGGCCAGCTTGAAAAGTACACAAGCAGTATTTAGAAAGGACAATTACTTTAATGATCAAGTGAGGTCCCAGCTGAATTTTTACATTGATGTAGATTTGGTCACCCTTCTACCTGCTATAGCTTGCAATACCTGGGTAGAGTCGACATGGAGTATGTCGGAAAACCAAGAAAAGCACTTAGTGATTTGGGTCTTTATAGAAATGCACCAGAGTATACATAAAGGCAACGAAGGCTAAAAACCTCAAAGAAGATAATGAGGAGAATCCTCAAAATAATTTATCAGACTAAAAAAAACTGGTGGCAGCATATATAAGAAGTACACCAAGAGGAACTTATGCATTGTCACCCGTCACTGAGGACAATGTGACCAGATCATCACTGACTAACAGCCACATGCGAGGCAGAGAAAGAACAGGCATTGCAGTACATCATGATGTGCCGAAATCCCCGGCCAACAACAACAAACTTTCCATGTTCATCTGCGGATTTCCCTCACTGCTCGGAGGAAATCTGTAGAAGAAGTGTTTACAAGAAATAGTCAGCGGCTAGACACCTCCAGGGCAGCACAAGAATTCTACCCAAATTATACCGGTACTGCCAGTCCCTCAATGCAATGTGCACAAAGACAGCCTGGAGACAGGTACACAAAGTATGCAATGTACATACCACTTCTCATTCCGACCGTGCCCAGAGGTGAACCCCATCTCTGCTATGTTCTGTCTGTATAAACACACGCTAATGGTTTTTGCTTCCAGAGTAGAGTTTGGAATTCAAGTGATCGATGGCTAACACGGTACAACACTACTATCTAATCAAAATGAAAAGGATCGGACATGTCAGAAAATATAAGTCTTATGTAAATCTAACCTGCCATTATGAAAGTCACTCTTTTTGATTTAATACACCCTTTCAATTGAATTATAAAATCGAACACAACTACATTCAACATTTACCCGTATAATTTGTAGACGGTAGATCAACAAACAAGCAATGATGGCAACAATACAATCGATGTTCGAACGAATTCCGATTTCATGATCGAAGGCTACGGTCGAAACTAAAAAGTCGGTTGTGCAAAAGTCGTACCGTGTATGGGGGACTTAAACCAGAGTTCCACTTAACAGAAGGGTAAAGATATTAAACCACCAGTGACCCAGAGGTCGGAGGTCTTGAAATGGACAGGACAGAACCAAAAAAATCTTAAAAAGTCTACAGGCCAATATCCAGACAAAGGCTGCATTGCTTTTTGTTTTATAAATAGACAAAATACATATGCAGACACACCACATACTCTACACAGGATAGATTTCCTATGGACAGACAATGTTTTCGGTTAAGAATTGTAGCGATAAAGCCACCCCCCCCCCCCCAAGCCACTCATTATAAAGTTATTTACTTCCTATTACCCAAACATGAGCTGGAATATCCAGGGAAGTTTAGAAGTGAGTCAGAGAACCAAGATTTGTTTGTCCAGAGGAAGGACTTCAATCCCCCCCCCCCCCCCCCCAAAAGCTTCGGGAAGGTCGGTGCTGGGGTCATCGCATACAGCAAGGTTCCAGGAAAAAAGGCAATTCTCTATATACCGTATAGATGTTCAAGGATTTAATTTCTGCGACTATGACACAAGCTTGACAAGTGAGCTATGGTTATGGCTGAAGTTTCCTTACTTATAATTCTAAGTCTGACTACACAGCAGACATTTAAGCACCCCATACACCTTACAATTTCACCATACCATTTCTGTACAATCTACTTTTCTTCTACCAAACAATGTAATACGAGGACCTTTCTAATCCTTCCAATCACTATGTATTCGATCAGGGAGGACCCTGCACTACATAGCAGTGATGTATACCTCCAATCACTATGCATTTTATCAGGGAGGACCCGGCACTACATAGCAGTGATATATACCTTCCAATCACTACGTATTCTATCAGGGAGGACCCAGCACTACATAGCAGGGATATATACCTTCCAATCACTATGTATTCTATCAGGGAGGACCCAGCACTACATAGCAGGGATATATACCTTACAATCACTATGTATTCTATCAGGGAGGACCTGGCACTACATCTTTGTTGGTAGATGTAAAGGGAATTGTATGGAGTGATCTAAAGCGTATATATGGGGGACTTCACTCCCCCAAAGTGGAACCATCACACTATGTACAAAAGGAGGAACCCTACTTAGCAGACTACAGTACAGTACCCCATTTTGGGTGTACAAAATCCCTTTTACCAGGAACACATTTGATTGGAACACTGACAAGAACAGTCACTAGTAGAATTATCAGACTTCACCACTAGACTGCCCATGTTGGAGGCCGCTGGTCTCTGACTCCTAGACTCGACGCTAGTCCCAGGTCTGGATTTACAGTGACCACAATGAACCAACCTTCCAATTTTAGCATAGTTCTTATTGGTTCATTAAAAGACAACTATGCTTCTTGCTGTATTTAGATACAGATGGAGCATTTACAAGCAGCTCACCATCTGGTCCCCTATCTTGTGCAGACGGCCTATTCTGAAGCAGTCATATATAGCCGAAGAGGTGTATTAAAGCAGAATTCAGGAGACAGCTTGTCCACCAGGAAACAAGGCACCTCTGTAAAGGGGAAATGGTATCAAGATTTGTATACGCTTCTGCAAATTTCAGCACAGTATGTTAGCTAGTGCTGTGTTCACAATTTTCTGAATATTGTTTGCCCATTCTTTTCGTTTAATTCTCAATAGATCCAGGATTCACAGAAAACAGTCTATTCTGAAACAGTTGTAGGTTCAGCAGAATTGTATTTAATCAGCCACTAGAGGAGACCCCTCAAATCATCCTAATAGAAGTATAAGATCACCCCTAGTTTCCTCACCAACAACAGATTTTATAAAGTGGCAACAAAACAATGTACAAAAACTTTGTTATGTGCCCTTCCAGGATTTGTTTACCACTGATGCTAAATAATAAGACACATGGGATCTGTGACTGGTTTCCAGCAGCTTATGAACAGTTCATTACATATTCTATACTGTTGGCTTATAGAGCCTCTCCACTTGTCAGCAGCTGTGGTATTGCTCATATGTATGGCAGGTCTTTGACGTCCTACATTTTTGGCACACTGTCCCCTCTGCACCAGAACAGATCACCGAACACTATGAGAAGTGACTTGTCCTCACCAGAGGCCTGGCCTTGACAGGGTCGCCACAGCCCTGACATGAACATCATCTTCTCAGCAGGAATAGAAGACCCATCACACCATGTACAGGAAGTCAGAGATAATGTCATCACTGAGAGGATCAATCTACAACACGACAATATCTGCAGGGTACACAGATCCTCCAACTGTCATTGAGGATGCAGGGAGAGGTGTGACTGGTACCCCAGGATGGTGTGTTTACAAACCATGTGATGCAGGGGGGTCTGGATGACGACTGAGACACCCATGGATGCTGCATTTATATGGTTTTAGAGGATGCTCATTAATGGATGATACACTGAGATGTCTATACACAGAAGTTGGAAGACTAGGTGCAGAATTAAATATTGCAGAGATGGGGGGAGTGGCACAGGGAAGCTGCAGCATGCAAGGTGAGGACACAGGGATAATGGGCACAGGAGCATGGCATACTGATGGAGTGGGCACACTGGATGTAAAGGAGGCAGTAGATGAACAAGTGAGGGCATACAGAGTGCAGTGACCAGATGGCACACTGTGTAAAGATGATGTAGGGGCAGAGGAGAGGGCACACAGATGACATGCTTAGCACAGGAGGGAGCAGAGGTTACAAGAAAAGTAAGATGGGCAGAATAAGGGTAAAGGGTACACAGAGTATGGGAATATATGCAGGATGAGAGTGCAGAATAAGTGGGCACAGGAAGGAGATGGGGCACACCTAGTGTAAAGGCAGTGGGCACCATGGTGGTACTTACTTTCTCCGGTACTCGTCCCTCTCTCTCTTGACTTTGGCCAGCACATTGTAGAGAGCTCGGAGCTCAGGGGTGATGGTGTCTATCTGTACCCCAACTCCATCAGGATGAGTCCAGGACACCCCCGGTCCCTGCAAGGTCTCCAGGCCGCCCCCCGTGCGCCGCACATGGGTATAACTCCAGATGGTGCCCGGCAGGCGACTGTAGGGTGTCAGGTTGGCATTGGGGGGCTCGGGGTCGGTCTGCACCCCTTGGTCCCGGTGGTAGATCTTGAAGCGCATGCGGCGCTCCTGCTGGTACTGGCTGTAATGCTGCTGCAGCTGCTTCTCCAGCAGCCGGTTCCGCCGCTCCAGCTCGTGCACCTTGGCCAAGAAGCAGCGGAAGCGAACGTTCAGAGTCTTTAACACGTGGATGTTGGAGCCCAGATCATTGCGGAGGGCCATGGTGACGCCGGTGCCCGGGGAGGCTCCGGTACCCGGGAGAGGTGAGTCCACATCCCGCATCATGTCACCGAAGATGACGGAGTTCATCATCCTGCCGCTCATCCCTGCTGTCACTATGCGGCGGCTGCTACTGCATAAGGCACGTCCATGGCTACCGCCGCCAGCCGCCGCAGCTCAGCGCTTTGTACAGCAGCACAACGCCCCCGTGCCTGGCACGCCCTATAGCGCACGGCTGTCCCGCCCCCCGTGACATCACCTGCCGGGCATCACCGGGCGAGGAGGGGCCGGGGGTGTCCTTACTTCTGCCCGGTGTATGGACACCGATCACCGGGAGAGGAGGGGCCAGGGTGTTTTTACTTCTGCCCGGTGTATGGACACCGATCACCGGGAGAGGAGGAGCCGGGGGTGTCCTAATGAGGATGAGGGGACAACGATCACCGAGATGATGTACCATGATCAGACATTTCCATCCACTGTGTGTATAATGTATATATGGATGGACGTCAAATATTTATTATATTCATTGTATACATCCTGTATCCCCCCAGTGTGCGCTATATACACTTCAAGGATATAGGAACTAGTTTGTGATGCAACTTCACTCATTATTTGTCAGTTTTGTGATCATGTCATCAAAGAGCATCTCAGAGACAACAACCAGTCAGGTCTTAGCCTTGTGATGGGCTACTTCACTCCATGATTTTTCTCATTACTTTCTGAAAGACAATCTGCTCACAGCAAAATACAAAAATAAGTTCTGAAACCACATAAAACTGAGATTTTATTTATAGTTAAGTTACGGAAAATTCTTAGGGCAAGAAAGAAATGAATGAAACTAATTTTAAAGTATACCTGAACTCAGAAACATATTTTCACACAAAACCTATAAGACAATTCCACCGATATGTTTTGTTTCCATATATCAATCTATATAGTAATATGATGGCTACTCTAGCTTAGTCTATGATGTTTCACACTGATCAAGTTTTTATCTTGCAGGTGCTGAGAGAAATGTGCCACCATGAAGTGGTTCAAAATGTTTTATCCACCTGAAAGCCTTAAGGCCCCCATACACGGGTCGGATTCCGACCGGATTCCGGCACGATCGATTCCGGGCGCGTGCACGCGAATCGATCGTGCCGGAATCGTGTGCAGCCCACCTTGTCCGATCGATCGCATCCGATTGATCAGGGGCTCAGAATCGGATCCGACAGAGAACCAACATGTTGGTTCCATCAGATTGATTCTGCACAGATCAGGGGGAGTTGCCATTTGTGAGGTGGAGTCGGAGATGGAATCGGACACGGAATCGTCCCGGAATCCCTTGGACAAGGTGGTATGCAGCGATCGGATTCTCTTAATTGGCTGATCGATCACACCTCCGATTCCCGGCAGAATCGTCGGAATCGATCGGATGGGTGATCGAGCGGCCATGGAATCCGACTGTGTATGGCTGGCTTTACCTAAGGTCTCACTAAAGCTCCCCCCTACACCTTACAATCTTCCCATACAATTTCTGTACAATCAACTTTTCTTCTACCAAAACCATGTGATATGAGGACCTATCTTAAACTTCCAATCACTATTTATTCTGTCAGTAGAGATCCACTACAGCACTACATAGCAGTGATATATACCTTCCAATCACTATGTATTCTATCAGGGAGGACCCAGCACTACATAGCAGTGATATATACCTTCCAATCACTATGTATTCTATCAGGGAGGACCCGGCACTACATAGCAGTGATATATACCTTCCAATCACTATGTATTCTATCAGGGAGGACCCAGCACTGTATAGCAGTGATATATATACCTTCCAATCACTATGTATTCTATCAGGGAGGACCCGGCACTACAAGTCAGTGATATATATACCTTCCAATCACTATGTATTCTATCAGGCAGGACCCAGCACTACATAGTTGTTGGTGGATCAAATGTTAATTGTATGGAGTGATCTAAAGGTGTATAGGGGGCTTTAACAGAACATTGTCCAGACAGAACAAAGTTTCCGCAACCTGGACAGAATACCACCATGTTGGCAGTCAGTGGGGTGGAATGGCAGGAGAAGACTGCGCCCCAGTTGGCAGTCTATGAGAATACACAACTATTCCAGCATGAGGAGGACTGGCATCCCAGTGTGTGCTGGTAGAAAAATACTCGCGGTGGCAGTCAGCAGGAGGAAGAATGCTTCCACGTTAGCCAGTAGTGACAGGGAGGGTCCTGGGTGGACATTTCAAGGAACAGTACTCACTGGCCAGTGGAAGAAAGAAGGATCTCCGGCCCCATGGTCAGTAGGAGCAGGAATACCATAGCAGTCAGAGATTCTCTTGGCCAGTGGTTCCCAAACTTTCACCGCCCGGCCCCCCTTTTCTAGAAGCCCCCCCCCCAACAAGTGACAGGGACATTGTTATCTTTTTAAAATTTCCTGAAAAATGCAATAAGCAGAATCAAGCTAGCGCATTGCAGAGATCAAGCGAAGGGGAGCTGGAAAAGAAAGCTAAATGGGCCAGATGTGTCTTAGTTTGCCCACCCCTGGGTTGACCCTTTGGAAATGAGTATGGGGTAAATACGACCCCTATACTATTCCATTTTATATGTTATAAAGTAAAAGAAAGTAAAGAATACGTTGAGCCTCCGCACCGGCGGATGTGTAAACAGATCATCCGCCGAGCAGGCAATATCAATGTTCTACATTGGGACCCCCTACTAGGGGTCCTGATGTATAATAAAAACAAAGCCTCACATTGCTTCCTTCTCCTTTCATTCTTGTCCAGTGTTGGGTACATTATCCATAGTTGATGGATGTTGACCTGGGTGAAGAGCTTTCAGCTTATCTGCTTCATAATAACTCCTTACCTGAAACAATGCAAGCAATCTTTATGGAAGCCCCCATACACGGGTCGACTCCCTTCAATAGACAAATGATCGCGTGGTATGTAGTGAGGTAACCACACTGCGCTTGAAAGGGGAATCGGTATAGTCAAACGGGTTTACGAACATGTTTCCTGTTTGACCAAGATTTCTTTAATCGGTCCCACTCGAAGGAAGGGTGGTGGTGTCCGATTACCCAATCGTTCGGGGGACTTAAGACTTGCCATGCACGGTTCGATAGTTCTGTTCAAACGACTTAATGATTGATTGATTTTTTAGCGATTGCACAGGAATTGATTCTCTATGCAAAGTTATTGGAAGGGGAGTTGTTGAGCGGTGGGTGCTATCGTTCGGTCGGCCGAGTTGTGACGGGAGCCCGACCGGATTGTGCTGTCAGCGATCAGCATGCCAAATATGCGTGTGGGGCAGAGCACCAGGGACCAGGGGTCCCCATGGCCCTATGAGCCTGCAAACTCCACAAAGCGGGAGAAGCCCTGTCGATCCCAAACAAAAAAATAGAACGAAAGTGATCAGGCATGTTGGTAAATTTTAGTCGATCATACATGTACAGGAAATACATGATTCGCTGTCAGCTTTTGAAATTGAATCGACAATCAAAATAAAATAAAATTGCTAAATTATCGATAGATCTGCCAGAACCTACATTCCCTTCCTCATAAAACAGAAGTGAGACCATACAAATAAAAGACTTGTGCCCTTCAAAACAAAAGGAGGACAAAATGTTTTGTAAGACGGGTATTACGCCCCCCCCCCCAGTATTTATGGTCATGTGGTCTTCCACTTTATCTCCATATCTTCTGGTCTCCATGTTAAGCCCCCCATACACCTTTAGATCAATCCCTACAATTTCCATTAGATCTACCAACAACTATGTAGTAAATTGGCCTCCCTGATAGCATACATAGTGTTTGGGAGGTTTAGAAAGGTCCTTATATTACATGGTTTTGGTAGACTAAAAGTTGATTGTACAGAAATTGTATAGAAAGATTGTATGGTGTATGGGGGCCTCTACTGATGCATCACATGGGATTACGGTGAATCACCTGAGTAATCTCCAGCATAGTTTAGATAATGGTTCATATCTTCACCAACTGGGATGCTGCCTAATCCTCCATTTGCCCTTTGTTGCCTGTTTCTCCCCCTTCTTATGTGAAATGCTGTCCTGTTTCTGAAACACTTTACATTATTATGTTTTAATAAGAACTGATCCAGGGAAGTGCTCCAAAAATCTTTAATAGATATACTTACCTGGTGTTTTAGCCCCCACATCCCTGTTGTTGGCATTCAATTCTTTTATGGCAATCTTTCTACTTTTTAGTGCCCGCCAGAAATCGCGCACATGGGCAGTAGCTTGCACTGGTTTCAGGAGATGGGAAGGGAGCGTCATTAAGGCAGTGGCTTCTCCCTTCCCAATCCCCCTTGCGCCCTGCAGAGTGTGTAATCCAGCATCATTGAGGGTGAGTAGTACCACAGGACTTTCAAGATTTATCAACTACAGGCAAGGTTTGCACTTTTTTTTCTCAAGATTGTGTTTTTTTGTTTTTCCTGTAATGTGCAGCTCACCAGGGGACTACAAACCATTAAGCTCACTAAGGGGTTAAGTTTCTTAAAAAGCATCTGACTTTGCTGAAATTATACCATTCTGTTGAAAGTACGTCTTCTCACCTCAATAAATGATAGACTGCCATGTTTTCATCTCTGAGCCCACAGTGTCAGTCCAGGGGGCATATGCAGAGTCTCCCTGATGCCTGAACAAAGATGGCTCCCTTCTTCTGGAGATATTAGCAAATGAATACATTGTCAGATAGAGTACTGAGCTCTGTGTGAGATGTGTTACACTGACACCTCAACATACATGGACTGTACATGAAATATATACCTGACTCCATGACCACTTCCCGTACAAAAAATAACCGCTCACTCAATATTTTAGCAGTCGTTGTAACCAGACGCTAAACAGCTTCTTTTAACACACACTAGCATTAGTTATTTAAATACAGCTCAAATGTTCAGAGGCTCTTGAAAAAGTTTTTGGATTAATATTTAACATGAGTTGTGGAAATCACAACCAGCAAGGACATTTAAGAAGCCGATTTCCATGCTATGGTCCCCCATACGCCTTGCAATCTTACCATACAATTTCTGTAAAATCAACTTTTCTACTAAAACCAGGTAATATGAGGAGCTTTCTAAACCTTCCAATCACTATGTATTCAATCAGGGAGGAACCGGCACTACATAGTTGTTGGTAGATCAAAAGGAAATTGTATGGAGTGATCTTAAGATGAAGCCTTATAGCAGGGATCACACGGTTTGATGTTGGAGCCGTTCAATGTTCCCTGCAGCAGCATGATGACTTCATCACGCTGCTGTCAGGTATTGGAGGAGTTGGAGACACAGCATTGTGTCTCCAGCTCAGCCGATGCTTTGCATGGAGACCGTGGGGACATCGACGGCTTTGTACAATATCCCTGTTTTCGAGCAGGGGGGTTTGGTCCCACTCGAAAACAGTTATGGCCACACATGATATGGCCCAGATAGATGTCCGTGAGTGCACACGGCGCTTGAAGCGGCCATCGATCTGGTCCATATCTACACAGCTTGAGGCTATTTCTATAAAGAAGGCTGAAATTGGAACTAGGTTCCTGGCTGTTCTTCCAGTGTGTGTTATTATCTCTGGCCAGCCTCTATCTCTCTGAATGTAGCAGATTATCTCATGTGTTCATATCTTCAGATCAGGAAGCTTGTGACAGGGAATAAATGTATTACGCTGCAATTATTCTGTCTGCAGGAGATTAAATATTCTGCCAGCACTGTTAAGCTAGCCATACATGGTTCAACTGACATCAAATCAATCATCAATTCGATCGAAGTTT
>CM070038.1:39098106-39111581 GCA_036250615.1 Ptychadena robeensis | reverse complement strand
CATAAAGGGGATGATGTGGTCAAAATACTCATTTGCCTAATAATTCTGCACTCCCTGTAGGTTCTCTACCCGGTCTCTAGTAAAAGAATTCTTCCTGCGGCCGGATCTTTCTGAGTCCAGGGTAAGGGTCTAGCACCCTTACTGTCTGCCGTTCATCTCAAAATTTTGTGGGAGGGTTTTGTGAGTTAATTGCAAAGACCCTGATCGGGGTATAATCACTTAACTTGCTGGAGATGTAGCGATCGGTCACAATTTAAAAGTTACTATTGCTCTAACACATGATTTTGAACCTAATTAATGCAAAAACTACAAGTCACAATTTATTCAAAAACTGCATAAGCTAGAGCTTATGTCATTATCTTTTGTTTTTACAGCCATTCCCTATATTTGGTTATGATGTCATGTTCAGGGCCTTTGCAATAAACTCACAGATCAGCAAGTTCAAATAATGACATCCCCAAATAAAAACACATTTCCTGTGTGTTTCTGGACCTTAACAACAAAGAACAAAGAAAAGCAAAAATGTAAAAACAATACATTTCACATCAATAAATTTACTTGTGTTATTCGGGTCACAGAGAAAAGAACGGCATTTAGTTTGTGCAATTAAGGACATTTTCTTTAACTTCTTGAATACCATTTTTTATACTGTGCATCCGGAAATTATTCACAGCACATCACTTTGCACATTTTAAGAAGAGGTAGGAGGAGCGGCTTTGCCAATCTACCGCCCTCCATTCAACAAGGAGCCCTAGGCAAGAACTTGCATATGGCCCCTGAAAGGCCAGAAACGGCTGTGTACACAGTTATTCACAGGCTTTGCCCACCCAATTAAAGTCTCAAGTCTTTTTGCGTATGATGCCACAAGCTTGGCACACCTATCCTTCACCAGTTTCACCCATTCCTCTTTGCAGCACGTCTCATGCTCCATCAGGTTGGGTAAGAAGGATCTGTGCAGCCATTTTATGATCTCTACTGAGATGTTTGATCTGATCTAAGTCTGGACTCTGGCTGGGACATTCACAGAGCTGTCCTGAATCCACACCTTTTATTTCTTGGCTCTGTGCTTAGGGTCGTTGTCCTGCTGAAAGATGGACTGTCATCCCAGTCTGAGTTCAGGAGCGCTCTGGAGCAGGTTTTTATCCACAATATCTCTGTACTTTTCTGCAGTCATCTTTCCCTTTATCCTGACTACTCCCAGTTCCTGCTGCTGAAAAAAACTTCCCCATAGCATGATGCTGCCACCACCATGCTTCAATGTAGGGATGGCATTGGCCTGGTAATGAGCGGTGCTTGATTTCCTCCAAGTGTTCAGACCAAAAAGTCCAATCTTTGTCTCGTCAGACCAGAGAATATTGTTTCTTATGATCTGAGAGTCATTCAGGTGCCCTGTGTCCAGGCAGGCTGCCATGTGCCTTTTACTAAGGAGTGGCTTCCGTATGGCCACACTACCATACAAGCTTGATTGGGGGAATTCTGCAGAGATGGTTGTCCTTCTCTCCACTCTCCACAGTGGACCTCTGGAGCCCTGACAGAGTGACCATACTATTCTTGGTCACCTCCCTGACTAGTCCTTTTCCCACGATTATTCAGTTGAGAAGGCCGGCCAGCTCTAGGAAGAGTCCTGTGGCTTTGTACTTCTTCCACTTATGGATGATAGAGGCCACTGTGCTCATTGAGACCTTCAAAGCAGCAGAAATGTTTCTGTAATGTTCATCACATTTGTGCCTCTAGATAATCCTGTCCCAGAGGTCTACAGATGATTCCTTTTACTTTAGGTATGTGCCTTTTCTAATGATGTCCAATCAACTCAATTTACCACAGGTAGACTCCAATTAAGCTCCAGAAACATCTTAAGAATGATCAGAGGAAGCATGATGCACATGAGCTAATTTTTTAGCTTCATGGCAAAGGCTGTGAATACTCATGTACATGTGCTTTCTCATTTTTTTTTTATACATTTGCCAAAACCTCAAGTAAAAATTTTTCACATTGTCATTATTTGGTGTTGTGTGTAGAATTCTGAGGAAAAAATGAATTGAATCCATTTTGGAATAAGGCTGTAACAAAAGTGATGTGCTGTGAATACTTTCCATGATGCACTGTATCACTGTAAAGCCCCCCATACACCACATACAATTACCATGCAATTTCTGTACAATCAACTTTTCTTCTACCAAAACCATGTAATATGAGGACCTTTCTACACCTTCCAATCACTATGTATTCTATCAGGGAGGACACTATACTACATAGTTGTTGGTAGATCTGATGGAAATTGTATGGAGGAATCTAAAGGTGTATGGGGGGCTTAAGGGTTCCTTTTACCTTCTAAACCGGTGGATCACTATTGGAACATGCGCTTGTGTTCCTGTTCTGGTGACAGCTGTAACATGCTGGTTTCCCCCGTCACCTCCTATGGTGGTGACAATGATTAGAAATCCCAGCTGCCTCTCATTGGGGGGAACCATCTGTCTTTGGAAATCCGTCTGTTCCTCATTAGTTATGTATAAATCTCCAAAAATACATAAACCACTGTTCTACTACATCACCATCCATCTTCTTCTACATGATTGTATTTGTTATTCTGGAAATGGAGTATAAAGATAAACGAGGTCCGATAGGGAATTGTGCGTTTATGTATTTTATCACATTGGTCCACATAACAGCCGAGCCAGGGATTTAACCCTTTCATACAAAGTACCGTATCAGCTATAGAGTCAGTTTACACCTATGTAAAGAATGATATATCTTCAGCTCTGGAGGTGATAATTGGTGTTGAGCTAGAACATTAGAATTTCGAATATATTCGGCGAATATTGGCTATTTGAGGAATCGCAAATTTCGGGAATATGGCGTAGGATATTCGCAATCTTGAATATTTGGGATATTCGCCATTGGGATGCTTATGGGCATGGATTGCGAAAAAAGTGTGACATGTGACCATTCATTTTGAAGGTAATTGTGAGGCGATTAATGCGATTGCAATTGTAAATACACTCGAATATTGAATCGTATATTAGTAGAATTATTCACAAAATATTGCGAATTCGAATATTGCCTATGCCGCTCATGACTAGTAATAATTGCAGGAACAGTACATGTGATGGAGGAGAACAAGATCAGTTAATGTTTATAATGACAGCTGTACGATAATGACTTTATGGGACAAGCCAAAATGTGTGAGGCACATGAGACTGGTATTAGATTGGTGCCCCACCCGGGTGTGGTACGGGACGGGGAAGAGACTTGGATACATGTGAACATGTGCAGACATTGCACAGCTTATTTAATTCTTGGCATGAGATAACTGCGAGACAACCGTAACAAGTTTATAATCCTCACCGATCTGGAAAGCTCACAATGGCTTCCCTATACCGGTGATGTGGTTGACAGGTTGATAGAGGATAAGAGATGGTCACATTATTCGGAAATCAAATTTTCAGCCAAAACTCTGCAGGATGATTTTGACTTTTTCACCAAAAGTTGAGTTTTCACTATGACTTTTATATTTAATAACTACAAATGAAATATAAAAATCATAAAATCTCCCTCCTATGGAATGAGTATAGAGTTCTCCCTGACCTCTTACCCATTACTAAAGGGATTAAGAAAAGTCCCCATTAATGTGCCCGCTAAACAATTGATGTAAATTGGTAGTGTCTTCTTCCTTTGAGTATTACCTCAGAGATTATATGTGACACCAGAAAACCCACCCAAAAAGAAGGGGAGAAGTGGGAGAGCACGAAAAACAAAAAAGATGTTTCAGTTCTTGGAAAAAGAAAAAAAAGGAGCGTATGGCGGTGACTTCTTAAGGAAGCCATTCATGGGTCGATATCCAAAATGGCCGATTCCACAAAATCGATCGGAAAGGCTGCTGCATAGGAAGCTATGTGTCCGACCCCATACTTCGATTGCCAAATATTGACCAAAAAAAACCAACATGTCGGTTCAATGTCCGATACTATTTTTAGTCGATAGTTCAGGGTGGGAAGAACCCGATTGATCGCCGATCGATCGCCAATTGATCGGTCAAAAATCGAGGGAAAAATCGTCCTGATTAGATCTTTCACAATTCGTCTGTTGGTATCGGCTCGATAACTTGCCTAGACGCCAACAGACCTGTAGATGTGGAGCTTTTTTTAGGGCCCCTTGGGTTTATGTTGGGGTCTTTAGATGGGAGTGGTGGCTCTTGCTTGCCTCTGAGTGACAGAGGGGTCTCGGTTCTCACTTCAGTGTGTAATCAGCTAATTCTGAGAGCCCCGGGGCGCCTTGCATGAGCCTTCCTTTTGACTGGGAACAATCCATACTCTCACATATGCAAACATATGGATCGCTTTTGTTCGTGTCACACGTAATGCGCCCGTTGTTTATCAAAATTAACCCATGGCTGTATCACTTTTGGTGCACTATTACCTGTGACAGGGCACGTCGCGCCAAAAGTGACACTGCCGGGTGTTGTGGGTTATTGACAAACTGTAATAATAATGGCAAACACCCGGTGGTGCCACATTTGGTGGGTCACCGATAATAAAGCGCCAGTATAGACTTGCACTTCATCTCCCATAAGGTAAAGCCCATTGGCTTAACATAGATTTTGCAGCATTCATTACGTGGCGTATGTGGGTAAAAAAATAGTGTAGACTCAAAGTCTTTTTTCAGGCGTTTTTGATGTGTTTTAGTGGTAAAAAAGCAATTTAGAAAATCATTGACCTCTATTAGGTTGTTTTGTGACACTATTTGCTGGAGTTTTTTTTTAAACATCTTTGTCACAATAATTGACTTCAATGGTATTGTTCACATTGCTGAGAGATGTTTTTCTGCCTTTTACCATACATAGCAAGAGAACCTGTCTATCAAGAGAGAAGACAGCACTCATGACGCATATGTCTGCTATGCAAAAAGCATGCCCCCCTTCCATAGCATATCAGACCCTCTGCCTGGCATAGCTTGGATAGTGGGAGCCACAAACAGCGTGCCCCCTCAAACTAATGCCAGATGCCTTGATAGATCTGGTTGGCCAGGAAAGGATTTGCACATTTCCACCATGTACAGTCTAGTCCTCCTAGGACAACGATAATGACTGAGACAATCAATCATGTATCAAAGAACCTCAGCTTTTACAGACTGTGGGAGCCTAGATCAATTGCACCCTCACCACCACCTCCCACGGGCAGTTTCCTGTAGCATCTCTTTGAATGTATTCATCAGAGGATGCTGATTGAGGAAGGCCGGGTAGCACTGTGTTCCAGACAGGTAATTTGGGCAGTGATGGGAACGGCACATTCTGTTGTAAAGTGAATGATTAGGGACCACACAAGCCACAACCCATCCTGGTTACAAGAAATCACAGTAGTGACACACACATTACAACAATAAAACATATACCTGATCCTACCGACCCATTGTCTGTGAATCAAATATATAATCGTTTTCAGGAACTTTCTGACCCTACAGGGAGCTGACATCAGCTTTGCTGTCTGAATACAGTTGTAATAGTTCAAAGCACATCTAGCAATCATATTCTCTAATTCTCTACTATGGGGACTACAACTTCCATCATTCCTTGTGAAAGAATAACTAACATTCTTCCCCATCTAAATAATGTACTGTATATACTGGGAAAACCTCAACTCGAGTATAAGCAGACAGTGGGAAATGCAAAGTCAGATTTCTAAATGAAAAAATATATAGAAAGAACCCTAGACCCTAGCACCCAAAATTATAATAAATTCCAGTAATGAAATCTAAGTAAAAAAAAAAGTCCAATATTTATTCATTCAAGTCATTAATCCTGGATGTTACTATTCTCCGGGGTGGATATGATTGGTGAATACATCCTATACATCTGTTTTGGTAATTTAAGCATCATCACACCTCAACGCGCGTTTCAAAATGTCTTCATCAGGAGGCTTGATATCATGAGGTACATAGGTAGTAAATTATATGTTGTAGTTCCTGTTTATTTGTGCACAGAAACTCACAGTAAAATTTGGAAGATAAGTGGAGGTCCATGCGTTGAGGTGTGATGATGCTTTCATTACCAAAACAGATGAATAGGATGTATTCACCAATCATATCCAGCCCGGAGAATAGTAACAACCAGGATTATTGACTTGAATGAATAAATATTGGACTTTTTTTAGACTTGGATTTCATTACTGGACTTTATTATAATTTCGGGACTGATTACATACCGTATATACTCGAATATAAGTCGAATTTTTCAGCAACTGAAATGTGCTCAAAAAATGAAATTCGGCTTATATTCGGGTCAAAAAATGAAAATCGCTGCATTTTGTAGGTGGACTTTATGAGTGAATTGCAAAGCCACCGAACATGCTATCATCACCAAATATAAACCTTTTTGGTGGCCGTTTAAATCCCCCTGTCTTTACAGCTGGTAAAGAAAAAAAGCTATGGTTTGGGGCATTAGTTGAAACTAGTTGCTTTAACCATAAACCTGTGAAACCCAATAAATGTCATAGAGCCATCTCTAAATTGCATGTAAAATTGTATTTATTGCAAAAAGCTGTAGATAAACATTTTATGAACAGATTTAAAAACTATTTTTGTAAAAATGTATGTAAAAAACGAAATGTTTACAATTCACAGTACACAATAAACGCAAAACAAAATGTCATTCATTCATGGCTCACATCTGTGTTGCAGCACAAACCTGCGGGTGCTCCAATCATATAAAATAGCAATTTATTTTCTAAAGCCCCCCATACACCACATACAATTACCATGCAATTTCTGTACAATCAAATTTTCTTCTACCAAAACCATGTAATATGAGAACCTTTCTAAACCTTCCAATCACTATGTATTCTATCAGGGAGGTCACTATACTACATAGTTGTTGGTAGATCTGATGGAAATTGTATGGAGGAATCTAAAGGTGTATGGGGGGCTTAAAGTTTGGGTTTCCCTTTAAGAAAGTTGATTAAGTTTATGAATATAAGAAGCTACTGTTTCACATGGAGGATGGAATAGGCCCGGGGGCCATCTCTTCAGCTCTCTCGCTGCCTGCACTTGTCCTAGTACTTACCACAAATAATACCTTCGCTGACTCCGCTGGCTGCAGATCACAAGACACAACTTCAAACATTATTGCTGTATTGTGCGTAATGCACAGGGAGGAGGTCTGATGCACAGTAGTCGGGACAAACAACATAACAATGTGACAGAGAACCAGTAAAACAATACTGTGAAAGTCTTTAAAGAGTTTATTACAAAACACAAAGACAGAGATGACCCACACTAGCATATACATTGTATAAATATGACATTGATCATACCCTGATAGTAGGACATGCTCCATCTTCAATAACAGCTTCTTCTTAGTAAACGGATTACTGCATACTAAAGAAGGGAGAACTCCTTGTTTAGAAAGGACTAGTAATACAGAAGTTTGGCCACTGTAAAGGAGAATGTAAAAACATTGTACAATCTGATTGATGTATGGATTTTGAATATTTAATTATTGGATATTTAAACATAAATAGCGTGTTTTGTGTAAAAAATAAATTGTACATTATTGTCACAGATGAATAAAACTCTTCCAGTTTGCACCAGAACATGACCATACACTGATAAGGTGTGCAGGTCACTGCTGTTGCTTTGTTTTCCAATTCAAGCTTTATTGATTAAAAAAAACACACAATAAAGCCCCTCATACATGCTGCGATCCCTCCCCGATTCTTGAGCAGCTGATAGCAGTGCCAAGTGTTCCGCCAATTACTTTGGATGAGGGCCCTGGTCCCCATCCAAAGCAATGTGATCAGCCAGAGAAAAACAGCCACGTCTGTTCTCGGTCTGATCAAGATTGTGGGCGACATGGATCAGTCGCTTCAGGTGGGCAGCTGCGATCCGTGGGGGAAAAACATGCACGCACATCGTTTGGCTGCTAAATCTCTTGCGGATCGCTGCGTGTATGGGGAGCTTAAGCACAAAGTACAAAGAGTGGGGTGGGGGTGTCAATGGTGGGGTGTGTAAGCATAACTGAGGATCAATAGATTGTACAGACTGATTTTGGTATTGCCTAGTCTTTGTTACTCAAACTGGAACTCTTTCACTAGATATATGCAATCGGCCAACAAACAGTTTTAAGAATTAAGGTGGCCATACACGGTTCAATATTTTCATTCAATCAAAAATCGAGTACCGAATAACTTGTTCAATTGAACAAAAGTTCTCGACATCAAACAAAAAATTTATTGTAAGTGATTGGACATGTTGGTACATTTGTATTGATTTGTGAGTGTGTATTAATTCAACCTCATGTTCAGATGTACGAAAATCAAAAAGGTATACATTCGATATATGTGCAACCAATATTCAATCGCATTATCGAACATCCTTATCCAATCTATCGTCAATCGTCCACAAATCTACCAGCTTTTGTGAGATAAGCTAGCCATACACTGACAGATAATTGCAATGTGTGATGTTCTGTACCAACTGCGCTGTAAGAAGTCTGGAGGATGCTTTATTTCCTCCTCTTTTCAAATTGGAAATAGTTGTTTGACCTTATCAATGGCGCTGTGACTACCAAGGTTCTGCTCACACTGAACTGGCTGGTCCGGTCACTTCCGGTTTCCCAGAATGGCGATAGAATTGGTGGACTAAAAGGCTCAAACATCAATGGGTGCAAAACTAACTCTGTCTGGATAGAGATAAATGGCTCCATGGCTATTTTGGAATATCATTTTGCAGATACCATGGCTATGAGGAAGACGTTTTCATTGACAGGTGTCATGCAGGAATAATGCTCAAAGTTGGGAATTCCCAAAACCCTTGGCCAGAATATTGGGCTCTTAATTCCTTCTTAAGGTAGCCATACATGGCCCGATTTGCACCGGATTTTTCGGACGATCGACTGTCGTGCGTGCTCCCGCCACGGCAGTCCCCATTCAAAGTAATAGCTAGCACACAAAGGGTGCCTAGCAATCAGCTGAGGGGCCGGCTGCCGCGGGATGATGCCATCCTGCTGAAGTCAGTCCCTCCTCTATCAAGAGAGAATCGTGTATGGCTACCTTTACTGGCATTGGTCGCAACCATGATCCATTGCATCAGTATAAATGAGTAACAAGAGAGTTTAGGAGACTGAGATCAATGGACAACTCCAACAGGCTGCACCTTATGGAGGGAGAGATTATAACCCGGTGTAGCAGATTATGTTAGCCTATTGTTACAAATCTGGGACAGACGGAACCTCCAGAACCCATTACACCATGGGAGCTTGTTGCATTTTTAAAACTTTTTGGCAAGCAGCAAGATCCATTGCGTGATGTTTTTCTCCATCAACACTTTCTGTGACGATAAGGTGAGTGAATTTGGGTTGCCATGAACGTTACCTGTTGTATTGAGGGAAAATGACTCTTTTCAAAGTAAACCTTCCCATTCTCGAGGCGTGTGCAGATCATGTCTTCCTGACACAGGAGAAGAATGTTTCCTAGACTGTGGTTTATCCTTATGCCATTCTCCCTTATGGTGAGCTACCATGACTTTGACCTTGAACAATATAATATGTTTCTTTGAATGTTGAGTTTGGCTTTCTGTTTCAGAAGGATAGTTATGTTTAAAAATAAATGACTTGACACTGGAACTGCTATGGAAATGAATGGGCTCTTGGTAAATATACGAGAGCACTGCCAGAATGGAACTCCGCCAGTACAGGTTATATAATCAGTCAGTGGGGAACCTGTTTGATACATTGATGACATTTTAATTAATTTATATTTTATATGTTCTGAGTCAAAGTACCATAGACTGCGATCTGGCTTCCATACATGTAAACAACCTATAGACTGACAGCAGATGACTGCGTTCTAACAAGTGGCGGTTTATCCTGGCACAGGAAGAGCCCCACAGACACCACCGGCTTTGAAGACAATATGGGAACACTCATCCCCATCGGCTCAATCTGTCACACCTACCATCAAGCACAATTATTTCAATTAGATGCTAAGCAGGCACATCGGGCCATTGGTGTTCATGCAGACTTGTGATGCCTTTCCTAATATGAACATAGGAAATGTACTCTAAAGCCCCCCATACACCACATACAATTACCATGCAATTTCTGTACAATCAACTTTTCTTCTACCAAAACCATGTAATATGAGGACCTTTCTACACCTTACAATCACTATGTATTCTATCAGGGAAGTCACTATACTACATAGTTGTTGGTAGATCTGATGGAAATTGTATGGAGGAATCTAAAGGTGTATGGAGGGCTTTAAGCAGACACAAGTGGGGTTGTAATGTAGTAAACAGGTTATGGCAACTACTGAAAACAATAACTGCACAGTAACTGGAAACGGAGTATAATTTCACTACAGCGAGGAGCACAGTGCTATGCAGGAAGTACTGTACAAGAATTTAAGGACAATCATAAGGGCCACATTCTGGAGACCTACTACTTCACGTAGGGCGGCGGCTGAAGGGACAGCTAAATTCAGTGTTTAAAAACGAGTAGTCCAATTATATGAAAAAAATAAAAAATGACCATGAACAGGCACTGTTTTTGCCATAAATGTCCAGCAAAGAGCAGATATTGTAATTAACCATGTGAAGTTTGTTATTCAGAGATCAGTAACCCTCCTTCTCTAAGTGATACCTCTGCCAATGTTGGGGGGTTCATACACTAAAGCAGGGTACAGACGGCTCGATATTTGAGCTGTACGATGTTCCTTGCCTCAGCGTGATGACGTCATCACGCTGCTGTCAGACAAGGGCAGTCTCCATGGAAAGCAACGGACATCGGCCGTATCAACGGTCATGTCCCATATCCCTGTTTTCGAGCAGGATTGATTGGTCCCGCTCGAAAACATATGGCCTCATAGGATATGGGCCAGATAGATGGCCATGAACACGCACAGCGCTCGAAGCGGTCATCGACCTGGCCCATATCTACATGTCTGTACCCTGCTATACACTCCGATATCTTTCTTAGTCTACATTGTTTAGCTTACAGTAGTGTCTGTTTATGTATAAAATATGGATAAGATACTGTGCAAACATGTGGAAAAAGGAAAAGCAAGAATGCGTTTACAGGCATGACAGCTAATTATCTATTTTGTATCAATTTACAAAAAGCAATGTGAGGTCAAATCAAAATCAAATCAGTATTTGGTGTAATTCTGCTTGGTCAATAAAACAGCATCAGTTGTTAGGGCCCCATACACCTTACAATCTTATTATAAAATGTTTGTACAATCATCATTCCACAAAACATACTATATTGTCCAAGGTCAACGTTTTGGTTGCTCACCATAAAGGCCGCCACACACGAAACGAGCGGCGTCCGATTTTATCGCCGACCGACGTACGTGCGTGCTTGCGGCCGTCTGCAAAATCGGCTGCCGATCACGGGTGCCCACATGGAGCGACAGATGCCTATCGCCCCAAAGCTCTGTCAGCCAGAGAACGGACATGTCTGTAAATCTCTGGCCGATGCCGTTAGTTTCAATGGGGACTGGCACATAAATAGTGCCTGCTGATGCTGTGAGCGATGGAGAGCAGCGTAATAACATCATCACTTTGCACTCAATCGCTGAACTGTCGGCCCCATTCAGTACATGTGTGGGGGCCTTAAGGGAGAGCAGCATAACTATAAAGCACACTCTAGACAACTTTCTTGTGTCAGGAAGAAATGACCTTGCACACGCCTCAAGAATGTGGATGGCTACTCTACTCTAAAGCTAGCCATACATGTGTCGACTCGTGAGCGATGGATTGCCCATCCGATCGATTCCGGTGAAGCCACAGGCATCGATCGATCGCCCAATCAAGTCTGTGCCTACCACCCTAGGCCACCGATTCCTGGACGATTCTGTTCCCGATCGATCACTTCACAAATGTCAACTCCCCTTGATGTGTCAAAAAACACAACAAAGGACAGGGGGGAAAGGGGGTAGAGGCGCATAACTCGCGTGCCCACCATTCTCCTCAGTGGGGTGGAGTCTCAACTCCGCGACTTTTAAGGCACATAACTTAACCCAAGATCTTGATAAAGCATGACATTTTTATTAAAAGTAGTACATCCATAATTATATAAAATTTCCGGACAAAATTACTAACATTTATATACATAACCATTTATCACACTTTAGTGACAATTACATGGTTCACATAAACATATGTTTGATATTGCTGATAGACCTCTTCGACGCGTTTCGCTATATTAGCTTCTTCAGGAATTTCGGCCATCAGTGTAATCTATAATAGTTATAAAATGTCCAAAATTCACTTGTGTTGTATATAATGGAAGTATTACGATATTTGTATGTGTCTCTACTTACAGACAGCTATCCAAATGGTTCACCTGGTGGTACCCCGGGCAGGACAGGACAAGAGGAGCCAGCCAGAGTAGGGACGCCCCCCCCCCCCCCAAAACCACACACAACCCAGGTAGAGGGGGCCGGGATAACGGGGGACCAAGAAGGGGGCGGAGGTGTCCACGGCCATTACCACGCACCACCAGCAACACAGCTGTTGAGAGTCAAAATGGTTGCTAGCATTAGACGGACTGTAGACCTAAACATACTGTATATATGTGTAACTACATATGTGTTTGCTTTCTCTTTTGTGTTTAAAGTTTATCATCTTTTTGATTAGAGCCCTGTTTTCACCACACACTACAATTAGGCAACTGCACCCCTGACATCCTTTTGGCAATTCTTTCACAGACCCATATATTGGGATACACAGTAGGCAAACTGGACTTTATTTGATAATAGGTTACCTTTACACAGCCACCTTTTGGGATTTTTTGCGATTGGCTGCAGCCCTTCCCCTGTTTCATTGTTCTCCCCTACCACACACACAGTCCTTAGATCATACACGTTGAGCGTAGTTGCGGGACACATCATACACTTTCCGTCCTTCTTTCTTTGTAGTTACACATATATATGTTTAGAGACGGTCTACAGTCCGTCTAATGCTAGCAACCATTTTGACTCTCAACAGCTGTGTTGCTGGTGGTGCGTGGTAATAGCCGTGGATACCTCCGCCCCCTTCTTTGTCCCCCGTTATCCCAGCCCCCTCTACCTGGGTTGTGTGTGGTTTTGGTTGGGGGGGGGGGCGTCCCTACTCTGGCTGGCTCCTCTTGTCCTGTCCTGCCCGGGGTACCACCAGGTGAACCATTTGGATAGCTGACTGTAAGTAGAGACACATACAAATATCGTAATACTTCCATTATATACAACACAAGTGAATTTTGGACATTTTATGACTATTATAGATTACACTGATGGACGAAATTCCTGAAGAAGCTAATATAGCGAAACGCGTCGAAGAGGTCTATCAGCAACATCAAACAAACCCCCACACACCTTGCTGGACACACACTTGACCTGGTATTCTCCAAACTCTGCACCATCACCCACCTGGACATCTCTGTGTTCCCTCTCTCTGACCACAATCTCCTAACCTTCGACATGAACACTTCTTGCCCTTTGTCC
>CM070038.1:39079906-39090824 GCA_036250615.1 Ptychadena robeensis | reverse complement strand
AAAAAAAAAAAAAAAAAAAAAAAAAAAGAGTCACATGACATCTGCTATAACCTACACAATATACTGTATATATAAATGAGACATAGTGATCAGAGTAAAGGACACATTTGTATACCTCTGTATATCTGGAAAATACTAATATCAATAAGAAGATGCTAAGATATAAAAAAATGTTTGAGTTTTTTTTTATTCAAATATTTGATTTATAATTTTATATTTTTGGGGAAATATTTGGATCAGATGAGCCATCTGAACTGTAGGAACCTGACAATTAAAGAATGGAAGGTCTGAAAATGAGAACGGAATAATTACCTTGAACATGGTATAAATGAGGTCCACCAATGCCCAAAACAAGAGGCTGGAACGGTAGACTGAATAATCCTTTGCGGATTTGTCCGTCAACCTATGTGGAAAAAATATTGTGTTAGAACTTTCTGATTCAATCAAAGAAATGAGCTATGATTTAACTGGGTGGACACACAGGACAAGCATATCAAGAGGCCATTTTCGGGGCCACATAGAACCTCTTTTGCATTTTTTGTCCTCTAGAGATAGTCGCAAAGCGGATTTGCTTTTTATCTACAAACCACATGAATATCAGCAAAATTGCTGGATACATAGTCATAGTTACTCTAGCAGATGTAGTTTTTGCATATATTTTCAAAATCAAGCATGTTTATGGAGTTTGTAACCAACACACAAACCAGAAAGTCGAGATTTCGCGAAACTTTCCATCTCAGAAACCTTATAAAAGTAATTGAAAGGCAAAAAAATTCTTACATTATCGAGAATTAAACATGAACAACTGGAAATATAGCTAAACACCTCAATAAAGTAGAAGGATTTATATAAAAAATATCAGTTGCTTTACCTGGCAAAAGCATTTTTTACTATCCAGTTTAAGATTTACACAGTTCTGCCATACAGCATATCCCCTGTCTGGCAGGACAAAAGTAGTGATCATTTTCTGTACCGCAGTTTAGCTAAATTTAAGATGGTTTCCCTCTGACTGTCCAGTGAATGAAGAAGCAGACCTTATTTGGAGAGAATGAATGTCGGAGCTGAGCTCCTCTATCTCACACTGCAGCTCAACAGAATGGCTTCTGCTGCTCCTCTGCCCTTTTCCAGTCTGAGGTTAGCAGTACATGGACACCAAAAAGGTGGCAAATACATTCATTGCTTGCCCAAAAATGATATATATTAAGGTATTTAAAAAATTAAATAAAAATAAAAAAAAGTGTGTGGCAAATGCTCGGGTGGTCTTGCATCCTATGTGCCCACTGTGCATCCTCAGCCAATCACTGAGCTTGGCTGCGGAGCAGGGAAGCTATCAGAAGGAAGATCAGCCTGCAGGCGGGTCTTCCTTCTGACTCTCCCCCTAATCTCTGCTTCGTTCTACCAGCCACCCACCGAGCAGGGCAGGAATCCAGCCACTCGGATTGTTAGTGCATGTTCCAGGCATGTTCCATGGAACAGGCACATACAATAGTCAGGGACAATTCTGACAGGCTGGATGCTTTGTCAGCTCAGCCTAGAGCTTTGTATGTCAGCTCAAGCACCAACATTACAGTGTCTATGTACAGCACTGTTCCATATGGCAGAACGGGGGACGGCAAAGCCGACAACTGCCCCTTCTCCTTTAACTCCAGCACTTTTTCCCTAAATAAGAGGTTTCTGTTCGTGGTGCGTCTCCCCCTGTGTGCCTGAGCGTCTTATATGCCCCAAAATACTGTATAAATAATTATAAAAAGGTTGGCATCCATTAAATTGTGTTTTTATATTTAAAATCCCACATTTCCCTACACAATAAGTGCTCTGTCCCGTTTTAGATTTGACAAGCCTGTTCTTAGGCAATCTTTTGTTTGTTCTCAGTAATAAGCCTCTTACATTACTACTTTAATAGCTAATCGATGTATGAAAGTTGTTTCCAAAGCATTTTGCATAAATTATTGTTCCCCTTAGTTAGTACAGAGAAAGTAATTAAGACTATGAATCACTGTCTATAGATGGAAAACAATGCAAAGATGGATTTAAAGTGTCTGTGTTTATTGTACAACACACCTACACGGACAGCCAGCCAGACTCGCCCAATGCTGGAATGTCAGTTTGGGTTCTATAGATGGGAGGACTCAGACAGGAAGAACCGCATGTTTTCTTAATGATTTCTACCTCTCTGGGCACATTTTACAAAGATAGCAGAAAACAACTGGCCGAGGCCTCAGGGAGATGCTATGAGGTCAAGAGACAACTGTCTGAGCACTTGAACGTCAAGTATGTCTTTAGGAACCCTCAGTGACCAACACAGATATTCCTTAACAAATTCCTCATCATATACCCACTTGCATTTTTTTGGAAAGTGTATAAGGGAAAAAGAATACAATAACATGCATTGTGGATGTACTACTTGGGTTTAATGGGCCAATATCAGAAGTAAAGATTCTATAAACTGCATCGTTAGGCAATGAGCTAAAGCCTTCTAGACTTTGAACTGACTGTGTGTGTTCACTAGAGTCATATAAAGTATTTTACTAGCTTCAAGTTTGCATCAACATACTAGTGATTTATGTCTACATTGGTGCTCTCTCTCACTCTCCTTTTTGACGTTCCCCTGAAGCAATGTCCACCTCCCTACGCTACACATTCCTAAATGCCAAAACCTAAAAGGTCATCAGTGTAAAAAAACCAACCCAACATTCAATGGCAACTGGACTTTCTCCACATGTCCCTCCACTGCATAGTCATTGATAAACAATTATCGAAAGCACAAGAACCTCTCAATACAAGATTAATTTAAAGCCAACTGCAGTCAGAATAAATTCGTTTGGGAGCGACTGTGGAATGGTTAGCCAGCTAGCTAACAAGCAGCAGTGATGATGTCCACAAGCAAGATGACAAGTTAGGAGGGAGAGTAATGCGCCCTCCCTTCTAACTTAGGAGGGATGGGGTGCAACTCTGCATTCTAACTTCCCTTCCCACTTGTGCATAGGAGGGAGGGGACATCACACTTATCTGATCGTGCTGGAAGTGACATCATAGAGTGTCACTTCCGGTATTCGAAACGCGGTAGTGACACTCCACACTGGGAATTCCAAATACAAGAAGCGATACTGTGACATCACTTCCGGGGTCATGAATCTAAAAAGGTTGGTAACCCCTGGGCTAAAGGGACAGGAATTGAGGGAATCTCTCCGGGGATACAAAGAAAACAAACTGACAACATAACGTGAGTGTATACACACACACACATTCTCACACACATTTTTCCAGCCCTAATTTTTCATCCAGTGAGATTCAGAAAAGGGCCAAAAGCTCATAGGCTGGATTCAAATCTGTTTTTTCTAAACCCAGATTGCAATGCCGTTTGAATGGAAGTTCAAAATGCATCATGATATGTTTGGATTATTTCATGATGCAGGTCTTTTCTAATGTGTGGAGATTCACTTTAATGGGGTTCCTGTAATTTTAGCCTCAAGCATTGGGTGCATCTACTCCTTTGGTACCTGTTTGCTCCACTTGGTGACACTGCTCTCACATGACTGACGACCAGCAGCCTACGTAACACTTCAATGCGGAGGGTCTTCCACTTCTCTGTTGGCAGGAGATGTAATGCCAGCACAGTGAAGTAATGGGGCCCATCTACCTCAAAGGCACTTTCCAGCCACTTCTCTTTGGGTTGTTCTAGGAAAGTCTGAACATTCTTCTCCTCCCTGGATATGGCCCGGGTGCTGGAAGGAAAAAGCAGAGTTTGAATTGAAAGGTGTAGACAACCACAGCTGTTTGTCATTTTGTTCCTGTTCCAGCTCCACACAACTGTAGAAGAATCAGTATGTAAAGCTCATACACACATAAGGATTTTTTCCACAGCCTCTTTGAGTAGACAATCACAAAAAAGGAATTAAAGATGACAAAAAAAAAAAAGCTTCCCACTTCTGGATAATACCATGCATACCAAAAAAAAACCATTACCAGAATGTGGGATACGTACGTGTTGAGGACATATAGCACAGTATGGATGATGTATGGGATGAGGTGTATGTTACTCTCTCTCCCTCCTCCACCAGTATCTGCGCTGAACGATTGCTCCATAGCAAAGCGGAGGAATAGCAGCTTTAGATCATGGATGTTAAGTTGGTAGGTGGGTTCCCTTTGGCCGGTACACTCTTGTAAGTAAGTGTTGTGCCTGCAGAAAAGAAGCAGATACTTTAGGAACACAAAACACAAGCTTTATTTACAACCAGCAAAAACACAACAGGATAAACACACCCCACCTACCTAGCCAAACAGGTAGCAAACGCAGACTCTGGAACATGTGGCCCCCACACAGGAAGCAGACCATTACACTTTGTGTTGGCATTCTGCAGTGCAGCACTTTCCCATTCTTCTCGGCCGCGGGCCAACCTGTGTGCAAGCAGACTCAACAATAAGATCCAAATCATAATGAATGTAAACAGACCGAATAATCATGTGCAACAGTCACCTGGGCCAAGAGGCAAATGTCACTTTAAACTGAAATATAGCTTTGGGTTAGTTTAAACATGTATGTTTTGATGATGCAGCCATCAAATAAAAACCAGAAACACATTTCCTCTGAGGATATCAGCACGTATTTGTCATACTGTATTTCAGAGAAGCTGTGTTATAATCCAAGGACTACAGCAAGGTGCACCCCCAACTCTACTCCAGAACATGGCAGGGGTGGCAACACATACTGTAGTTCACATATAAGCTGAAAGCTATGTAGAGCTACCCAAATTGCAGCGTGATGCAAAGACCAATTCATTAACTTGACATCATCTGGTTTCTAGTTGATATCAACAGTGGCCAAATGCTTTTCCATTAACCTGTATTATATGCTAAGAACAAATATTAGTTAAGGCATTCCATGTCACTATCCCAACCATGGCTAATGATCTAGCATCATCTTCCTCAATTTTAGACATGAACGGTTAATATAGTCACCTGACAGCAGCAAGATGGCAGTCATAGTGCACAATGTTGAAGTGAGACACGGTGCTATATCCTTGCTGCTTGCGTGGTTTGTTCTCTGCCTCCTCCAGAGAGACGCGCTTTGTGAAAGTGTAGATACCAAGAACTTTGGTGGGCTGAAAGGAAAAGATATACAATGAACTTGCCTGTTGCACATTCTGGTGCGTTTTTTTTCTGTTTGCCCCCATGAAGAACACACATACATCAGGATTATGTAACCAGATTTAAAACAAAGTACTTAAGTTCATAAAACTTTTGTCAGCTCATCAAATGGGAGAGAAGTGCAAACCATGAGGTAATCTCAGACGCCGATTATTACACGTGCAAGAGGGAGTGTGAATCAAGTGAAGAAATGCCAGACTACTTTAACAAGTAAAATAAACTCAGTTTCCATCCAACATTGCTCCCACACAATACCACAATATTGTTTTTAAGCACATGTCAAGAGTTTTTCAGGTTCCAACACAGAAAAACAGAAACATGCTGTTGCAGCAGTGCATCATGGGTACAACTCTAAGGTGGCTCCATTAATATGGACTTATACTAAGCTAATGTAATGCATGTCCCTTGCCCACCCATTATATGGACAGTTAGTAAAGAAAACAATCAATAATTTTAATCTTTAGTCAGTAAATTCCAATTGTTCACATTGCTCCTCCTCTCCGATTACGTACTGCAACTCCTCTCTGCCAGACCAGAAACCTGGGGAGAGATAATTTGCTGCCTAATGACACTCCCTTCACAAGCCTCTGGAGATAGGTCTTCAGCATTGAAGCCTATTTCCTACCTCCATCTAGAGACCATTTCTGGTACTTCAGGAGGATTGATAAAGTTGCCAATACTACAAATGCGAACTGCTCAAAGGCAGGCAAAGGGTAAAAAACATACTTAAAGCAAAGACCCAGAGAACCAAACTGAGTGCTCAGGATGAAGCTACTATGGAGTCCTTAGCTGTATTGGAAAGTATACAAATTGCCTGTATCAAAAGGCATTTTGTATTCTTTATTAAATTTCAATGTCAATGTCAATTCCCAGGAATCCTTAGCATTCTTAGCAGATATAATTATGACAACAATGCTTTTTGTTAATTGCATATAGTATAACCCCGTACCTGGAACTTGTAGCCCTCCCTGCAGATACAGCAGGTCAGTCCTGGTTCCTCAATCAGCTCTTCCATTTGCTTCAGAAGTGCAGTCTTTGTGACCACCTGTCCCTTCTCATTAGTCTACAGGACACAATAATAAATATGTCAGAGGTACTAAAACATAACAATAGAAAAGCAGAAACATTTTCATATTATTTTTACATTTAGTCGAACAACAACAACAATGTTTTTTCTTCAATTGGTTTCCTATATTCACCCACCGTCATTCCCAGAGTTCCCAGTGCCTTCTGCCTCATTGCCATGGCCATGCGTTTCTTTTCAGCTCTGGTCTCTTTCCGTGCAGCATCGATCTTCTTATTGACATCAGGGTGTTCTCGAAGGGCCTCAAGTAAGTTTTCAGCAAGGGTCCCTATGCCCTCATCACTAGATACTTGTTCTAGCTTATGGAGGTTGGTGATTGAATCTGTGCCAATAAGAGCCTGAAAACCAACATAGACAACAAGATATGAGCCACAGAACAGGCACTTTGGAAGCAAACAATGGAGTCGGAGTCTGCAAAAAATGGACTGACTCCGACTAAATTTAAATGGGAATTCAAATGTTTGTTTTTTTTTCATTTAAAAAAAAATTACTTCATATGTCGCCATTCACAAACAGTCACAGTGAACGACTTCTCTGCTATAAGAATAAATACATGCAGTGCATAACATTACAGCGCCCACTGTGACCCTAGCCTAAAGGCCCCCACACACGTACCGAGTTTGTGCCGACAGATCAGCTCAGATGACCTCTAGACTGCAGCGTGATGACATCATCAAGCTGCTTTTCAGAGCGGACAGCATCGGCGGGCACCCTTTGTGTGCCGGCCGTTAGCTTCAATGAAGACGCCGGTTGAAACTAACAGCATCGGCCAGAGATTATCGGACATGTCCGTTCTCTGGCCGGCCGAGCTGTGGGGCGTCAGCGATCTGTCACCCCATGTGGGCACCCCTGATCGGCGAGCGCGCACGCCCATCGGTCGGCGGCAAAACGGCCGCCACTCGGTGCGTGTATGGCAGCCTTAACTCTCGCTGATAATGAAGTAAATGTTTGTTGCTGGACAAGAGACGCTTGTATAAGTGAAAGGAATGGATCGCCAATAGTTCAAGACTGAAGCTGTAAAACATTTGAAAAACCTCTGTAATTCAGCTTAGGCGACAAATACTTAGATTGTTAGCTTTAACTTTAATCATGACTCTGGGATTCAAGGGAAATCATGAATCATGTTTGAAGTGCCCCTTCGCCCTGCCTCTTCTTGGAGCCTTCCACTACCCTATCTTCAGCAGAAGATCAGAACACTAAAGCTTGGCACACACGGGTAGATCTGTAAAAAGATTTGAGTACAATCAACTTGCACGCTCACGGTAATTGATTGTACTCTAATCTGTTTACAAACCTATCCGTGTGTGCCTTCCTTCGGGCGGAATCAATAGAGCCGGCTCAAAGGAACTTGATTGAACAGGGTTCCAACATGTTGGAAAGACCTCATCCAATCTCCAATGCTTTGCATGGAGACACCAGTCTTCATGAAAAGTATTGAAACAGCTGCGGCTCCTGCCTCCTCCACAGCAGTCGGCTGTCAGTGTGAAGGGGTGGAGCCAGCACTCCTCATTCGGAAGCTGTGTGAGTGAGGCAGCTGTGCGAGACAGGCTGCTTCTCCCAAGCTTGTGGCGTGTTGTAAATCACACACTGCAAGCTGGGGATAACGGGTCCCCATTGAACAGGAATCGATGTGCCCATGAGGTGCACATTGATTTCCATTCAATTGATCCCCGATCAATGACAGCGTGGTGCCTAGCTTAAGGAAAAAGCAGCAGCATCTTCTGCCTTACTCCCTTTCTCTGCTGTAATTGGCCATTACAGTGTTGGTTTCCTGGCCAGTAGTTCTATGGTTAATGTATGTCGCCTTCCTTTCCTTCAATGAATGGTTAAACCATAGCAAAGCATATTAAATACAGAGGAGTTGGAAGAATCAGAAACTGAGGAGTCGGAGTCTGGAAATTTATCGACTGACTCCACAGCCCTGGTTTAAAGGCCAAATGTGTCAATACCCCAATTAATCTTAAAGCTTTAGCCCATTACCATTAACCACTATCATCCCAGTGATCTCATTATTCATATACGACTCAAGAACATAAAATACCGTAAAGGATCAACCCCTCCAACGACATACTGATACAAAAAAACAGCTATATTGTGTTATTATATTGATTTTTGTATACAAAATCAAACTGATTCATGACACTAGTAGAAGTAGTAGAAGTAATTTATAGTTACAATCAACAAAAGCAAATAGCAACCGAGAATAAGGAGACAGCGGCGTTAGAAGATACACCGTGGCTCAATCCAGAAGTAAATACATTACAGATTTAAACTTCAGCTGAGAATGAACGTAAAGTGTGTTGGGTTTTCATAAGGTTCAATAACTTAATTATAACACTTTATTTTCCGTTTGTGGGCAAAGTGTGAGTATTTCTTTACTGTTGGAAAAAAGCAAAAATAAGGCTCACCTGTGTGGGTGGGTGCTGTGTTGCCAATCCTCGAAGCAGCCTCAGAATAAAGGGAAGCGCTGGACGAGAGAGGAATTTCTTCCAAATATCGGCATCCAAACTGCAAAAAACAGACAGCTTTAGAAAAAGACTATACAGAGTGTACAAGTCAATAAATACAAAAACATATACTCTTAGAAAGATAGACTTACAATTATTCCTATATACAGACAATAAAGACACTTCCTCAAGTGTCCAGTGATACGAGTATATTAAAAATGAAGCCCTGCCTTTGAGTGCTAGCAGCAACATTGAACACAGCTACTTGCTGACAGATTTAACATAACACTGGCCAGGTCCCCCTCATGCATATAGTATACTACTGGCATGGTATCCTTCACTGGATACAAAATTATAGCAGTCTCACTTCACTCATGGAAAAGGCTGCTCTAATTCACACATTTATAGGATTTAGGCATACATCCTAGAGTTATAATCAACTTAAATTAAGCATTTTGATGCAGTTACATTTCATACAGACCATTCAAATCTCAGGCACCAGTACAAGTATATTTAAGGCCAAATACATGTGTAAGCAAATAAATGACTAAATATCTATTATTTACAGAACACTATTCTTCAATAATATAAAATTTCTAGTTCTCATTCTACAAACCACCAATAGGAATGACTCACTTCTTGGCACTGGGGATGTGCTTCTTCATGTAGTCCAAGGCATTCTGTGTGATTCCCTTCTGCAGTATAAGGTCTTTTAGCTGATGTCCATTGCTATTGTTCTTTATACCAGCTGCTATCTTACAGAAACAGTCCAGGAAGACTTTGTCATCTGCGCAGTGCTCATCATCATACCTGGGTTAGAAAGAAGTGTGTTGCTTACCACCAATGTACTATAAAAGCCTCGTTAGAAGCCTGACAATTAAAGTCTGGAACGACTGCTTACTTCTCAAAGGTGCAGTACGGCTTGAATCGGTCCACCAGAATCTGCATTTTCTCCATTTCACCAAAGGACAGGTAAGGAATAATCCTCAGGAGACCCTGCAGAACACTGGGATTTGAGCGGACAAATGTGCTGTTAATCTGATCCAGAAGCATCACAAGCTGGTCCTTATCTCCCGTAAGCAACAAGTTACTCTGAAAAAAATAAAAAGATGGTGAAATGTGTTAAATATCAAAGTTAATAAAAGCAGAACAAATGAAAGATCTACTGTAACCCCACCACGTCAAACTAATTGACAGTAAATTAAAACCTTTACACACTTGTTAACTCTGAAGCATTCAGATTGTGTCCAGCCTAAACTTAACCTCAAAAATCAGTATTGATCAGCAGAACCTTTTTTTGATGGGCAAACAGTCTTAAGGACAGAAAACATGGGGAGTACATGGACTTAAGTCTAAGGTTTTAGGTACTAGAATACAAAAATCATGTGGCTAGAAAAAGCCACCTCCATCAGTTCTTAATGATATAGAATAAGAAAAATAAAAGTACACATATTAAAATAAAATTAAAATACAGTAAATGTGGGGGTGGGGGATGCCACCTTAGGCAAAAGGAAACTTTCATGGTCCTGGAACCACCTAGTTCTTATGGAAATTCAGGAATGCTTTCTTACCGAACAGTGATGATAATGACTAAAAGGAAAAACAACGTCTGAGTAAGGAAAGTGAGGAGAGTCTTGCTACAGAACAAAGGGGTCTTTTTGTGATATAGGTAAAGATTGTGGTACCACGTGCTTATACTGAGAAAATTAAGTGGGACATGCAAGTAGGAATTCCTTATGCTAAGAAATCTCCTCTGGGATATAAACTCCATGGTGGACTCCTAAATAAGGCATCAGGCATTCAGGTCCATAAGGTCCAAAAGTCCACCCTTTCAGACAGGGGTTTGTGAGCAAATTGTGAAAGTATTCCCTTGTAGGAAAAGGAGCAATGACACAAAGCTTGCTACAGCAGAATGAAGGAGTAGGGCATGGACCACAAAACTGAATACAGTATGTACCCTCTGTATTAAGTACATAACCATTCAACACATTTATTCACAAAACCCATGAATAATTCCCCCTCCCATGGCTGTGGAAAGGATACAACCCTTATGATAAGGAGAATTAATAAGAGTCTGCGTGTGAAGGAGGGAGTGTGGAAAAAAGAAGGCAACGTGTGGCATTAATCTTGGCATATCTTCCACATTCCGAGCTGGACAAAAGATTACATATTGTAACTGTTAGAAGGGGGGGAGGGGGGAACCAACCCTCAGGGGTGGCCGGCCCCGATGGACTTTTGA
>CM070038.1:39050385-39079806 GCA_036250615.1 Ptychadena robeensis | reverse complement strand
TATCAATTTGGATGTGGTGAATCTGGCTACCAGTGGTCCCCCTCCCCCCCTTTTTTGAACATATTGTAACTGTGTCCAGTGGCGCATGCCTGTTTTTAACGTATCCCTGATCTGGGGTAACTTCACGGCACATGGCCGCCAATGGGGAGGGAGAGGAATTAAATAAAAAGTTCCTATTTAGAATTACAGGTGTGTGTTTTTGTACCTTGTCTTCGCTCAGTGGCTCAGCATTGGACTCATCTAGTATAATTTCCATTATACTCAGGACCTGTTCAGCCACTGCAGCTCCACCACTGTCTTTGCTCTCCTGCTCTGCAACTAGGGCCTGCAGGAAAGAAATAAAGATTAACCCACTTCCATCACCAATAATAAAATTAAAAATACCCATCTAAGTCGTCTGACCCTTACCAGATTTAGTGTGCCCAGCATGACATTCAGTGTGTTCATCTCCAGCTTTACCAGCTGCTGCCTGTTGACTTTCACCTTCCCACAATAACTGAAGAGTTTTAGAAGGACCTGGAAAAACATAACGAATGTCAGTGGCAGAAAAAATAAACCCTTCCCAGTAGGCATTGCATTAAGATTTAGCAATTTAGACTCACTGTTAGAAGATGGCGGCCTTGTTTAAAGTCCTTGATGCCCGCAAGGCGATTTAACATGCACTCCAATCCACCGCATTGTGCCATCACTCCGGCCATTTTGTACACTTCCTCTTCATCCTCCTCCTCATCTGTCAACAGATAAATATTTATCAAACTAGGAGCACATTTACTGCATCAAGACTAAGCAGAGAAGACTCCAACCTTCAAGCTTTGAGAGATCCAAAAGAGCAAATTAAATCACATGTGGTCAGGATTGGCTGTAAATAAATCATAACTCATCATTTCCTGAAGACTGCTGTGGCCCAGGTGTACAATCACAATAAGCAAGGGGGCTTTAACATGCATTTGCCATGACCACTGTAAGTGTACATCAAGCTTTAAGTATGTGAGTAAATTTTGCAGAGATCATAGATGTACAAAAAAAAAAAAAGGCCCCCAAAACCTTTTGCGAGTTTAGGTCAGCTATGACTGGTATTCACCTCTGCAACATTGAGGCGCCACTGCATTAAAGAAAAGATTCGACCCGCGGGCTATGGCATCTGCATTCGATCTGGTGGGACGCGCATTGTGTCAGGAGTGGTTTAGGAACCTCTAAAAAATGAACGGCTCCCAAACCACCCTAGTGGAGCCTCTGCCTAAAATGGACCTATCATCCGCTTACCAACCTTGCATTTAATGCACCTGAAGTGCCAATAATATGGCAAAGTAGGGCATTTTTCACTGAAGGAGTCATAATAAAACATTTCCAAAGTAAATCCACAGGAAATAATAAATATATATACACAAGGTAGAAGGAAACCTGGAATTTAGTAAGCTCAAGTATATTGGGTTACCTGTGGTTGAGTCCAGAGATTCTATGAACTCTTCAGTGGCATCACCCAGAAGTCCTCTCATTCGGTAGATTATTCTCATAGGTTCCCCCTAATGTACAGCACAGCAAGTTAAAGATAGAATCATGAACACAAGCAAGCAAAAATAAAGTACATTTCAATGAAAGATTCATACCTCATTAGTGGGGCACCAGACCTTCTTGTACACCTCAGCTACAGGCAGATCCAGACTAATAATCTTGTTATTTACAAGCAACTGCAATAAACAAGCAAAAGCAAAACTCAGTTCACCTCTGGCTTACAGAGCAGGTCTATTTTACTATACATTTGAAGGAGAGCATAGAACACATTCAGCAGAGCACAAATAGAAAATCTGTGTTAGGATGTGCCACTCACCTCCATCCCACTGTCATCCTCCAATAAGGCCACAAGGTCGCAGTCTTGGCAGATCTTATTCTTAATATCTCTCATTAGAGGTCCAATGCCTGGCTCATTGCTGCTGTAGGGATTCCCTGGCATTCGCCCTTGTAGGAAGTCTTCTTGCTGTGGATCTTTCTCCAAAGTCACAAAAAACTCTGTCACTTCATTTTCCTCCTAAAATTGCATAACAACATATTTCAACACTAGCCACTTCTGGATTATGAAGCTTTCAAGGTCTTTTCTTTTTAGGCTGGATGTACTACGCCACAACATTACAATGACATATAGAAATGTAAAGGTTCCAAGCATTGCACTACTTCTCACCGGGTATATGATGCTGCACAATCTTTCAAAAATAAAAACGGGGGTCCTGTAATCATCTAAGCTGTATCTTTTTGCGGTTTCAATACAAACAGCCATGAAAGCCTTGGTTTCAGATTCAGTGCCTATAGCATACAAAAGCAGAACATTTGTCAAATTTAAACACCAAACAAAATGCAACAATTCTCTACAAGAGCAGACATCATGCAGAGGATCAGCTCTTACCTGTTGTCATGTCTTCAAGCATTTCCAGCAACATGTCCTGCGTCTCGTCGATCAGTTTGGTTCTTTGTACCACCAGTTTCCTGAGGCACAGGTAGCCATTCAGTACTGTGCCCACCAGACGGCTCTTGAAATGACGCTTTATAGACTCAACTTCCACAAATGAGGATAACAGGCCTGGAAAAAGTTTCATAGAAAAATTTGAATTTGATTGTTTGAATTTGATTATGGGGTTTTTCCCCTGCGACACTGGAAAAGACGCATACGAGAAATCAAGAACAGACACCCGGCCAACAAATCTAATGAAGGAGATATTTATATTCAAAAAATGTCTTCAACAGGATGGATCATAAGATAACAAAATGACACCTGTCTTACCTGTCAGGCTTTTCAATGCATAGCCCTGCTGCAAGTCAGTACTGAGAGTTGCCTCCTCCAGAGTTAACAGTCGAGCAATTTCCTGTAAACCAAGAATTTCTTTTTATTTACCAGCATCTAAAATCTGTCTGTAAGCAGGATCAATTGCCTAATCAAAATGACAGATCATACTATGTGTAATTTAATTTAAAGCTGAAACTCCAGGTAGATATTAAAGACATGAATAATTATTAATAAATCATTTCTGAATCAATAACAGAAATTGGTAAACAGGGGATAAAGGTTTGCTGCAGTGTCTATGAGCTGACAAGGGTCATTGATACAGGAGGGTGAAATATTAATGCTTCAGCTTGCTGCTTTTAGGGCAAAGACAATCAGGTCTCTGGCCATGGCAGACAGGGATTTGGCAAATAAGAGGACTCAATGAACAAAAAATATTTAAATACTTGTGGACATATCTCTAATCTGCGGAGCAGTAGTTACCTTGGTGATAAGATTCCCAACATAGGGTAGGACACCACGCGCGGCGAGATACACCTTCCAATGAGCTGGCTTGATGAGCTTTTGATACAAAGCCAGATACTCAGCAGCACATTCACCAGCTACGCTCAGCTCATCTAAATAACTAAACAGAAAAAAAGAAGGATATAAACTAGGTTAGCTCATGCATTTCCCCACAATGGAGAGATATTAAAAAGAACACCTTTCACACAACAATTTGTTTTCTAACTGGTAGGGGAAACCTGACCTGATTCCAACAGGACCTTTTCCCCAGGTTTAAACTCCCTAGAGCTCTGACTTAGAGATGTGGAAACCGACGCCCCTCCATTAACACGGAGGTCTATGGAGAGCCGGAGTCGATCAGTGGCTGCGGTTGGATGGAGAATCGCCGCAGCTTTCAGGAACACAGGTTTGGCAATGCCAGTGCAGGCAAAGTTGGTTTTGCAAACACACACTGAACACACTAGGTTTGTTTTAACACTAGGGAGATTACAGCACAATTCCACAAATATCTTCTATTGATAGGTAAGTTGATAGGTATAAACACATAATTCATAAAGATTGGAATATATTCTGTTTATTCTGATTTGCCTCACAGGTGATAAAGGATGAAGAGAATTTTTTGTAAGACAGAGTAGAAGGTTAAAACCTGGTCCTATGAGACACATAGGCACAAGTTGCTTACGTCAGCTTTAAGTGGCATTTATCTCTGCAACATTCCTTACTCTGGAACACAACTTTTAAAAACGATGTTCAGTTTTTTCCTCTGTTATATTGTTTGTGCAGGCATGCAGGACCACACTGACCTTGTAAGAAGATCCAAGACTTGCTGTCTGCGGCTTGGGAAAGTAGCAAGGGCCTCAACAATGGTGCAGGCAGCCTGTCGCGCTGCCTGGGTGGCAGGAGTGAACAAAACCTGTGAAAGATGATGAACAGATCAAATCTGCACCAACATTTGTGTAAAACAAAAATGACTTCCCATGCAGACAGCAGTAATAATGAGCTATACTTGAGGAGTATAGGACGCTCACCTGTCTCAGCCAGTTGTTATGTCCAAGTTTAAGATCAAGAGGAGTTGGCCTCTTCCCCTTCCTGCTAAGGAACTGCTTCCACTTCCAGGAATATTTCTCCTGTAGGTACAGTTGCCTCAGTTCTGCTTTGCTCAGGGATTTTCCACTATTATCAATTCCTTTCAAGAAAAAAGGACACATGTAAGTAATCAATCACAGCCAAAATCTCTAATATAAAGTTGATGTTTTCAAAAGCTGTGCACTTCTGTGAGGCCAGTCTTGTGATATACATACATGTTTCATACTAAAAAGGCCACTTTCTAACTAAAGGATTAAGATTTTTGTTTCTTTAGCAAAATTCCCTATGTCATCTATGAATGAACAGAGGCTGAAAGTAGACTGGTAAATATATACAGGTTTCTGGCTTTATTTTACATTATGTAAAAGGAAAATTAGCCTTGCAAGTGTATGGTGTCCATGCCGTATTGGCAGCACATTTATCTCACTACAATATTATTTACCTCCCTAACGGTCTGCTCATACCGTGATGTTTTTAACGGCAAGGTATGGGCAATTGTGGCAGTGTACAAAGTATGCCTGATATTTCCAACCTCCCCCCTGCCCCTCTCCACACAGCCGATGTCATTAACATGGAGGTCTATGGCACTGACCCCACCCCCCAACCCCACCCCCTTCCACGTCACTGTGACGTGATGGGGTGGTGCCGAAACCCCGGAAATGCTGCAGCGATTAAGACAATTGCTGCAGCCTTCCGCAGGTGTATCGGTTATACCCGCTGCCCTAGCAGTTGGGGCAAATGCCGAACGAACTGGGTTTGTCTCAACCACTAGGGAGGTTAATGGGCACTAAAGCAAATAGATTTTTTATATCAGATTTATTTCTACTATACGTATTAACGCAAAAGGTATGTCTCAAAAAATGTTGTGCATTGATGCCTGTGCCTCCCGATACCTCTGGCAGGCAGACATTTCTTCCAAGCCTCATACGATGCTTTACAATCTCTCTTGAGCCAAAGCTGAGCCTGGGCATGGATTTCATTGCTGTATGGCTTCACAGTTGTCAGAGTTTCAATGGGCACATCCTGCAATAACAAAACAGAATGAAGAGAACAAAGGACATTTAGAATAATTAAAAAAAAGAAACAGAGAATGCATTCTGTGGTGAATAGGCAAAGTTGTCGTTTTCTTGGATGGAATAAAAGCACAATAGCCTGTATAGAAGGGATGCGGCTAGAGATACTGGGATTTCAAAAATGTAGAATTTTACCTTATTCTTCTTGCTAGTTGGTGTTGCTGGTTTAATAAGCTTCTGAAGTATCCTCAAACACATTAAAGTGATATTCTCCACCACAACTGGAGTCTTAATGTTTACGGCCATCAAGAAAAGGCTGAGAGCTGTAGTAGAGAATAAGAGAGCTCAGACACTCTTGTTCATAATTTGAAATTATTCAAATTTAAGCATTTGATGTAAAATGCACAACAACAGGATCGGGAGCTTCTAAGTATGGATTCATTCCTCAGCAAGTGTTTATATAAATGTACAGCATATGCAATACTCTTAAAGTTTCATATACTTTTCCCCTTTATTAGTGTACACTTACCACAACGAAGGCGGAGCTCCCAGCAGCTGTCTTCTTTTGAGATAGAGTCTGTGAGAAGCAGCATCTCATACTGCAAACTGCTGGCCTGGAACGCAGAAAAGTGTGAGGATCAAAAGGAGACAAATTCAAGTGTACAAAAGTCATTGTCATTGAAGCCACAATCCACATAGGCATTTGGACTGAGATCCAGCCAAATACAAGATGTTACCTAATCTCCCTAGTGTTATGGATTTTCTGGGGCAATCGCGGCAATCGCAGCTTTCTGGGCAATCGCGGCAGAGTACACTGTACTTCGCCATGATTGCCGTCTGTTATCCCAGCCCTATACCCACCGCCAGTGTCAATTAGAGAAAAGCAACACCCCCTCCATTAACATAGAGGTCTATGGTGCTGCTCTCTTCGGCGTCACCAAAGACACGGGGCCAGAAAGGCTCTGTGTGCCTGCAGCTCTGTAGAAATGCAGCAGGCACACGGAGAGCTGGCTGTTGCACCCGATATCGGCACAGGCGCAGTTTGATCAAACTGCCCCCATAATGGCTTTGGGCGTAACGCCTGAGAGGTTAAGGAATTGCTTTGTTTTTACAAAAAAACAAAAACAATATAGGTATGTACAGAAGGTATACAAATTCCCCTTACATGTAGTCACGTACATAAATATATATATATATATATATATATATATATATATATATAAATACAATCCACTTACAAGTAGGTACGGGTAGGTAGATAAAAGTACTGCACAACTTAAACCCTAGGTGACCAACCTGTGGCCCAGGTGGCCGCATGCGGCCCTATGGGCATTCTTCAGTGGCCCTCAGTCCTCCACTTGTGGCCCTTGAAATCTTACTGTTCATGCATAGGGCATAGGAACTCATATTGCATCACACAACCTCTGGATCAAAATGTGCATCACCATACCCAATGCTTGAAGTATCATTTAAAATTAGTTTTGTTATAAAAAAAAGAAAAATAGCTATGCAGGCTGTCATTTCCACATGATAAAAAAATGCTTCGACAAGTCAGTATAGATTGAAAATTTTATGTGCGGCCCTTTAGTGATGCAGAGGGCTGCACTTGTGGCCCTCCATATGGACTTAGTTGCCCACCACTGACTTAAACAGTTCTACATGGATGCTGAAATTCAAGGAGGGCAAAGTCGATTCTTACCAGGTCTGGATTTGCCCAGTGTCCTTTAAGTGCCGTTGACACTTTCCCGATGATCAAATCATTCATCTGCTGAGTGGCCTCTGGATTGTCTCTGTAAGAAGAAGCATAAGTCTGAGGCAAGGGATAAAACTATTATAACCACCTGAGATTGAATTTCCTGGAAGCTGCAATCTTACCTGGTAAGGAGGCACATAACCTGGCGCACTTCATCTCGCATGGCTGCAGGGCCGCGGCGGAGGTTGTAGTCAAACAGCTCCCTGATGAGGCCCTGTGATACTAGGATGTGCCGTATGGTACTATTGGTGGCTAGGGCCCGGAGCAGAGTGATGCAGTGCTCTGTGACAGCTGAGGCACATCCATAACACTTCGTGGAGGAGGTATGACCACAGCTAAGAACAGACAAGGCTCTGTATTGGCTGGCAGTGAGTGTGGGCTGCACAGAGGTGCGCGATGACCTGGTGGCAGCTTCTCTCTGCTGCAAATCATATTCCAACAGCTCCTTTCGAGAAGCAAACACTTTCTGAAAAGGAAAAGACATTGGGACATTGGACACTTAGAACCTTTTTCAGGCTTTTGAAAACTACAACTGGGGTATTCTTGCTTTTTTCTACTCTCATCTTACCTGTATGATCTTGGAGAGCTCATCAAAAGAGTTCTTGCAGTCCCCACAGTACTCCTGTGCTAGCTGGAGAATGTAGCGGTTCACACTGGCAGATGTAGAACTTATTCCTCCAGCATTGGCCGAATCATCCTAAAAGGTCAGAACACAATTAGAAAAAGTTCCCTCGAAAGGCAAAAACCGAGCCACTGACATGTTGAAATGAAAACTTACCAGGGGCTTCTCTGGAGCCGCTTCATTGACTTTACATAGAAGATTCTCTAGCTGTGGTCGGTGGCCCATTAACTGATGATAGACACGATCAGCTTTATCCAGCAAAGTGTTAATATTTGTCACAGCCTAACAGAAGACAAAAAAACAATATAAAACATTAAGCACGATATTTGTTTAAAACTCTGAAATCTTTATAAAATTCAGATTTTTGCATCATTGGGTTACACTGCCAGGGGGAGTTGGCAAACAAAATGGAGTCAACTAGTATAAAACTTACAACTCTCTTAGAACCACTTGGCTTGATTAACCTCCTGAGTGTTCCAGAGGGGCGGGGGTGGGTGGCACCATTGAGGGGTGGCTTTTTTCAAGCACACCAGCCACCAATGTGTTTGGCTGCAATTTCCTGGCCACCGGGACATCCCGAACTTTTTGAAGAAGCGCGCCACGTGCGAACTGCCCAGTTTAAAGTTTTAAAAACTGTGATTTACACAATTTAGTGACATGACTTTGGACTCTATGGCTTAGTGTCCATTGCTTCTTTTTCCCTGCTGTAGAGGCACATCTGCTGCGGGGAAAGAGACGCATAGAGGACACTTCCCATTCATCCGAATGGGAGTGTCCACTCCACATTTTTAAAGTGACGCTTCTTCGGCGCTTTGTTAAGAACGCAAAGTGCTGCGTCTTCATTGCTGCATGGCTGGAGACTTGTCTATCGAATATGCCCTGCGTCATGTAGAAAAGCAGCACCCGAACAGCATGCGATGGAAATGGACCCTAAGCCACGGGCTAACCGCCTTAAAGTGACAAGAAATCCACCTGAAAATCGCCCGCTGCTTGTTTTTTTCCCCACATAGCCTAAAACACTATAAAATCATCATGGCTACTGCAGGTAGCTGGGCCTGGAACAAAAAGCGAAAACAATGCTAAATGCATTGAATACAAAGTCTTTGTGCAGTAGAGCTGGCAAAAACCTTTTAGGGTATAATCAGAACAGAATGGTGGCATGATGGGAGTAGAATGCATAAACTACTGAAGCCCTTTTGTTTGATAGTGTCAGCTGTGTTCTAGTTGTGTTCCAAAAGTTCAAGAGGAAAAATCCTGTGTCCCTAATCATTTTATACAGCTTTTTACAGAGTTTTTCTTTCTTTCACATGGCTTTAGGTAAAGTAAAATGATTAATTGGTGATGCAATCGCAAGTTAGGGACTGACCTTCTTCCGATCCTCTTCATTCTCAATAGGATCTACAGCACAGCAGGGTCGGGCATACAGCATGAAGTCAAAACGAGCATACTTGCAGAAACCGCAGGCATTGCACAAAAATGGATCTTTTTCATCATAGTTAATGGATCTAAAATAAGACAGACATAATAAACAATTGTGTGGAGAGTAGTGGAAGATACAGAATTATATGGCAACAGTTTAGGAACTTACCTGCACTTGTGGCACTGATACACATTCTCTCCACAGTTTCCACAGACACCAGGGTTGGCTGGCACGGAAGCGCTACAGCGTGGGCACTGCAGAGTCTCTGATGAAGCTTGGTAGTTCTCATAGAAATCTGCAAATTCAATCATCAAGTTGGAGGCAACGATGGGGAGTGGAAGGTCTATCTTTACCTCGGTCTGTCCAGGAGTCAGCTGAACCTTTTTTGCTTTGTGCCATCGAGCAGGCCTGCCAGGGAGAAGGAAGGCAAGATCAATTTACCAGGAGATTGCATTTCATTAAGGAAAACTTTAGGCCCCAGGTTTCTTCTTACCTGGAATTTATACCACACAGCTCAAGAGCCCCTGTCCTCAGTTTGCTTGTTCCCTACTCAACCCGGTGTCCTCCACTATTTTGCATTAGCTCCAGGGGGCTTGCTTTACCCAACATTTGTTCCTGGGGGCTCTCTTCCACTTCTCATTCACTCCAGCCTCACTATTTTTAGAAAGTGAACGTCCCATCCCTCACTAGAACCAGGAGGTCCCTGCATCACCCTATTAAGTCACTACAAATAATTGTCTCTACCGTCATCAATCACACTGTCCTTTGACTGGTACTGGTACGAATATATTTTTCAGTTATATTTTCTATTTCTATTTACACAAATTCTCTTAGAAGTCTTACTTGTTTTTCAGCTCCACAATGGCTTGGACAGTGCGGTTGTTGTAGTACAAGTTAATGGTTCGGACCATCTTGGTGCGTTTTAAGTCTCCGATCTTCACAGTCACCTTACTGATAGTGTGGCTGCCTATGAGTTTGACCACTTGCTGTGTGGTGGTATAGCGGGTGTCCACTTTAATAGATGACAGTTTGATGTTCTGTTTGGATATAAAAACAGAAGTTTTGTTCTGAAAAGGCCACTTAAGCAAATATAAAGCAGTCAAGGTATTTGTCACCTGCCTACTTTCTTTGTGTTCATTATACTTACGCAAAATGGAACCTCTGGATTATTACAAACAAGACAAGGGTCACTTTCCAGATAATAACCATCAAATTCGACCAGGCCAGACAGAGTGCTTTAAAAGAATAAATAAAAAGATTAAAGAGAATGAATTGCCACAATGCACAATATATAAGCTATTGTCAAAAATCCAACTTAATGTTTAGAAGTAATAACAAAGCTTTACTTACTTATATATATTGGAGTTGGGATGGTTGGTCAGGATGTGGTTTTGGGTTCTGAGAATCTCAACAGCCTTTTGAGAATATTCCTTAAACTGAGCAATAGAAAGAAAGTTTCTTAACAGTCCATGACAGATATTCCTAGATGAGAAACATTACTGGTACTTACCTTTTTCTCAGTTTGTGGTGTCTTGAGTGAAAAATATCCAAGAAGATCCACAAACTGGGCAGCTTTGCGTCCGTAGGCAGGTAGCTCTGGCCAAATGGACCACATCAGGTCTAGGAGTAGTTCCTGTTGAGCCTTGTTTGAATTCCTGGAAACACAAAATACAGTAAAAGCTACTTTCATGTGATAGAAAATGTAAAAAGAATAAAAAGGGACAGAAAACCATGTCTTCTACAAGCGCTCAACTTCGTAATCCAATACATGACAATTTAACTGTTATATTTGTGAGCTTAACCTTACTGACCTGTAGATATGCAAGGCTAAGCAGTGAGCCTGCCAGCGTACAGATGAAGCATTTGACTCGAGCAGAAAGCAGCGTAGAAATTGGATCAGGGTCTCTTTATCAGCAAATTTATTTAGCTGGTTGACAAGTGCGGTACACAGCTGCTCCTCCTGGCTGTTTGAGCCCTCACCTGCAAGACATAACAATTTCCTGAGACCGATTCAAATACCAGATACTGTTGCGCATAAACATGTTCTTTGCAAATTACCTTCTTTCTCTTTTTCCTTTTCCTCTTTCTTGCTCTTCTTGGTTGAAGACTTGGCCTGTGATCCAGACTGGCCAGAGGGCTGAGAACCAGAAGCAGAGGATGCTGCAGAAAGGACTTTACTGCCACACAGGGCACAGGACAGGAGCTGCAGAAGCACTGGAGACACACCTTCATCCACCAAAAAGCTCACTTGGAGCAAGAAGTACAGTACGGCTGAAGGGAAACAGTTACCACAAAGGTTAATTCATACAAGACAAAACTTCTCATGTAAGATAAATCTGCCTGAAATCTTTAAAAGAATAGGACTTTATTTTAAGAATTCTAGAAAAATTTATATTATGGCTTTCTTAATGTTTACAATGAAAATAAAAATAATCTGCACTAAAAACCTTGAATATACACCAAGTAAATCTGTAGTCTGGCTATAAATATTTATCACAATCCGTAAATAATTGTGTAGCCATTCATCTATAAAATATTCAGCAAAAACACTAAAGATATACATATATGATCTATATATTGGAAGGCTGTTAAATCCCTTCTAACAGAGGGAGGAGAGTTGCTGATTTACAGCTTGTGAATGTGTTTTAAAACGTGTGAATGTCTAAAGCTGGGAATAAGACTGTACGATTTACCATCTATTCCTTATCCGATTCTCTGCACTAGGAGCGGCGTGATGACGTCATCACGCCCGCCTGCTAGTGCCGAGAATCTGACGGCACTCTCTATGTGCAGCTCATTACTTCGCTCATTACCGCAGCCGAACTAATGGGATCGGGTTTAAATTTACCGTCCTGTCGGATAACTGTGCGATCCAACAGGATGGCTGATTGTAGCCCAATCCTCGTTAGTTGCTGCATCCAATTCCTGCACGACCCCATCCCTAAGGGATAGGGTTGCGCGCTGCATCGGATCGGAACGTCTATGCCCAGCTTAAAGCATAGACACAGGTTTACTTTAGTGGCTTAAATAGGGTACTAAATACATACATGACAATCTAATTATTTTACATCTATGAAGACTGTTCATAATTGTATAATTGTTGTGATACTTACATCTCTGGCACACTATACAAACCAAAACATTGCAATGTATTAAAGTTTCCTATGCCACCTATCTGCTCATTGCACATATGGCTATTATAAGGCAGAAGTAACAGGACCACTAGTACAGTTCTTACAAGCCGAGCTACACAGTGTGACAGAAGTGTTGTAGGAATAAATGGAACATACACACACACATCCCTTGTAAAGGAATAAAAAAGGGAATAAAACATTTTAAAATATTTAAAAAACTTGCATTTGGGTGCTAGACAGGAATTTTAAGGAGTGTGAAGTCCAAGAGTAACTTACAGTCATCTTTGATGCAGAACTTCTGCCAGTTTACTGTTCTCTGGGATGCAATTTCGGCGCACGCTTTAAGGTGTTCCATCTGTAAGAACATATTTTGTTAATACACCAGTCTCCATCAAATGCCAAAAGGGGGGAACAATTCACTGTCCTGTCTTACCAGGTTAATCAAGGTGTCGTATTGCAATGCAGATCCAGAGCTCGCTGTCACCACTCCAGCTCGTAGGAAGATGCCATGTTCCTCCAACAACTTTTTGATGCCACGGACATGGGAATCCAATGTGTGCAAATCACGTAATTGTCGATATTTTTCTTTTGAACCACAAATAAACAAGAGGAGCTTACGGACTTGGCGACGAACAAATGGTGTCTGCTGAATCATCAGATACTGTAACAAGGAAGAGGATAAACCATAAGTATGTTGTATATGCTACAATATTAATGGCAGACATGCTCTGCACACTGCTGGATATATTTCTGCTGTCACACTCCCACTCTCTGGTCTCATTCCATTCTGAAAACTTGAAATTGTCTTAAATTTTACTTTTGTAACTACTACTACTACTACTTTTGTAGTAAACTAACACTTTAGAAAGAATAGCCCATTTAGAATAAACACAGGTTCAATAGACAACACCAACAAATATTGACTTTTTGGTTCTGAAACCAGATCTGTGCTGATCCTTTACAAACCTCAGACAGGAAGTAAAACCAGGAATGGTCAAAGACAGGTGGTGGGATTCTGGAGTTAGTGTCTGCAATCTTCTTTATCTGGTAAGGCAGACGGAGGACCATCTCTGTTAACAGCTGGGTGTAGGCCTGGAAAACATCTGATGCATGGCCCTAGACCAGGAACAAGCACAGTGTGTTTATATATAAGCAGAGAAGAAGCAACAAAACAATTCTGCTCAAATAACTACCAAAGTATTCTAAGAAAAATTAGAGGAGAACAGAGGCAATGCTCAACCTGGCTCCTAGGTAATGTAAAGTAATACTCTGTTAGTAACAATGGCTTAAAGGGGGCTTAGATGTGGCCAAGACGTATTGCCACGAAGCAGAACACAGAAGTGTTTAAGTGATCACCTCTTAGGGTTAAGGGCTTGTGCCCACCCCTGTGGTGGAAACGCTTCCGCAGTTGGGAAAAAGACCCAGGGAGGACACTTCCCATTCTAATGAATGGGACAGTCCTTACTCTGCGCTATTTGAGCAGTTCGCTCGCAGTGCTTATTTGAAGCTGCTGTTTGGATGCTGTTTTTCTGAGTCTTTGATAAATCAATCAATAGGGCGTGTTCTCGCTACATAGGCAAGCTGCGGAGAATCTGTCAGCAAATGTTGCGGCGTACATCTTTGTTACGCAGTGGCCTTATAAGCCTACTATAAGTTTACTTTGAACATTTGATTTAAAATATAGGGAATTATAGGATAAATAAAAAAGGATACATTTAGACATTTGAGATATTATACATTACTCGACAGTTCTTGGCAGTTACCTTGACATACTGTCTGAGAAAAAAGGGACTCATATCAGGTGGGGATGATGTAGTGTGAGGTTTCAAGAGTTGGCTGGAAGCCACAGGCTCCTCGTCGCTCTGTTGGCTTTTCCAGTAATCCAATAAAGACTTGAGAACATGGAGGCAGTAATCCACGGCACCGGAACTGAGCAAGGCAGTGGCAGTTGCACTGGATATCAGAGAGGACGACTAAAAACACAAAGCACAGGGGAAAACAATGTGAACGACTAGATTCTGCCTTCCACTGTGCAGACGTTACATGCAAAACCAACTGTGAGGGAAACTGTAAAGCACCTTTGTATTAGATTCAGATCATTTACATGAATGATCATATCATATTTAATGAATGAATACAAATAATGTATCTAATAAATTTAGCCAGGCATTCCACACCAAGTTTTCTGTGTGCATTACACGGCACCTTCCTCACCTCACAGATGGAAGATTTTGAGCCTGATTTAGTTCTGGACATAAAGACGCTAAGTAGCCTCATGACTACAAGATGGACTTCATTCAGTGGTGTGCGTTCATTCTTTCTGGAAACATCCTAGGAAGGACAGATCAAAGTATTAATGCACCATTCAACTTAAGAACTTGAGTTGCCCATTTACTACAATGTTACCTTTTTGTCCAAACCAAGCTCCGCAATAAGTTGAGACAGAAGATTATCCAGTGCTCCTTTATCTTTCTCATCTTCTCCATCCAGATCAGCAGTCAACATCAGCACCACCTGAGGGAAGATTGCAATGTCATGAAAAAGAAAAAATGTTACAATGTAGAGTGTGCATTTCTTACTGATTACATTGCAAGTGCTTACCTGCATGTAAGGGATGGCACGGACACCGCCAACATGTCGAAGGCAGGACATGGACTGTAGAAGGCGTTCTAGGAGCATGAGGCGGACCATGTGAAGTCTAAATTGTGGGAAGAAGAGTAGATAAAAAGGTGATAAATCCTCATTTGGTTTACAACCAAAAAAAGAAAACCTATTGATTAACCCCTGGGGCAATTCTGACCAAAGTTTCACTAAAAGTAAATAACATCGCCCCTACCCCACAAAAACACTGAGTTGGTGTCACAGTTGACCATCTTACCTTCCCACATATCCAAGATTTCCCCGTTTCTATCCCCAGAAACCACTAAACTCCTAAAACATGTTGCTTGCATTGACTGCTGCATCACCACCTTTTGAAACTATCATGAATAGAGCGGAGAGACTACTCTACTTCTCTCTACTTCCCCTCTCTTGTAATCCCTACAATGGCTTCCAATATGCCTCAAAATTAAACTTCTGTGCTTGGCCTTTAAACAACTTCACTAATTCATTCACACTTACTTCAACCTTCTATATAAAAACACCCCTAACCTCTCCCTCTGCTCACCCACAGACCTACTTACCATTTCTTCCTTCTTAAATCATCACATACAATTCTAACATCTCACAGGAACAGCTCAAAGACTGCTCTAGGGCTGCCCCAACTCCTTTGAACTGTCTTTCTGGTTCCATTATGATTTATATCACCGTCAGCATATTCAAACAATCCCTATAAACCTCTACAGTCTCACTGTGCCATTTGTACAATGACTAACAAATCCTTTTAAAGGCTCTGAAAAATCCTAATGCAAGTGGTTATCTAGCAACTCTTATTTAACTTCCCTGGTGATTTGCCTGGGGGCTGGCGCCATAGACTTCCATGTTAATGGAGGGGCGTCCGTTTCCCAGACCAAATCACCAGAGGAGGGATGGAAACGCAGAGTACTGATTTGAAATGGCGTGATGTGGTTGTACCAGGGAGGTTATATTTATTTAATGAGTCTAGATGAAGTTCAAGCTGCCAAGAGTAATATTTGTTAAATGAAATGTAGCAAAATCAGTAAATAGGGTAAGCATCCAGGTATAAATTAAAGATGAATTCAAATAGCCAGACAAGATTAAAGAAAATTACAGACTGGTGGCTTTCTCTTCAAAAAATCTTTATATATGTCTATTCAGTCCTTGCACTGTAGGCAAGGGCCCCTATACACCTTTAGATTTCTCTGTCAGATTTCCTTTTGTTTTACCAAAACCATTTAATATGAGGGACTTTCTAAACCATCAAGTCTACCTGTGTTCAATCGCAGAGGACCATATACTACATAGTTTTTGGTAGAGCTAAATGAGATCTAAAGGTGTATGGCCCACTTAACGCCATTCTGCCTGACAACCTAAGCGCCCCAGTGCATATCCTTTCCACCCTGGTTGATTCCCTCAATCCTGGCTGATGCACATTTGTGATATTTCATTGTCATCCTTAATTGGGCACCTGGATATGCCCCATTCCAAACAGACTATGCGCCACAATTTTAACCCATAAGTTTTTTTGCGTGAGTGGTCCCTTTGAGCTGTAAAAGAGAAAGTCTGAAAATAAAACATACCTGTTGCTGGTATGAACATCTCCTTCATTCTCTCCTTCTCCTTCTGAACCGTCTCCTTCATGCTGTCCAGTTGTGGTACTGATCGCTCCGGTACTAGAACTAATACTACCAGGCCCAGTAGGGTGTCCTTCTACTGTAGTGTCCCCATAGGCACTGCTTCGTCCAGACACTAAGAGAGAGACAACAAGCTAAGAACAGGTTGTACTAAGAGATCCCCTACCTCAAATATAAATACAGAAACAGAAGGAAAACAGAGACTATAAACCAACTATACAAACTTCAGACTGCACAAGTCTAGTAGTGTAACCCTGTACCCTTGTACAAGTAGTACAAGTAGTAAAATCTAAGTAGCCTTAACCTGACTCTTTGTTTGAGCTTTAATATCCTGTAAAAGTGAGAAAAGCCCATAGCTGATATTAAGGATCATTTCCATCTGCTCCTTCAGGTTGGCCCAAGACATTGGCCCCTTAATCAATGTGTATTAAAACCAATATATTGCATTCTCACTGTGCTCTAACAATACACATTAGTGCTTCAAAAAAGGTGATAATGCACAGAAAATAGAGAGCATAACCTGCTCACTACATCAGATGCCCAATCCTGAATCTTGCTGCATTAGATTAAAATTATACACCCCCCCCCCCCCCCCCCCATTTATAAAAAATAAATTAAACAAATATGTTAAGGTAAAATTCCCGATTTGCATAGGAGTTAACTGGTCAATAGAAACTGTTGCTTGGACATACTCATGAATGCACAGACAATTGCATCTACAAACACAAACTGAGGTATATTTAAAATGCACTTAGAAACTTTTACTGCTCTCTAAACCCAAACATGACAGACGTACCACTATGCTCACCAGCCACCGAGTCCACGGCACTGCCACCGCTCTCTGAACCCACGCTGCCTCCGTGGTCTGCTGGGGAGGTGCGCAGTGTGGAACCATCGGTTGCAGCCGTACTTCCTTCATCGTCTGATGCTGGAGCTATAAGCATGAGGAGAGCTGTTACAGGTAAAAACACAGTCTCTGACTACCGAGCCAGCAAAACACAACCCCCACCTTCCCAAACAAAGCAGCTGTGTTAAATGCAAAGCAACCAGACAGCCCCAGAAGCAAACTTTTGGCCCTGACATTTAAAAATTGGCATACACACAGTGAACTCTTCTAATAGCTCATGCTGTTAGATAAAACAAAGTGCAAAGAGTTTCTCAGTTACCTGATGCTGTAGTGTCAGACAAGGTTCCAGCATCTAAGGATGATGAGCTGGGTGCCTGCCCAGAAAGTCCCAAACTCTGGAGCCCCAGAGCACTGCTGCTGCTCCCTACAAAACAGTTATCAGGTTAACCGCTGTGAGCTAAACTAGAAAGATGCATTTAGAAAGTTTTTTTCCTGGTTTGGAATAATGTATCAACAGATCTGACAATGTCTGGAAATGTATGGAAAGTTTGCATTTCTGAAAGTAACATAATTTCCGTAACTGATAGATGTTGGAAAGGAGAGGTTGTGAATCCTCCACACCACTTTGTTGTAATACATTCACACTCTTACCCCCCCCCCCCCCCCCCCCAAAAATGGCTTCTGAAAAAGTGTATAGGTCAACAATTATATGTAATCAATTTATTAGCTTACACATAAGCTAATGCAAAGTGTTTTTTTTTTCTGAGAGGAAATGTATAAAAAAAAAATCATATATATGATATATATATAGCTGTATCTTCTCCAGTAACAACCTACCTTGCTGGTCTTGCTGTAGGCTCAGAGCTATTGCCAGTTCTACCATAGTCTCATCATCAGCGTCAGGTGGGATGTCCAGCATTGGTGGAAAGCCTTCTGCTCCGGCTAACAGAGCTTCAAGCGGTGAGGGGTTTCCATTATTCATGCTGTCTGCACTCTCCAGAACCATGGACTCGGACTGGCAGGACAATAAATCAAACAATGTTACATCTTCAAAGTGACGTTTTTGCTGTCATGCTAAAATTGTGAGCAGTGCTTAGTCAGTACACACAATTCTCACCACCATCTCAAAATCTCCGTGGTCGACTTCATTTTGCTCTTGGCTTGGTTGACGTACATGTTCTCCGTTCTGTATCACGGATGTCTGCATTTTATCCTCTGCCTCATCATCATCGTCATCATCCTTGTCACCTGAAAAACACCAGAGCTATAAAACAGTGTTTCTCCAGCCCCGACTAACCCAAATGGCTGCCTGCATGTCACATCACTATGACCACAACAATAACAGGAGACCCTTTCTAGCCAAGGGTGAGAGAAACCCAAGTGCTCACGGTTAAAGAGGTCCTTGTAAGGCGGAGGCATCCTAATTACAGCCACCCCTGAAGGAAACCAAGCTTTCCAACCTAGAGAGAATTAAAATGATGATGTACTGAGGTCTAGGTGGACACTTTCTCATTTTAGGTAGACAGGAGGATGCAAGGACTTCAGCTACTACAACATGGCTGCCCAGACAAAAAAAAAGCAACAAGCAATGAAAATAAACAGAAATGTACAGTGGTTGTTGAACATGGAGCACACAATTTAGGTAACTGGCATCCTTTTGGATTTGGACCTAGACATAACATGATTGGACAGTTGTACAAAAGGTCTAAACTCATGTCAAAACCACAGCATCCATGTGAGGTCTGGTTTGGATGATACATTTCTCACATGCTAAATGAACTACTGAATGCAACAATGAGGTGCAGACACACACAAACACAATGATTTAGCCTTTCCTTACCCATGGGGGTGTTGCTGCGTGGTGAGGAAGGTAGTGTCACATGGCGGCGTTTATTTCGAGGACGGAGGACACGGATTAAAGCCTGCTTGCAAGAAAAGCTTACTGCCGGATCCTAGAAATGAAGTTTTGGAAATTGACTAATTAAACAGACTAGTCTTTCAGTTAGAATAGCAAAAGCATAGCAGTCATTAAAAGATGAATTCCAGCTAAACATAAAATCATTTTTTTACAGGAATTGTTTCTGCTATTGAAGCTTTAGTCTATGCAGTATTGGAATATATACTACTTACCATCCTTGTGCATGTGTTGAGAAAAAAAATACAAATAAAAACCACAAACACATCACAAAAGCCCTTATGATGCCTTCAAAAATAACAAATATGGAACCCAAATATAACAAACTGTGCACCCCCTACTTCTCAAATGACATCACATTCTTCACTTACCGGGCACAACAACATCTGCATGTAAACTCTGGAGGCCAGGTTAATACAATCCAGCTCACAGGTACAGTATCCATGAATTATGTCCACCAGAGCATTGACAGTGGCTTCAACATGGGTGAGACCTTCAGTAAAAGGTAGACAAAATAAGTAAAGAAAGAGCAAGGTGCAACAAAAAAAAACGGTCTGATACAAAAGAGAATGTATTTTAACGCACCAGGTAGGCAAGCAGGAGCCAGAAAAGCGTTTTTCGGTTTAGATGCATGCAGCTTCCAAAATTGGTTAACCAGCTGATTGATGAAAGTGTAACTGTCTTCCTCTATGGCCTTGAAGGTCTCTTTTGCATCTTCACTGCTCTCTGTAGAGAACATTCAGATTGAGAAAACAATAACCATTATCCACACTTTTAAGGAGGATTACCTAAAGCATGGACTCACCCATCTCTGCCATGGGCAGCTTAGATTCTGTGTAGTGGACAAGGTTGTTTGGGCGCATTAGAGCAATGGAACGAGCAGTAATGACAAGTCTCTGGAAAACCTCTGGATCAAGGTCCTTGCCCTCTCGGCTGCAAGAATTCAAGCTTTGAACAGCATTGCTGAGCAAGGCCTGATCCTGTAAAGAAAGACGGTAATGTTAGGCTTAACAAACTTCAACTCAAGAAAACAAGAAATGTGAAAATCTAGAGATTTAAGTGCTTTTGTAACCTCAGACTTCTAACCACTGTCTGTGATACATTTAACAAAACCCACTATACATTTTAGTATGGTAGACAAGGGTTAGAAACTGTGGTAAGGGGGCTGACTTCTATTGTTTCTGCTCAATCAAGCAGAACAAGTACAAACCTAAAGGAGAACCTAGAGACTCTAAAGCCAATACACTAGTTGATTTTTCTATTTGATCAAGCAATAAAATCTATTGTTTAATTAGATAATTTTCAGTCATGTCCATTTTCCAAAATTCACTCAACTTATCAAAAATCAAGTATATAATCGAGCTTGAAAAATTTCAGTCAAAAGTATAAGTTTTTTAAGTAATATGTATATACCAGTGGTTCCTAAATTTTCCTTTCCCCCTTTTCTATTTAGGAACATTATTGAGCCCCTCCCTATTCAAACACAGGTTAAGAATGAGGGCAATCGCCCCCCCTGGAATACCTATGCCCCCACCAGTTTGGGAACCACTGGTATATACTTAGATTTTGCAGCATGCACTCATACCTTTATCTGAATCGGAAATTAATTGAATTGGTTTTGCATTGCTTAAACTGTGCAGTACTACATTCAATGAATGCTGGATTGACAGTCAATGTTTACATTGCAAATGCGAGTCAAATTGTAAATCGATCTAACAAAAAGTAGACGCGTGTATGGCTAGCTTAGCTGGATCTTTCTGGGTAAGGCTCCCGTTACCTTGTGGTTATGGTAAGCAGAACGGCTGGTGTGCAAGCTGGCTAGCAGACTTTTTGTCTGCAGCTGGACACTTGAAGGTGTTGGCATGGACAATAGAACTGTGGCCAGCTCCAAGGCTGAAGCTTTGTTCTTCTCCTAAAACATCAGAATTAAAGCAACATTATTAACAACTTAAAATATATTTAAGAATAGCTTAATGAAACGTCTGTAGCATGAAAAAAAAAATACCAATTCAAAAGGTCATAATTGTTAGTAAAACGGTCTGCATTCCAAATAAACAAGTTTAATAGGTAGAAAGAAAATGTCTTTAGTCTAACATCCCTTAAGAAAACAACATGTAGGTAAAGAAATGCAGTCAGTTAATAATAGCCACCAAAAAGCTGATATTTGTGAAACTTAACTATGTCAAGTCTTAAAATAAATGCTACAGTGTTTCCCCCATGTTAAGGACACGGTCTTTTTTAGAAGCCAAAAATATGAGACAGGTCTTATTTTCAGGGGGATGTCTTAATCTGAAGGGACTGACTCACTTTTTTGTTGGTTCTACCGGCCGGGTAACAAACTCCGTTTCTGTAAGGCAGCAGCTTGTCCTTCCTGGAACGGAGACGTGGGCACGAGCCTTTGCAGTCACTTCCTGCTCCGCTCTGAACTGCAGGCAGCCCAGACAAAGGCACACAGTAGCCAAATGGAAGATTCCGGCACAGATCGTGGGTGTCTTATTTGCGGTGAGTGGCTGAGTATTTCAAAGTTCCAAAGCGGGGGTGTCTTATTATCAGGGAAACATGGTAGATGGGGGGGGGGGGATTAGCTACAATGCAGACTAACGAATTTTGCTAAATTTGTTTACAAAGACACAAACCCAAAGACCACGGTATATGTAAAAAGATTACATAAACCAAATTAGTATATATGGCAGGCAAGAGTCTTAGGCAAGAGTATATGTAAGGATCCTTTAAATCTCAAACCATTGGGTTGCACCTATCGACAACTATGCCTTCTTTTGTTTATCTTCACAGCTGCTAAAATGGTCATGGCCAAGGCCTGATGGTCAGGGTACTCACCTTGGCCCAGGTCAAAGCAAAAATGTTGAACGAGAAAATGTATGCTATGCTCAAGTTTGAACTTACCTGGACCCTGTGGTTGGAAAACTACTAACTTCTCTGGACTAGATACTTTCAGCGTTTGCGGCTGTAGCACTACTATGGACGTAGGCTTTGGGATTATCCATTTTTACATGTTTACCATTCTACAGACTAACCAGGTAGCGGGACGAATACCTACTTGAGGAATGTCTGATTCTTCTCCTCTTCCCCTCCCTATCTTTCTTTTTTCTTCCTCTCTATTACTACAATGATATTGTGTTAGTTGATGTTATCCTTTTTACCCTTTTGGGTTTTTTTTCTCTTGTCATTCTGTTTATTGATGTTGGACTCTTGGTTAGACTGTGTTTTTTATTTTGTCCCTTTTTAACTTTAATAAAGAATTGATTGAAAAGGAAAAAGAGGACATAACCCATACATTGCAAAATCTAATCCTTCCGTCAAAGGACACCAATAAAATGGTTTCCTGTCTACTAAATAAAAGTTAGATGAAGGCATTGTCAGTTTTTTTTATGTATGGCTAGATTTTCTACATTCTTCTACAAACATTAAAGAGCACTTACCTTTTCAGGCACTGGTCCCAAGGCAAAACAGCTCTCCAGAGCCTCCAGGGAACTCCCAACAAGTCTGTGTAGGAACAAAGCACAGGACGTAGGTCTCCCAAATTCAACACAACTTAAAATTTTCTGCAACATCTTTTATATTTATTGGGGGAACTCTAAATCTAGAGACTATCTGTCATCAAATCACAAAGGTGAAAGGTAAATGCAAAAAAACAGTGCCTGGGTGCAAGCCAAGCCACTCAAAGCTGCAGGTCCGTGCCATTATCTTTGCATGTTGGAGGTGGGTCCATAGGACAAGGAATTACATTTTTCTTCAAGTTACAAACCCACTCCAAAAGTAAACAGGTAAACACTGGGATCAGGCTACCTTCGGCAAGGCATGTCTAACATTGTAAAAAAATCTATGCATGATTTCACACTCATGCCCCAAGCGGAGATACTGTTGCTGATGAGGATTGACTATGCCACACCAGAACCGACTAGCTACCCAGACACCGCCATGCACTGAGGGCCAAGAATGCAAAAACAAGCGCAAGAGGGGACACCAGCAGAAGACGGGGAGCGCACACTCATTCGTGCAGAGGAAGGAAGACTTACTAACCGGTCCAAGATCGTTAAGGTTTCTGGGTCAGAACTTTTGGGGAGCAAAGAAAAAAAACAAACAAAACAAAGACACACATGTGAAGCCAAGAGTGCTACTGGGGCTCAGAATTAGAGTGAACCCCAAAAAGGAAACAACACATGATATCAACTGAGCCAAGATGAACTCTTAATTCATCCTTCATCTCCTAAACAGCTCTCATGTCAACACCCCTTTGCTTACCTTTCAATGACTGTGCCGTTGGTTGAAGGTGGAGCTGCAGTCTCTCCATCACTTGTTCCATTGCCCTGGTTAAGATTCGATGGGCAGACGCTGCTCACCGATGCAGAGGGGAATTCCTCTGGTGGCTCATCAGGCCAACCAAATTGCTCCTTTGTCTTTCCATAAATTTTAATGGCATCTATCATGGTGACGCAAGCAGGATCCACTGAAGCACCAACTAAATAGATTGGAAAAAAAATTATATTTAAAAATTAAATATAAGCAGTGAAAGTAGCTTTACATGATGTGAGCCAATTACAGTCTCAGTATAGCTGCATCAGAGAGGTAGAAGAGAGTAAAAAGACCATGCTAACAGGAAGATAGAGTGACAAGCTTATCAGTGTGCTTTCTGAAAATACAGCAGAAAAATTGTTCCCTTTCCTTGCCAGTTAAAAGCTATGAAAATCTCAGGACTGGATAGATCAATACAAATTTTTAAACAGATGAATCAGCTTAGGTGTACGTATTTAGTCATAAAACTTGAACCAGCTTTAACAGCCACCTTACAGTTGCTGTATTATAATTATAATTTAATCTACTACAGAAAAATGATACAATAATACACCACTTAACTTACTGAATATTGTTAGTTTTTTGTCAGCTTGTAGTGCTTCTTCACGCGTAAATGGGAAGTCAAACCACCTTGCTCGGCTGAGGTTGAGCTGACTTGTGCGTCCAAACATCTCAATATAGGATGGTGCCCGTTCGATGGCTTGGGTGCCAATCTGAAGACGAATTCCAGTCATCACCATTGTACTGTTGTTGTTGGTGACTTCCAGAGTAAATCCTCCAGGCTGAAGAGAGAAAAGGTGATAAACATTTACATGGGTTCGGTAAACCAAACCTGCAGATGGAAAACGGCAAACAGACAATCTGTGTACCTTTGTGTTGGCGACATACATCCCAGTGGAATTAAGTCGATGCTTAATCTGTTGAGCATTGTACAGCTGAAGAAGGTCATTTCCACCAAATTCAACATCAGTCATCTGCTGATTGTGTTCAAAAAAGTCAATTGGAAAGGTCACCTGACTTGATGCCCGAGTCACTAAGAAAAAGGGAAATTTAACAGGTTACAATAGAAGTTAAAGTTGAATACATTCGCAAAACCCATCACTGGAAAACGGTTACTAGTCAGAATTTTCCTTCATTCACACACTCCTGTCTAGATAACCAGGGTAATTACTGTATCCTTTGGCCTTCAACATATCCAGGCTCAGTGCCAAAAAATATAATACAATGAAAAATATATATAGCCCAAATAACAGGTACAATAATCATTACTTCACTGACTCAAGCAGAATAAACAGTATAGAACGCATTCAGGTAATTGAACTAGCTTGGACTGAAAACAAGTTTTAAAAAAGAACAATGAGCTGCCCCAAATGCCACTTAGATTCATCAGATCGTCTACATCTGCTTTGGGTATGCCCACCCATTGCCAGAATTTGGCTGGATGTTTCCACCTATATGGCCACTATAACCAAAAAACATAGGGCATTGAAACTTTCTACTCCATTTAAACTCCCCCCATGACACTCCCTAATCAATAAATGTGTTATGAAAATATTTTTGTGAAACGGGAGCTGGAGGCACACCCAGCGATTTAAGTATGGGGCAAGTATTTCTTTTGCAAGAATATGCAGTCACATGAAATTATGAAGACCTTCCAGCTCACTCAACGATAAACCTTAGAGCAATTGAAAGGTACTCTGGGTAGGCTGCAAATACCAGCAAAGTAATGCTGGATAAGGGCAAGTAAAAGGACAAGTGTTTCAATTGGTCAGGGTGTAGGGAATTGGTTATCACATGGACAGCTGTATACCTTTCTAATATATTTGTCAAACAAACAGAAGTCTACGCAGCAGGTCTACAAGAGGTTTTAGAAACAACTTACTAACAGCAGCTGGTTTCCTCTTGCGAACAGGTTTCAAGATACTAATGCTGCTGCTGGGCTGTAGGGAGGGCTGGAGCCAGTATGAGGTGTTCTCCACATTGGCCATATAGATACGTAGACTTCCATCCTCACACAGGAGGATCATGGTTGTCCTCTGCTGATCATTGCTGGCTGTGTGTCGGATCGCTACCATATCCTGAATCTGATAACCAAAAACAATAAAATTAAAAGCTCAACTTTAATAACTGGTAAGTTTCTGTGATGTCTGTAGCTCCCACTTACCTTGGCTTTAGCAGGCAAGGTTTTAATCTCCTGGATCAGAAAGCTGTCTGGTTTTACCATCACTACCAGAGGGATCCCTGTGGTCTGCTGGACACAACACACTAATCCAGGATGGTTCATGACCTCAGACCACTGGCACAGAGCAGGTGTTGTCTTGCTTCCTCCATTGGAGCTAAAAAAACAAGGAGTTGTTGCATGCTGAAACTACAATGTGATAATAAATAGTGTCTCTAATTCACTTTATTTTACTTAAGACGACACTGATTTTGCGCATTAAAGTGTTATAAAAACTTCATGTACAATAAAAAGTCATGTACAGACACTCACTTGTTTTGTGTGTCTTTGGACAAATTTGTTCAAAAAGCAGCCAGGTATGTGTCTTGAGGTGGTTACCTTAGTTAATGGGATGGCATGGAGCCCGGCATGGAGCCACTGCTATATGCACATTCACAAATCACTGTTAAGCACATGCCTGCACAATGACATTCATGAGTGCTCTTGGGACATGTAGTGCAGGGAAGGAATCCTTGCATAGATAGGTATGCAAGCCATTAGCTTGGATATATATAATAGAATGCATTTTTAATAATGTGATGTCATGATACCTTTTACTTTAGGATAAAGAAATAAGGCACCAGTCTGTTTTAGAGGTGCTTATATATCCTACTTTATAGAAAGTGTTCTTTATTTCAAGTGGCCCTCACTGCCTCTCAAGATGCCACAATATCTATATATTTCCCTAAAGGACAAAATACGTTTCTATACAATCCAGTACCTAAAAAAGTAACTTAACAAAGTAAGTCATACTGGGTGAGATTACACATTATATATGTTTTGGGTATATAGGATTTAATAGGAAATCCTTACTCTCTGTGAACAGTAGTTTTTCACACTAAAATAAGCTGTAGAAAGGATATTAACCTCCTTGGCAGGCTCACCAATCCCTTTGGGCGACATAGACCTCCATGTTAATGGAGACTGCATCCCTTTTTCCCAGCCCACATCACCAGTGTCTCAATGATGCCAGTGATGTGTAAAGAGGGGGAGGGGAATTACAGCCTGTACGGTGCACATAAATAGGTAGTGAAAAAGCAGTAACGCCAGGGAGGCTATTCAGATCTCAGGAATAATACTGTGTAATTGTTAAAAAAAGAGGGGGCATGAGAATTGCAGAAATTTGTAGCATTTGTAGTAAAATATGTAGCATGAGATTCACATTTTACTGAAGAAAGTGAAATATTGAACACCAACAACAATCAAACAAATCTTTAACATCTGATTCTGACCTCTTTATGTTGATCGGAAACAGAAGAATTATTTCCAAAGTAGATCTGTTTATAGTGGCAGCAAAGGATTTGCCTTGGCAGTAACTGAAGAACAACATCTGCAACACGTGGGAATAATAGACAGAAACGCCACCTCCAGCAACCTGGCCGTTGCTATCCTGTACAGAAAAAGGCAAACGTTGGTCAGGCACCGAATCACAATCAGAAAATATGTTAACACACAACAACCATTTGACTCCAACCTTTAAATCTTCATGGTTAACTTCCAGGACGTTAGTGACATAAAATGGCCCCTGCTTGGCACTGCTGGACTCCTCCATGAGTTGAGTGTACACATAGCCCGCAGAGGACATAATGACAATGATATTTTTTCCCTCTTCGTTAAACAGGAAGGTGACATCTCTGATCTTGGAGCTCGGCAGCAGAAAATAGAAGGTTGGGCTCAGAGCATCAGAGGACAGGTCATACACCTGAAGGAAGAAGTAGATTTTATAGATGAACAAACATAGAAGAAGCAATATAAACAGTCATGGCTGAAACCTTATATTTGAGGGCTGATTATAACACTAAGGAGACTCTGCCTCTTGGCTTTAGGTATGCAGTAAAGACAGAAAAATCACATTTACAACAGCTTTTGGTCATAGATGCAACTTTCTGCCTTAAATCCATTTCTATTGGACAGTGAGGCTCACTATTATGGGTATTGCAATGCGAATGATATGTGGGTATAGGGATTAACCTCCCTAGCGGTTGAGACGAACCCTGTTCGTTCGCCGATCAGGGTCCTCTCAACTACAGGGGAAGCCGGCAGCGGGGAGACCCTATGCCTCTCCGGAAAGCTGCAGCGATTGTCTTCATCACTGCAGCATTTCCGGGGTTGCGGCACCCCCCCCGATCGCGTCACGGCGGAAGGGGGCGGCGCCATAGACCTCCATGTTAATGGAGGAGCGCCGGCTTTCTCTCTCACGCAGCTGGTGTCAGTAATGACACCAGCTGTGTGAAGAGCTCCGGAGAGATACCGGAAATGACAGGTAGTGTACTGTGTACACTGCCTCGATTGCTCGTATTGCGCAGTTTGCAGTACAATAGGAAGGTTAAGCTAGTCATACATGGATAGACTTTTGGACAATTTAAATATTGACTTTCAGTCTTACATCGAATGATTGTATCACACCACAGTGTGATCAATTTAAAAACTATTAATTCCGGTCTGTGTGCATGCGTCATAGTACAATTGGATAAAATCTATCAAAATGCCGTCAAATACTTGTACTGAGTTTACCAACATGTCTGGTCACTGCTCAATCGAATATGTAACTGTGTATTTATTAACATCAGTCACTACAAAAGGAGTTTGGTTTGTCATCTTGGTTTTTAAACATGACAGGAAAGTTTAGACAGCTACAGCAGTGGCATTTGTTTCCATTCAGTGCCAGGTTCTCCTTAAGCAGAACCTGTAACCTGAGAAGGGAGTTATTAAAACACTTGAAAGTACAGCTACATAGCACTAAGGTAGGAAAACAAAGCCTACTGCCTAAAGTGCACATTGGCTTATCCTACCATTCAAAAGGGGGTCAAATGACCACTTTCTTGGACTGTGCCAGGTGATCAGCATTTCCATTTAATCCAAGTATGTTTACATACCTTCAACACCTTTTTACATCTAGCACTTTACTGGACACATGGTTGAAACATTCCTTGTTTCTGTATCTTATTGGAACCATGCATTCACACTGGTTAGTTTACTCCACCTTTATTATATGATTATAGGCATCCTATGCCATTAAACAATGAATGTAGCTTGAAATCCCCACACAAAGTTTGCCCTTAAAATGCATTTATAGAAGCACTCACCTTTACAAAGTCAGCGGTGACGATCGCCAGTTCGGTTTGGGATCCGGGCAGCCAGACAGCTTTGATTATGAAGTTACCGGTAGCAAGTTGTGGGTGAAGCACTAAGTGATCAGACACAGATCCTGAGCTGCTGAATGTGAGGACATGACAGTCCTGGAAGAAAGAATGGATGACATGAAAACTTTATACACAATGGAGACAACAGTTACATAAAGCTGGTGTAGAATCCATACCTTCAGCCCACACACTGCTAGGTAATCTTCCTTGCAGGGGTTTCCAGTCAGGCTAAGGACTGTAAAGGGGACAGGGGCAGAAGCCAGTCTTGTTAAAGTTAGTTTTCTCTTGCTTGAATCAGCTTGTTTTAGGAGAGCAGAAAGCTGTAGTACTGTGATCTGGAAGAGGAAGAAAACATTTCAAATGGAGAAACTAGAGGTGCACCGATTGCAAATTTCTTGGCCGATTCCGATTTCCGATTTTACAGTA
>CM070038.1:39027184-39050285 GCA_036250615.1 Ptychadena robeensis | reverse complement strand
GCCCCCCATATAATGTGCCAGAGTCCAGCAGCCCCCCATATAATGTGCCAGAGTCCAGCATCCCCCCATAAAATGTGCCAGAGTCCAGGCCCCATGCTGGGCTCTGTAGTGCAGTCAGTGTGGAGGTGTGAGGAGGAAGTTATTCCTGACAATGCCAGGTAATAATATGAGCCGGGAGGGGGAGAGGCTGTGTCCTCTTTATCAGGGCTGTCCGTGTACACAGCACAGCTGAGAGGAGAGGAGGAAGCCGGCCGGTATCACCTCACGTGGCTGGCTGGCTGCCAGAATTGTATCTTTTTGTTCTGCTCGCTGCTGGCAGAGGCTGTGTCTGTGTCTGAAATTGTCAGGCTCGCTATCTCCTATTGCCGAGCAGATAAACAGAGTATCGGCCGGTCACGGTCATGGCAGATTATCTCAAATATCGGCCGGTTTCGATCTCTGGCCGGGCAATCGGTGCATCTCTAGGAGAAACGCATTATTAGGCTTAAACATATAATTACTTTAAGTTTTGACACCCGCAGTATTAGATGAGTCTGGCTACCATGCAAAAAAAAGACATTTCATAACTTCTACACTTCGACATATCATAACATTTGTCAACACCAAGCTCAACTTTAGAAAGACAGCTCACTACAGTAGATCATGATAATCTCTTAAACCTGAATTGCCTCCTTTAAATCGGTTACTTAAGGATACAGATTCTTTCAGTTGACCTAGCTCTTCCACTATCACTTAGAAAAAATGGTTTAACTGAAATAAGAATGCGCTAAACATGTAACAATTATTAGCATTGATAAACTTCAATTCATCAGCTCTTACCTTTCCCTTCTCATGGCTGACAGCCAGATGTTGTCGTCGGCCATGAGGAGAGGACAGCACACACATGGCCACCCGACGAAGAACATGGGCACTGATCAGCTGGCGAATTGTTTGTCCTTGGTCACCACTGTAATTCATTCTTACATTCTCAAAAGCCCCTTCCTGGGAGCCCAGTGTGGGAACCTGGAGAAAAGAAAAGATGGTTATTAGCTGAAAATCCACCCATGTAACCTGTTCATCCTAAACTCAAAAATCAACCATTACCATCAACTGGTCTGTCATCTCCACGCTCTTTTCCAGGGAGTGTAACTGGTCAAGGGCCTGCTGAGCTCTGCTACTGCTTCCCACTGCAGATGCTTGCTGAAAGTTATTCCGGATAGCATTCATCAGGAAGTTTAGCATGTCCAGGACCAGAGGTGCGAAAGAGGAATTTGCCTGAAATCACATTTTGAAATCAGCCCATTGATTGCAAAAAGATAAACCAAAAAAACCCAAAAAGATATCAAATTATTTAGATTGACAGTTTACTGACCACAAGACAGGGCACAATTAGAACATCATGAGTAACTTTCCACAGATGTTAATAGATATGCATACAGAATTAATGGCATAGCAATTGTATCCGAAATGTCTGCTTACCTGACACATTAGCTCCTCTCTGCAACCCTCTATGTTTCGACAAAGGCTGCTCCGCTTTGGTTTCTCATCATCACTCTTTCCATCACTTATTGTCACCTTCCCCTTGTCAGAGAGGGCAGAGCCTGGGTGTCTGATGGCACTTTCTGGTAGGCGAGGTTCACTCTGGAAGGCTGACTCTTTCATAGTAGAGCCCATACCACTACTCGGGGTCCTTTTCACCAGAGCCTGTAGAGATTAAATGCTAAGTGAGGTCCTGCGCCTGTCAAAACATCAGCTAGTCTATGATATGACTATCACTAATCAATATGCCTTAGGCTGCATCTACACTATGGTTTTCTGTTCAGTTTTTCTGTGCATAGACTGTGGGGAAAACCGGGCAGGGCAGCCGCCCCCTGTAATCCCCTATGGGAAATGACGTGCCAGTCTATACTGGCACGTCATGGCCGCGTCTTGGGGCGGCGCGGCAGCAGATTCACAATGGCCGGAAAGCCATGAAAACCAGTGCGTTTTCAAATGTTGCTGTAACTGTAAACAGCATTTAAAAACACAAGCGTCAAAATGTAACTACGAAAATTCAGGAAGCAGGAAGAAAGAGAGTCAAGAGAGGCAGAATCATTAGAAGGTAAAACAACTCCTACTGATATTATTTCATTTGTTCTGAGAAGCTAGAAATTGGTGGCCTAGGAATCGGTGATCTTGATTAAAAGAAATCTGTGGCACACCAAACTACCTGATGGTAACGCAACTCCTTGATTCATTTGCTAGATCTGGGCACCACTTATCCACTGTGAAGTATAGGTTTACTTCGTAGTCTGTCTACCCTGATCAATATTCATAGCTTATAGGTACTCAAAAAAACATGCAACAAAAAGGCTTTTTCCCCATTAGCCTAAACTGGTAAGAAGTGTATGTATAAGTATTTGTTGTACTTCTTATCCGCAGTAATCATTGCTATTCAAAAAAATGAACACTCACCAGGCAGCTTCCATCTTCCTTGGCTCCACAGTCACAGAAGAAGGAGCCATATTTGGCATAGGAAATTTCATGGTCCTTGTGACATACCTTGGCACAGACGGTGCACACACCTACCCCATCTACCATCTTACATGTGTGACAGTGATACCTACAGACAGACAGCCAAGTGTCAAAACAAATAAATATGAAACACGCAGAATACATAGTTTACATCATACTGCTAGCTCCGGTATTTATTTATTGTTTAAATAACAAGAAGTAAAATTGAATATGTTCTATATAGAATATTCTGTGTTTTTACATGTACAGTCGAATATTGATTACTTTGCACCTTGCTGAACTAGGGCATTAGGTTTAAATCTCATCCAGGGCAATATCTGTAAAGCGTTTTTATGCTCCCTATATTGTTTTACTGGTCATACAGATACGTTCCCACCAAAAACATACTGTTTGGTCAACTTCCTTCCTTCCAAATGAATGGTTATCGACATTAGACTTTTATTGCAGCAAGTGAATATTGTAAATGCAATGTGTTGTCACAGTGACATCTAGTGGCAGAATGTGAAATAGCAGCTGTATAGAAGTAATTCATTGCAAAAAATTGGCACTTGTACATGTAAATATTGCGGAAGCAATGCATGATACTTTCTTCAGAATCTTGAATATTCCAGATTACTAGGATGAAGCACTATGTTCAAGATCTTTTCGAAGTGCAGTGCTGATATTCGCAACTGCACACTTGTAGTGTTAAGTGATATGTTGCCACTATTACTACAATTGCATACTGCACAAAAGTTAATTTATCGCTGACTATTTTGCAGAGCACCATTTGATCAGTGACTGGATCTTATTATAAAGGCATAGGTTTTCCTCCATATTCGGTATAGATCACACTTGGGCAAACTAAGGCATAGAGGCCAAAACCAGCCCTTTAGTTTTGAATTTGTCACCTTGGTGTCATGACTCTCTGGCTACCCTCATTGCCTGCAATAAGAGAACACCTAGAGAATAATTGTCTGTATTAGAGGCCAAAGACTGCCTGCAATAATATGTTTAAGCTTCTCTGTCAAAAGCTTCTAATTTTTTTTTATTACATATTCCCTTTTTTTAAATATCCTGTCCTAGCGACGAGGACTTGGGGCCCCTATGCCGGGGCAGCCCTAGTCCAGTCCGGCCCACCCCTCCCCCCAGCATAGGATCCGGCCCGTATGTCACATTTAAAAACCCATTGTGGCCCACAAGTGCAAAAGTGTGCCCACCCCTGGTATAAACTCACCAATGTTGATTCATGAACTCTTTCTGTGTGATGGTGAATGTACATAGCTTGTTACATAAAGAATCTTCATCCTGCGTTGTACAGACCATTAAAATTAAAAAATTGCCAGGTATATTTAAAATATGTAATTAAGGGCCCTTTCACATTGTATTCATATATACAAAAACACATGTTTTTTTCACATTACATCTACAACCTCCATTTAAGAATTAAACTATAGTTCACAGCAACTGCTAAGGCATATCTTAATCCAAAAATGTAACGTAAACCCTGTAACTCATTAATCATTACAATCAGTGGCTAGTAGTTGTTACCGAGACTATCTTCATGGCATAAATTCTACATACCCATCCAACCTAGGACAGTTATTCCAACCTACACCCAGATGTTTTCTTTTTATGGCTATGTGTTGCATAGAGCTGTGCAGAGTTCAAAAACTTACAGAGTCTTCTGCCTGTGAATCATCCTCTTCAACTGCGAGCTCTTCAACCCAGTCTGAGTCCACCTCAATTGCTCGCTCCTCTCCATCCACAGGCACATGGCAGTGGCCCTGTCCTGCACTGTGACTCAAGGCGTTGGTAACGTCGGCCAGGTATGCGACAATGTGACACGTGCACTCCAGAACAGTGACATGCTAAAATATTACAGAGTGTTACAATTCATTCAACTGATTACCCTTGGGATTGACATAATGCAAAGTAAGTGTCTTTTCTTGTTTGCCTTGTCTTCCATAGCTTGCCAAACACACATTCAATTTTGTACAAAATAATGCAAAGTAAGCTCACAATGAACATATTTGCCTTATCCTAAGCCTTACACACAGGTATTCAAATTTAGCCTAAAGAATATCACTTTTTGCAAAAAGGTTGAAGGTAGAAGGAAGACTATAGTATTGGTACATACAGGTCCATAAAGAGTAACTTTGTTGTTTAGCGTATTTTCTCTTGTATGCTTTTAAACTGTTTTAGAACTAGCTAATAAGAAAGTCCAGACTTGTTTTTAAATTCCTGGAAAAACTTTAAGGCATTTAGTTACCCATCTAGCATGTATACAACTTGCAGGGTTGGTTGTTTCACTACACTGAGATGGCGACACCCACCGTTTCTTATGGCATCAGTCACAGTTGGGGACCATTCTCTGTCCTAGCTGCAGCGCTGCGATAACATAGTGCCTGGTACTGTCTGTGTTTGTGTGAAAGATGCAGCGTGAGAGATGCCGGCTGAAAGCTCTTTCATCTATCTCGCTCTACTCATTGGTTATGTCAGCAGGGCTCCGCTGTTGTAAACAACGCAGTACAGATTAAGGGATCCTCCCGTCTGCAGATCTTCAATCCAACAGCTCCTCCACCCCCCGGCTAATCTTCTTGCCAGGAGAGTGAAGACACTGACGGGGAACCTAGGCACCACTCGGCCAAGGGTGGTTGTGCATTCGGACCATAAGACGCAGACACTTTTCCCCCAGAATTCTGGGGGGACAAGCATGCCACTTAATGAGTAGGAGAAGAGAATAGGATTTCTATAAAAAGTATTTCTTAAGATGAGAGAATGCCACATTGCTCTGCCCAGTGAATGACCTACCTTTCCTTGCATTACGTTGTTGTTCAACTTCTCAACCACATTCTTTTGAGACAGATATTTTTTGCTGAAAGAGACATATTAGGGGGTTAAAGCCAGAGTTAAATGCTACTTAAACATACATTATAAAGGCACAGGTAAAAGTGGACACCTTTCAAGTTAATGAGTTTAGATTTAGGGGTTTCTAATGAATGACACGGTTAATGCTAACACACTCAAAGACAAAGGCCTTTGTAGAAATAAAAATATGTTATAGCTACTAAACCGGCAGCTTCATATGAACACTTATAGTTTGAAATCGGGATGTCTAACAAGCACATACATGTGTTACAGTTCTGGAATGCACTAACATTTGGGCAAAAAAACACTCACCATCTTGCCAACCAGTCCATGGCAGCATAGTGAAGCTGAAGATGACCTGCGCCTTGTCCAGCACTTGCCAGGGTAGCCATTACAACCATCAGCTCTGGGAAACCAGTGCCATCACCATTGGAAAGCAGTTCAGTAGCCATGGGGATGAGCGTACTGAGAAGCACTGTGCATACTCCTTCTCCAACTTGGCTGCAAGACACAAACATCGCATGTATAAACATAAATTGTCTGACGGAAGATAAACATATTGATCTGGCTGGTCCAAATCACCTGTTTTCTCGCACAATGTAAGCTGTGAGCAGCTGAAGCAGCTGCCTATTCTCCTGGACAATTTCAGCCTGGTCAGAGTCTTTGGGAGCTGGAGTAGTCATACGAACAAGCCAGGAATGTAACTGTGAAGGCTCCACACAAGCAAGTTGAGCTATGGTACCGCACAGATGCAATAAGCTGGGGCTCGGATTCTTTTCCGCTGTAAAATATGATAAAATTAGGATTAGGATTAAATACAGATTGAGGAAAAAACCAAAAAAAAAGGCACCCTGTCATCTCCTCCGGGGATGAACAGAGGCTAATTTTGCGATCCCTACCAACCCTCTTCTCTAACATTATTGACTTGGTGCATGACAGCCAGAATGGACACCCTCTCTTTAAAAGCTTCAACAAGCGGAAATGCAGTAAGGGCAGGTTAAAGTCCATTCACTGCAGTGAGCCCAAGAAAAAACAATGTTGTGCCACATCACATAGCAGAAAACACTTACTTAGCTGGAAAAGTTTAGTGAAAAGCTTCAGGACTCTGTTACAGAACTTGGCGGAGAGGGCCTCATTTGCAGTGGCCATCATGATTTGTACAAGTTCACCTCTGGAAAAACAAAAATGAACATTAAGTATCAAATTGCCTTAAGCCACCCACAGCAGAACAAGTCTTCATTTGTTAAACCATGAGACAAAAAAGGATGCTACAGAGAACACATTGCAGGACTCAAGCAGGACCACATGGGTCACATATAGGTGTTATGAGCAACTCCACCCGCCCTTCAGATTTCCCCTCCTCACTTTAGTTTACTAAAATTATATGATGGTTGACAACTAACATACCTTTCAGTAAAGAAATCTTCCATGGCTTTGCGAGCCTGACTGGTTTCCAGCTGCTTCTCCAGGTATTGCAGGCACTCCTCTAGGATAGACTCATCCAGCCCACTACAAAGTAACATGCAGCCAGTCAGTAAAGAAGAAATAAACACCAACTCCAACCAAAACTAATGGAATGTCCACTGCTGTTGTTGCCATTTGCAAGACTCCTCCAAACAGTTCATTTGAGAAGTATCAAAACAGGATGTAATCAGAAATCTCTTTGAAAATGGATCACAGATATAAACTTTATTTATTAAAATCTTAGCACCACTTCCATGGCTATGATATACTTGATGGCTATGATATAGTAAGGGAGAGTCACCAATACTAATTCCTAATCCTTTCCTAAAGGCTAAAAGGTTAAAGCTGGTGTTTTTGTGCAGGTAATAGATTTTTGTTTTGTTGCTTGATTTGGCGAATCGGACACCTTGACTGACCTGGATGGGTCGGAGTGATTGGCAAGGATATTGTAACATCCAGTGATCAGCTTTTCGTATACTTTAGAGAGAAATTCATCCGACTCTGAAGGTCCAAGCACCCGCTCCAGTGAGGTACTGCACAGCTCTGCCACACTTTCAGTGCTGCTCTCCAGAAGTAAAGGCAGCAGGGATTGGGTCAGCTGACGGGAGTTCAGGTCCTCGGGGCACCAACTGCAATGTTTAGTGGGTAAAATGCATAAGACAAAGGGTAACAATAAAAAAAAAGAAAAATGTTTTAAATTGTCAGCTGAGGTAAGACTTACACTATGAGGTCGCCGGTTAGGCGAACAAGAGACAGAAGGACATGTTTGAGCGAAGCAGCCAAGGAAAGGCTGGGACTACAAAGAGTGCCTAGGTGAGCTGCTTGAACGGCACCAATATAACTCTCTGAAGGGATTGTGTCATTGGCAAAAGCATTCCGCTGAAAGAAAGAAAAATAATCAAATTAAATTTTCCTAATTATAACAGATATCTATGGAGACTCTACAGAGAGAATGCAGAAATAACCTCCTGGGCAGTACGGGCTTTTCGCTGCATTTTTCATGGAGTCCGGGCAATCGCAACGGAGTACACTGTACTCCGCCATGATTTCCTGCTGTCCTCCTGGCTCTCAACACACCGCCGGTGCCAAAATAGTTGTGGGGAAAAGCGACGCTCCCACTATTAACATGGAGGTCTATGGCGCCGCACCCTTCCCTCGCCACGTTTGGCGTCACCGATGATTATGGACTTTGAAAAGATGTGATGGGTTACACTATTAAAATATAAAGCATGCAAAACACCAGACAAACATATAACAGGGGATGGAGAGGAACCTGTGGATAAACCTAAATGGGCTCACCACCCCCTACCAGACAAAACAATGAGCTTGAAAAGTGCAATACTTGATAGCATAATGAAGTCATGACTAGCACAATGAACAGTTGATTTCTTTTATGGGTAAAAAGAAAATCCATTATACCCAAAACATGATAGTGTTTGAGAAAATAAAATATCTTTGGGGTGGTGTCTTGGGTATGACTCCCCTCCAATAACACTGACTAGTAAATTTGTTTCTTGAAACTAAAAAAGATCAAAAACCAATGAGTAGTAAATTAATGGACTTCACACCAAACATTCAGGATGGAAATTTCCATTTTCAACATTATGCTTAATATTGCAAATAAGTACTCACCCAAGACCCAATACTTGGGAACTCATTAGTGTGAATGTTGTTCCAAGTCTCACACAAGGTCTGTACAGCAGTAGGCAAATTCTGAATTAAAATCGGTCCTGAAATTAAATGAACCATTTGTTATTAAGAGTCTCTCCTAGCTCGAAGTTAATGAATTCTCACATTATCTATTCTGCAGCTGCAATTTTAAACTTTCATACCCAGTGTGTTGGCTTTGCAGCGGGAGGAACCAATAGCAAGTACAGCAGCATAGCCCTGAAGTTTCTTCTCATCTGATCCTTCCTCTGGCAGGCTTTGCAGCAGGTAGCAGCGGGTGAGAGATGCATACATATCAAGCAGCTGTAAGGCTGCTGGAAGGAGGTTCTTGGCCACTTGGGAAGATTTGTGAGGGTCCGTTTCTGCAGATAGCTTAGAGAAATGTTCATCCAGCGACACTTGTACCTTGCAAATCACAGCGTCCAGAGTGTAAATGCACTGCAGGTTAGGTCCCTTACGAAGTTGCTCAAAAGTGTATCCATCAGAGCTGCAGTATGTGGAAATCTGCAACAGAAAGTTTGAAGGCTCTGTTCTTAAAGTCTTAGACAAATGAGACAACATAAAATAAAGTTGGACTTTCCTCATACCTATATATATTTGAATAGCTTACCGAGCACCACAAATATTCCTTTCTTTTACTCTACTGGTACCATGTAAGCCAATGGAGTAACAAAATGTCTTGTGTAAATGCCAGTTGGAGTTTTAGTTGAAGCTTGCACATAATTAATGGATGATTGGTCCCTATGTAAGTAGTTGCAGTTTCCTTCATTATCTGAAGGTACTGAAGAGGGGAGGCCAGGCAGCATTTATCAGCATTGGGTTTTTACAGTACTGCGTTTTCTCATAGAATACCAATGTTACCATTCACACTGCATGAATTGTGTTTTTAAAAAAAAACACCCTGCTGCATGCATTTTTCAAGCTTTGTCAAAAAACGCAAATTTGGATGGAATATGCAAAACACATGTGTTTTTGCTTATATGCAGAAACGCATACTGTTACAGGGCTAGATTTCCAGTATAAACACATGGCCAACACAGGAAGTGAAGGCAAGCCAGCACATGGGTAATACATCACTTCCTGTGGTGGAGACCCCACCCCTTCCTGGGCGGGCATCACCGGGCTAGTGAGGTGGGGATGTAGGCAAAGGTCAGTTTGGAACTTGCAAGCGGAATGAGAGGATGGGCAGATGAGGACCGTGTGGCATGATCTAACAATCTTGGCTAAGTACCCTTTGTTCTTTATTATTATATCTATAGGCCAGTTACATTGTGTGTGTACTTACATGACCATGAAATAAATGTAATGTGTTATTGTTAATTGTAACATAGTAAAGGTGTCTTGTATGTTATATCTGCAAAGTTTCAAGTAATTCCTGGTAATAGTGCTTACATATTGTAGTGGGAGACATAACTGAGGCTTATATTACCACCATCCTAGGATAATAAGGCTGAATATTGACCACCATCTTATGATACGTGGCGATATCCGGCCTTGATACTAATAAGGAAAGATATTGCTTGGGAAACGGTATTAAGCAATAATCTCTCCTTTATCACATACCTTGAAAAAAATGCAGTGTGAAAGGGCCCTTAGTATGTATAATATTTTATTGAGAATGTCAAATTCGGCTCAATGAACAACAACACATCTCTAACCTGTCGTGAGATGTATTCTTCTGCCACTTCCACATCATATTTGATGGAGTTGCACTTGGTTGATGTCTGTTCAGTTAGTGGGGCAGCTCTTTCCTGCTTCAACCCTTGCCTCACAAGATGATCCTAAAGAGAATTCAGACTCATATTACAACATGCATGATCAACAATACAAAAAAAATCATTTGGCAATCTATATGAAGATTTAACAAAAAAAATTTCATAGATGCATACCTTTATCCAAAGTTGGTAGGATGGGATTCTGAGCCGTGAAGCCCAACGTAAGGTGTGTAAGATTTCACATTCACTAGGACCAGGCACATTCTGTGACAGCTGTTTCATGTAATGCCTGGAAGGGGGCAAGATTCCCAAAATCCTCCACAGAATAAGAAAGTGATACTGAAGAGCACACGCCTCCTGAAGAGAGGAAATTTTCATTTATTGAATCAGCAAAGAGTCAAAGAAAGGCAGAAAGATTACAGAAAAAGTAAATAAGACAGCTACCCCTCATCTGTATCTCTGAAATTGTCAGATAGGCTGTCTCAACTGTATATCCTGCATAGGTGTTATCTAACACCAGTGCGCATAGCCTGTTTTACACCTGAACTCTCTGATAAATATCCCAAGTGTATGGCTACACAGGGGAACTTTTACCACCTCATTTGGACCTGCCCGGTGTTACAAGACTACTGGGCCCGGGTGATTAAGTTTCTCCATGATACTATGGGGTCCCCCGTGGTGCTTGATCCTAAATGCTGTGTTTTGGGCTTGCTTGAGAGGTTTGGCCTTGCCGGAGCAGACTATCAATTCCTATCCACTGTACTGTTTTATGCACGTAAATTGGTAGCACAACTGTGGTACAGTCCCACTTCTTCTACCCTGGAACACTGGAAGCAATTTGTGAATAAAATTCTTCCATTGCTTAAGTGAATTTACAAAAACAGGGGTAGGGAAGGTTAATTTGATAGAATCTGGGGAGTCTGGATGTCTAAAGTGGATTCCTGCTCAGAGGGCAGATGATGCTGCTTACATGAGCTATGGGGTTTATTGAAACTGCTTCATCAGTTACCCGAGCATCATTGGTTACCCTTCATGGGGATTTCAAGAATGTGGTACCACACACCATATGTTAGATCTGAGTTTAACATGTAGTGAATGCTGTTGAAATATTTGTTGTTTTTCTGCCACAAGGGAAATGGGAATCTGGCAACAGACAATTAATTGAAAGAAAAGAAGGAAGAGTAAAGAGAACACACAATAAGAATTGTGTGTGGAAATAAAATTTCAGGCAGGCTGTCAGGCTTTTGATTTCTCACCAGTGCTGTGATAGTTTTGTTCTCATTTCTTCTCAATGTGTCTAAGCGAGATCCAGCAGCTAGTAAAGATATAAGCGCGGTGTACAAATCATCGTACTTAATGGCTCGGGAGAAGAGAACTTCACAGATCTGACCAAAAAAAACAAATATGGACAAAATCAGGTTTTAATCAACTTCTCAATGTGTCCTCAGTTACGTTCATGACTAGGAAGAATTTACCTCACTATCCAAGCGATGCAGGTCATCTTCAGAGGCCTCCTGAGAAAGTATGCTGTAAAATCGGGGATGTGGGGCATTATCTGGGGGGAGAAAAAAAAAAATCTGTACACAGACACACAAACACTGCAAAATCTGCAGAATTTGGAATAGTACAACAACACCTCAAAATTCTAACCCAAAGGCTTAGATCCCTTACCTGATGTACAATGCTTTGCCCAATTTTCTTCTACCTCTTTAAAGCCATAGTAGAGGGGTGAGGTGCGGCCAGTTCCTTCCTGGGGGGCCCCAGAGCTAAGAGGAGGGGTGAGCAGATTATACTGCACCTGTAAAACAGGAAAGGTTTATAGTGATGGAAACTGATAACCCATAAGCAACTCCAAAAGCACAAAAAGAGTAAAAAGGGCAAAACACAGTATTTTTTTGTGATCTTCCTACAGCTGATCGTCTCCTCATAGTGAACTTACAATGGCTGGTTGTCGGCTGTATCTGTGGATAAACAGTCTAAAAACAGACAGCACTCCGCCCGCTTCTGTCAGACCTCCCACCCCAATAAGTGGAAGGAAAATTTTCAAGGAGAGGAGAAGAGATAGAGGAAGCATATATCCACAGAATAAATGGACAAAAAACAGTTCATTGAATGGCAAGTCCTTTTGTACAGTTTTCTGTTCAGCAAAGGGTGCAGAGAATAGAACAATAGGCAACACCAGTATTTAAAAAGCACCAGTATTTAAAACTAGCAGTAAAAAGTAAGCAGTTGCTTTTATAATATCACACTACAGATGTACAACTGTGAAGCTAAAAATGCACTTTTACTTTTTGGAGGAATTCAAGACAAAATTTCTTCTGCCCAAGTTCACGATTATTAAAATAAGTAATCTGTGGAGTTTTCTGTACATACCTGCTCAAATAAATAGAGCGGAGGTTTGGAGTATTGGTGCAAAAGATAGTCAAACACCAACAGAAGTCTTCCAAGGAGTAGAGGCACGCCCAGCAGCTGAGATTCCAGGTTACTGGCCAGCTCCTGCAGCGTCTGAATGCACAGCAAAAGAATAGTCTGCCGTCCTCGATCAGACAGGTTGTGGAAAATCAATAGAAGCAGCTGAAGATGGTCCACGTTGACATCGTCCGTGTCTCCTGGCACTACACCCTGCAAAGCATTTTGTTTCAGGGTTCCAACAAATCTTAAAATGAAAAACAAAATATTAACAAAATGATTATTTATTAAAAACAAAGCATTTATTACCCCACAAGGTAAAAACAGAGGCAGATATAGAAGTTGGAGAAGCAAAATGGCAGGCAAATGCATATTTACAGTTAAAACAAAAAAAAATTTCACTCCGCCCTGAGATTTACACATCCCAGAAAAGCTGCTACCGTACATACATGGCCTTTCCATAGTATCCGAAAATATATTTACACGTCTTTTAATAAACAATAAAAAAATAAAATGTGTGGATTTCATAAATATACATCTGTTTAAATATACGAGACTCACCTTTCCCAGACTCGCATACATTCTGGAACATCAGGCTCACCCTGGACACTGGCCTTGTGCTGCCAGAGAAGGAGAAGTCGGGACAGCACAGATAGACTCTGGGGGTGGATGTAAAGTGGCCAGGGGCCCTCACTTATAGGAGCAATACCGAGGTGCTGAAGAAGTGCATTCTAAATTGCAAAAGATTAGTTACTGAAGTTAAACATGGATCACATTTTGACAGAACACATTGCATTATAAGTTAATGGCACCACAAAAGAGCTGTGCAAATCACAAAAAACCTTAGCGTGGTTATGAAAATGCATAATCATTTGAGCCTCACCCTACATTCATTTCAACACAGAAGGAATTGCAATTAACAATTCTGTACTGAAGTGACCATTCATATTGATCACTAAAGTCAGAAAATTAACGATTGGTTTCTGTTTTAATGGTTTTTGACATCGAAAGTAATGTAATTTACAGCAATCAATCAATTACACAAACCCAAAACAATTTATCTGTAATCAATTATTCAACATGCCCAAATTCCTCTACATCTGAATAGAAACTAAAAAAAAATGTGGTCTTCTATGTTCCGTCCATTGCTCAATACCCTTTAGACCAGTGGTTCTCAACCTTTTTAGACCCTAGAAGTGATGTTGTAAAGTGTCACCTCCTGTATTTGGAACACAGTGTTGATGCAGAGTGCCACTTCAATGTTCCAAATACCAAGAGTCACACTCCGCGACATCACTTCCAGCATGATCCGTTAAGTGTAATGTCCCCTCCCTTATATTTTCCCACCCCGCACACCATTTACATGAATGTCAGAAGGGGGAATCACTCTAACTTCCCACACCGCTTGTGGGCATCAGCTCTGCTTGTTTCATTGTCCTCGTCGACCCCTGCAAAATGGTTGCTCAACCCCCAAGAGGGCCCAACCCACAAGTTGAGAACCACTGCTTTAGACTAAATTGTTTATAGAAGAGGTAATTGGATGAGCGGTGTACCCAGTCCAAGGAAAGTCTAGCTATAAAATTGCTGAATAAACCTTCATGGTTGCCAGAGTTTCCAAGCATTACAGATTTGGGAAAGTCTAGATCTGAATACACAAACTGGAATTCATTTTTGAAGGAAAAACCAGGAAGGTAAACTGATCTGAGTAGTATCCCATTACCTTTTAGGGATCAGTATGTGTTTTTGTTTCTTGTTGTATAAGCAGCAGATTTGGGGCATTGATATAATTAAAAACTATATTCTGGTTGAGTTTGATGGATAGCTTTGTAATAAGAGAATGCAGAATTTTTTTTTATTTATTTACCTGCAGTGTTGGAGACTGAAGATCAGATGTCACCAGACAATGATTAAATTGGTACAAAGCCACAGCAAAATCATCATCAGATGAGCCTAAGACACAACATACATAAGTTAGAATAAAAACTAAAATGAATCAGATCAAAGCATAAAAGTATCAGGTGAAAACTAACCTTTCAGACCATCCTTGTCCACGTCTTTTATGATACAGGCCAGGGTGGACATATGCTGCTCTGTTAGTGACACACTCAAGTAGTTTCGAATAAAATTGCTGCGGGAGTTCAGCATGCAGGTGGTAATAAAATTTAGTGTATTCGAAGCAAGGCTAAGAAACTAAAAGAAGGAGATATTTTAGAAGTCTGGTGGAGAATACAATTATGGCAGCTATCATTTTAGGACGACCCATACCAGCTCTGGGTCCTTGCGGCTGGCCAGGATATTGCCATTTCCTGCTGAGTTCTGCTTGCTCGGGCTTTTGGCTCTGGGGGAGCTTTCAAGAGGTGGAGGAGGAGGAGGTGGTGGGGGAACCTTCTCTTTTGTTGGGGAGATGGTCTCCTCAAACCACTGTCCCAGAATTGGCTCACTGTCATCATCTACATTCAGGTAACAAAATATAACAAATTCAATTTAAAGCCAAACTGTCAAATGCACACATGAAAAGATGCAAAAAAAAACACTGGAAGTATTTAGACACTATTCCAAAAAGTTGAATTCTTGTGTTCTAGTCCCCTCTATGGCCACAGGTGTATAAAATCAAACACCTAAGCATACAGATTACTTCTAAAAAGATTTGTAGGAGCTCAGTCACTTTCAGCCTAGTATAATGATGATGACACCAGTGTAATAAGTCCATTACTGAAAATTTCCATGCTACTAAATATCCTGCGGTTAGTGGCATTAGAAGTGGAACAACTCAAGCAACCTGGCCACTAAGTGGTAGGCCATATACAAAGGGTACATAGTGGGGTCAGTGCATACGGAGTCAACTTTCTGTAGAAAGGAATGAGCTATAGCGCTCCAAAATGTTATGCCTGTCAGTTTAAAACAGCACCAAACTTGTGCCAAATGTAAAGCTTGGTGAGGGGTGGAAGGGGAGGCTTTAGGGAACTGTGAATGCTTTAGGATAACAAGAAATTTTGTAAAATTTTTAGCTCCTAATGTTGGGAACAGTTTTGATCTCAGTTGGGCTCATGTTGCCTAGCAGACAAACACAGCAGTAGCAGAGCAAGTGGATCTTTTCTTTGCAGGGTGTATGTTTACAGGTGGATTTTCTCTTCTGCCTGGCTGTCATACAGATGCTTGGCTGAGCAGGACCAGGAGGGGGGAAGCTATCAGAAGCAGCCTCCGACAGCTTCCCCACCTCCTAGAACTCTCGCTGTGTGAAACGAAACATGGAGCTCAGAACAGCGAGTTGATCAGAGTTCTGCCTCTACCTTAGGTAGAAAAAATTCAACATTAATCACACAGAGTATATTACCTTGACTGCTGTCTTCCTCTGTGCTACTGAAATCATCTTCGTAATAGGTGTTGGAGTCAGTGGAGGCGCTGGCATCGCTGCTCATAGAACCTTTCCTCTGCCGTTGTAAGACACAGGCCTGCATGACAGGTTATAATGTTACCCACTTGCTGCCTGTCTAGTTATAACCAATCTTTAACCAGTTCATCAAACTGGTCACATCTAGTATTTGACCATAACCATAATTTCCTATGTAACAAATTCTCCTATACAAAATACTTATACACTATTCATTGAGTGATAATCAGAACTACAGTACAGTCAGAAACCCACTGTAAAGATGCATTTTCAGGGTGCATTTCCTTTCAGTGATGCTCAGATCCACTGGGTAAGAATGATTTTATACTTGCATGTAGACGATTCAGCTCACCTTCCGATAAGATGTGGACAGGACAGTGAACAGCAGGTTTGTCAGTGGAATGGAGTCTATGAGTCGCTGTATTCTCTGAATGGGTGTGCTCTGTGCTGTGATGCTAAGCTCTGCAAGAGGCCCATCTGTATCTGATGTTTGCTAAAAGAAACAAGAGAGAAATCAGGTGAAAAATACTAATGGAAGGCAACAGTCCATTGGAGAAAAAAATTAATAAATGATTGAACTTCAGCTAGTTAGCATATAGAAAGGGTTCTAAAATGTGCAGCTCAAGTAGCCATACATTATGCAGCATTTTTTTAAATGTTAACTACCAATACATTCAAACAATGATTGGGAATGACTATTTTTGAATGCTGAAGAAGGCAAGGTATGTTCCTTATGAACGATCACATCAGAGTACCAGTTTTTCAGGACCATAAGACGCACTTTTTCACCCCAAAAATTGGGCGCAAAAAGTGTCTGCATCTTATGGTGCAAATGCACGACCCCAGCGGCCACTCGGCCGCCTGTGGTCGCACCTTGGCTGCCGGCCAGCTCTCCCAGCACGGAGATTAGCTGGGGGAGCTGGAGGAGCTGTCAGATGTGAGATGCCGGCTCTCCCATTTGAACTGTGTAATTGCCTATGCCAGCCCACGGACACAGAATCAGTAACATTGGGAGAGGAGAGAGAGCAAAAGACAGCCCCCCCCCCTCCTCCTGTAAATCAGTGTAAAGTATGACGTTCTGCTGAGACTGTACTGCTGCTAGTGACACCTTCTGGCTGAATTGAATATTTCATCCATTAAATTCAATGCATTAAAAACTGGGTGCGTCTTATGGTCCGGTGCGTCTTATAGTCTGAAAAATAAGGTATTTCCCTTATTCATTCTGCTGGGTGTAATCACTAATGGCAGAGAGTATTTGGCCTGGCTACTGGTTCAACATAAAACAATTTTTAAGTAATAAAGATAAATGATCAATATCAAGCCAGTATTGATGTGTTTTAGCAACATAAGAGTGAGATGCATTTAAACAGGGTAGATTGTGTGTCTTCACATAAAATCTGATCTCTCAAACGGTGGCATAGTGAGGACGCAGACACTCACCTTGTGTAAAGTCTCTACTTGTAGGTCTTGAAAGAGAGAAGTGAGTAACTTGATGGCATGGTTCGCCAGTACTACAGACAAAACTCCAAAGCCTTGGTGTCTGTTGTAAAGAAAAAAGTAACAGATATGTGAAATGTACCGGAAATTTTTCTTTGAGCCCATTGAGGGACAAGGGGAACAAAAGCCAATGGTTAAAAAAAAAAAAAAAAAAAAGAAGGTTAAAAAAAAAAACCTAAAAAGAACAGAAGTGCATATTATGCAGCATTAAACCTCCTAGGTATTCTGCCCGAATTAACTCTAGGTGAGTTTTTCTGCGAATAAAAAAAACTTACCAGGCGTTAACTACAGGCAAAGCACTAGTCCTTCGAAATTCGCCATGCTATGGAGAGCACCTGGGGATGTGTTCTGGATCTCCCAGTAGGTTAATGTTGTGCCTGCATTAGATTACCTTTAGGCATATGTCATAATTTTTTTTTACCTGTTGATCTAGCCAATAACATACATCCTGTTCTAGGGTTGCTCTACTGCCTTTACACTATCAATGAATATAAGCTTGGTAGTTGATTTTTAAAAATTGCACAAGTCATCCAAATAAAATAAAATACTGTGCAGAGATTGCTGCATTGCTCTCTGGCTGCTCCTTATCCATTGGTGGTGCCCTGTAGTTGAGTAGCTGCTTTGGGTGGATTTTAATTTATTTAACTAGCTACAACCCCAGTCCTGATTACGTTGCGGTAAGTTATACTTTTGTTGCTTTTCCCCCCCCTACAATTCTGGATTATATAGCTTATAGCTATGCAGGGCTATTTGGACAATAGGTGACTAACACATACATACATACACACACATATATATATATACACACACACACACACACATTTTAAAAATCTTTCAGATCGAAATATAACAACAAACGTAGTGTGGGTCCTGAAGAAGCTTCAGTGAAACATGGTGACATACACACAAACTGGATAAAATGTTATTACCTTATTGGATTATTATAAGCCATACAGGACTTAGTTTATTATATGTTTTGATTTAATGTAAATATGTATTGTCCATTTTGGTAAGAACCACTAAATTCTAAAGATAATATTTGCATCATACCTGTCCATATAAATCCCAGCAAGGGAAATTTTGTGTTTCAATATGTGTCAGTGTTACATGGTTTGTCCCAGTTCTGTTCAGTTCAGTGTTTTTAAGGTAAACCGAGAAATGGAGTCTGGTAAGCACTAGATGCTACGACTCTTTATGCAGATTGAAACAGAGCCCCACAGCAGCAATCCGCATACAATTTGCATGCTAATGATAAAAGTAATGATCTCATTGGCCATTACTATGTTAAAGTATGCAAAGCATGCAAACATGTGAAAAACAGGGACAACTCCAAAACAGTGCTAACCCAAAGTTTACACAAGAACTCAAGAGGACCAGGGACAACAATCAAGAAAAAGTAAGGGCTTGTTTCCACTAGTGTGGATGGCTAATACAAGTAAGGGCTGACAGGGGTAAAACCATGAGCTCTCTGAACCTTCTGATAAATGTGCTGGGAGATAAAAAATAGTGCTATAAAGTCTAGACACAGACACAGTAGGAAAAAAAAGAACAAAAGGAGTAAAACAAAGTAATATGATCTTGGTTTACCCATACCCTTTGCCTGGGCCAAGTTTTGGGGAGCCAACTCCTTCCTTTGCCCGTGAAATGTCCCGGACTCTAAGTGCAGCCAGTGGGTCTTTCTCCTTTCCTTTGTCTGCTAGGGCAGTAGGACTAAGGTTAAGAATGAGGTAAAGACTGTTCACCAGACACCAAGCTCCCAGGAGCTGGAAGTTTTGATAATGCTACAGAAAAAATATATATAGATTAGATCAAGGCTTAGAAAATTAAAAACCCTCCACCTTTTTAAAAGTTTTTAATTACCATAGACAACACAAACCAATGGCAACCTTAGATGAAACATTAATGAAAACAAAAATAGATGGACTTCTCAGTTCATAAAGTCACACATATATATTGTATTAACGGCCTTATGGTATGTCTCCATTGTGTTATCGGCGCAGATACCTGAGCCGATACACATTACCTGGGGCATCGGCTTCGTCGGGTACCCGCCAAGCAATGCGCAAAGCGCAGGGGTCCCGACGTATCACACAATGCTGTGGAGTCATACCCTTAAGGATAAGAACAGACAGCAAACATATGGCTCACAAGTATATGAAAGCTACAGTTGCAAAATGTTGCTTCATACTTCCAATCAAAGAAAGACACTCCCACTAACCTCTCCTCCGGCTCTCCTGGAGTTACTGATTGCTTGGCCAATCATTTCATAGATCTCCAACTGCAGAAAAGGGATTACAGTAAATTTTGGGAAGCCAATACACCATGATTTCATATTAAAGGGATAGGTCTTATGTACGTACACATTTCTGCACAATGGTTGCGGCATCATTCTCATAGTCATCTTCTTTAGAGCTAGTGGATCCAGTCCGCACCTGCTGTGTGCTGCCAACATGGAGAATTGCCATGCATGTGGCCACACTCACACCTATACAACCACAAATAACCATAGTCAAATAAAAATGATAGAATACTGGTATTAAGGACACAGACAATGAAGGTTTCCCTTAGTTTCCACCTTTTGAATGCTGATACATTCAACTGTATGACTTGAGTATGTTGGATGACCTAGACCACCATAGCTACATATACATACTAAGACCGTTTCAGATTCTTAATGTATACTGACAGACCTTCATCTAGGAGTAGCGCAAGATAATTGATATGCAGGAGGAGTATTAGTTAAGCAAATACTGGAGAAACAGGCTGGTGATGTGTAAAACATTATGAAGCTGAGCTATTCTTCTGACCTTGTAAATGATTATGAATTCAAAGCCCAAAATGTACTCATTAATGCTTGGTCTCTCTGAGATTAAGCTTAGCCCCTCCTGGCACTATACACAAAAACCAAAAAGGGGCAGGTCTTTAAGAGACAGTGGGACTTTACCTGCATACAAGCAACTTAGGGCCAGAAGGGTCACGTCCTTTAGTCGGGGTGGAGTTAAAGGTTCCATAACAGGAAGGGACAGAGTATCCAGAGCCATTGTCACATCAATTACCAGTGAGTGAAAGCTATAGAAAACATAAATCAAGCAATTACCTTAGATCACAGCACAGAATCATTCAGGATAAATCAAGTATGAAGAGAGGCAGTAAAGCTTTAATAAGTTACTTATATGAAAATAAATCACATTTTTTACCCACATTTGTTATATTATTTAGAGGAATAACGTCTCGGAGTGGGGTTTACATATCATTTTCTACTTCATCATTTACCTTCAAAAGTGTATTGTCTAGGCTTGTTTTATTATGTGGAAATGTAAGAAAACAATTACAAAGCAAATCTAAAGGCATTATTGCCATTATTTATGTCCTTTAAGAAAAACAAAATACCATCAAAAGTTAGACAGTCAACAGAAGCCAAAGAATCAGCTTTAGATTAAGGCAATTGGTATAAAAACCTGACTTGCGGATCCACACCACGCTACAAACAAACCATAAAATTAAGGGATGTTGAGTACTCTGGAATTCTAAATGGAACACTTCATGTTCATCCAAGAATAATACTACAGAAATGTAAACTTCTGCAGACTGTCCAGGTTAAACTCCATACTGAATTTTACATAATTAACTAGACCATATGGTTGACACTTCCTTTACATCCTGCTTTAAAGAGCAGTTTTCTCACCCATTGCGAACCGCTGTGGCATCTCCGACCGTCGCTGGCATTATGAAGAAAGAATTGGCTGAAACAGCATCCTGGAAGCGATTAATATATCTCAGGAAATAAGGAAGGTTCAAACAGACTCTAAGCAACTTCTCTGATCCACCTGGAAAATACATTAAAAAAGATGATGAAGACAAGCTTACATGAATGGATAAAACTAAACGCAAGTGTACGAGTATGCAAAGCATTTTCACTGGAGAAGACTGTACACATGAATCTTTCAACACTGTGACTAAAAAGGAGTATTCTGTTTTGAATGATTTAATCTAAACCAACATCAAAGTTGGTTTCTTTCCATTCTAGCAGACAAGTGTGCATCAGAATATTTATATATAGCTTTGCTTCAGTTTACCCTAAACTACCTTGAATTTATGAACATACCTAGTTCTTGGAGACTGGCCACATTCTGGGCAATGAAGATGCTCTTCGTTTTAGCAGCACATGCTTGATCAGTTGAGGTTGTGTCGTCTTCTGTCTCCACCTAAAGTTATTAACAGCCCAGCCAAAGTTAATAGAATTTTATGAACACGAACACAGAATTTCACTTAATTGTCTCTTTGACCTGTTAACTTTTAGAGTAAAGTAGGTAGGTAAAGAGAGTAGGTTAAAAAATAGAAACGAGTATTTTTACCCTAGGACAGAACTGTGTTACTGGCAGGATTACTATCATTTTGAGAAAATGTATACACCTTGACAAAATAAGGTAGCTATTTGAATAAATACTAAACATGTGGCAATATGCATGCTCAAAATATAGGGGGAAAAGTTTAGCCAAAGAAGACTCATGGCACAACCAACTCTAAGGCCTGGTTAGCTGCACTGTTTTAGAGACATGTAAATACAACATAGATAAAGTCACACAATGGCATGTTAAGGTATAGTAAGCTGAATACTTTAAAATACTGAAAATATTTTTTAACAATGAAAACTGCTCAAATAGTACAAGGTTAACCTGTGCATGTGTTGGGGTGCCAGGCGACGTGGAGCCTCGAGGGTTAAATACTGATGTCAACTGATTGAGGAAGTTCATTTTCACCTCCTTCTGCCTCAGCTCAGGACTTAAAAGAACTGTGTTCTCCTTCTGATCCTCCACTGCACACAAAAAAAAATTAACAAATATGTAAATATCAACAGAAAAATATATATATTTTGATCTAACTGTAACATAGCATTCCCTCCAACTCAACATTTCAAGCCTGCATTCCAAGAACAACAACGGCATACTATAACCCCCCCCCCCCCCCCCCCCCCCCCCCCCCCCCCACTAGCTCACCATCAGACAGCGTCTGTACAGTCTGGGGAAGTTTAGAAGATTTCATCATTGCAGTAAAGGTAATAATCTCGGTCCGGTCCAGGCGGCTTGTGCCGGTGCACAGACCTTTAATCAGAAGGATTAAGTGTTTCTAAACAAAAAAAAGAATGAAAAGGAACAAAGTGATCACAGCTAGACATTAGTAAACACACTTTATAGAGAACAACTCATTTAAAACATGATTCAATCTAGTTGGGTTCTTGTATTCCTCTTTGTGAATAAAAAAAAAAAAACATGTGGAAAGGATGCTGGTAAGTAAACAAAAGAAGAATAGAAAGAAGACTTCTCTAAATAAGTACAGTCAAAAATCTGTCATGTGTCAACAATATTTATTTCAGCTTTCACTGTATCGAAAGATAATATGTCATGGCAAGTAATTTACATTTAATTGTAAAAAACATTTAGCGACCATCTTCTTTCAGCACTAAACACACACAGTTCATAGCAAGGTGCCCAAGGCTTAATTATTTTACAAATTGTACTGTGTAGCGACAACCCACATCAAAATTGCGTGCAGAAGTGTGCTTTGTGGAAAGTTATTCATAAATAAAAATATAAAAATAAATAAATCGTATTCC
>CM070038.1:38979703-38999572 GCA_036250615.1 Ptychadena robeensis | reverse complement strand
ATTCTTCCGACTCTCCGACTCCTCTGTATTAAATATGCTAATGTATTGTATCCATCCATTATAGGAAAGGGAGGCGACATACATTAACCACAGAACTACTGGCCAGGAAACCAACACTGGACTGTAATGGCCAATTAAAGCAGAGAAAGGGAGTTAGGCAGAAGATGCTGCTGCTTTTTCCTTAGCTAGGCACCACGCTGTCACTGATCGGGGATCAATTGAATGGAGATCAATGTGCACCACATGGGCACATTGATTCCTGTTCAATGGGGACCCGTTATCCCCAGCTTGCAGTGGGTGATTTACAACACGCCACAAGCTGGGAAGAAGCAGCCTGTCTCACACAGCTTCCAAATGAGGAGTGCTGGCTCCGGTCCCCTTCACACTGACAGCCGACGGCTGTGGAGGAGGCAAGAGCCGCAGCTGTTTTAATACTTTCCATGAAGACTTATGTCTCCATGCAAAGTATTGGAGATTGAACGGGGTCTTTTCAACATGTTGGAACCCCGTTCAATCAAGTTCCTTTGAACCGGCTCTATTGATCCCGCCCGAAGGAAGGCACACACGGGTAGGTTTGTAACAAGATTAGAGTACAAGCAATCACTGTGCGATTGTACACAAATCTTGTTACAGATCTACCCGTGTGTGCCAAGCTTTAGTGTTCTGATCTTCTGCTGAAGATAGGGCAGTGGAAGGCTCCAAGAAGAGGAGGGGCGAAGGGGCACTTCAAACATGATTCATGATTTCCCTGGAATCCCAGAGTCATGATTAAAGTTTAAGCTAGCAATCTAAGTATTTGTCGCCTCAGCTGAATGACAGCGGTTTTCCAAATGCCTTGCGGTTCAGTCCTGAACTATTGGCAATCCATTCCCTTCACTTAAGGCTGCCATACACACCCCGATGGGTGCAGGCAGACCAGTCCCGATATGCACCGAGATTCACAGCCCTGGGTGGTAGATCAAAAGAGAGAGATATCTGAGAGAGATCTAAAGGCGTATGGCAAGCTTAAATTGTGTTGTTTGTTAACTACTCAACAACTTTCTGATCGCCACAATACAAAGGCCAAGTGTGGTGTAGTTCAATGTAAAATGAAAGGTCTTTAATTTAGATCAGAGTGCTAAGGGTAACTCTAACCAAATAAAACTAAGAAAGCCAATAGTAGAAAGTAGATTGTCTATTAACTTTAACATACAATGTTTTATAGCACTAAATACAACTTGCCTAACTTAGTGGGTCCCAAACTGGGGGGCGGGAAGGTATTCCAGGGGGGAGCTTGCCCTCCTTCTTAACCTGTTTTGGAATGGGGCTCAATAAAGTCCCTAAAAAGTAAAGGGGGCCTTGCAAGGAAAGTTTGTGAATCACTGGCATTTTTAACAAAAAAGGCATACTAACATTTATTTATTTTTCTTTTATAGTTTCGTTAACCAAGACAGCCAAGAAAGGTCTGGAGGTGAAGCAGAATCTCATAGAGGAGGTAAACAGAACACATAAGTTATTCCCCAATGTAGCAAAGCCTAAGCTGTCATTAAAGTGTGCCAAATACCTGAATGTTCTTAGGGTGAGATACCCCCTCTACAATTTTTTTTTAATCACTGTTGGTGTCCCTTCTGAGACGAGTCACGCTTCCTTTTTGTTCTGCTATTTATTAAAAAGGGAAAAAGGTGAATTAAAGAGAAAATCTTTCTACCTGTGGCTCAGATTTTCACCTCTGATTTGGTATTAATGGGGATGGGACTGTGTTCACACTGAAGAGAGGAGGATAGCTGGCTAGATGGGCTGTAATATTTTCTGGAAATTGACGTGGCCAACGGCCATTTGGTTATGAAGGTTCTCCATCCCTTTTTGCATTTTCTGGATGCTCTTGAGGTTGGACCTTTGAAGACTTCTTAGGTACTATAAGGGCCATAGGTAGAAGATGGCCGTTATAATCTGACTTTTGCTGTAGTTGTACCTCTTGCCTTCTTTCCATGCAGTCTCTACAGATAAGATTGTGCTGTAGTCCAGTGGAGCAGAGACAGAAGAAGGGGTCAAATGCAGAGGGATGTAAGAGCCATTGTAATTGGTCCCAGGACAGTTAGGAGGTACAAATGGTTGTCAATGGTTGGTGGAGTTATGAGAAGGAGTCTATAGAGACCAATGGTTCTGCAGCCATTGGATGAGCTCCCTGTTCCTCCCTGCACCCAGACCTAGCTTCTTTCAATATTCCTGATCAGTCATCAGTAGCATGGAGAAAAGCATTAAATCCAGAGCCAGCTCGTTTAATGTTTTAATAGGGACTTTTCTACTTTCTCGTTTTTAATATATTAGACAAAAGTTAAGTGAAATCTCAGTTGGGAGACAGACTGGGAAAAACTTGACAGGTTTTCTAAAATAAAAATCTGTCTGTGCACTACATCAACATCTTTTTTCTTGCAGGGATTGATATCTTTGTTTTGTGTCTCATGTGCTGTGTCTGTTTACCTTTCTAGTTGCGGAAATGTGTGGACACCTACAAATACCTCTTTGTCCTGTCAGTGGAGAACATGAGAAACAACAAGCTAAAGGATGTCCGTAACGCTTGGAAACATAGCCGGTAGCCTGAACTTCTTTATGGGTGCACCCTTCCATGGAGGGTGTTTTCATTTTAGTTGTAGTTTTTACATTAGAAAGTTGCTTCTTTATTTTGTTTTCCACAAATCTTATGTGTCCCATATATGTAACTAGATGTCATGTAGGTTGCTGCTGGTACATAGGGATATGTCCCCAGGGACTACTGTCTCCTGATTATATTATCAAAAAATGTGAAAAATGTTTTGCGCAGAAAGCAAAGTTCCTAACTTTTCTTTATTGTCCATTACGGGCTTAAAAAAAAATGTTACGAAAAGCCACTGCCCTGTCAATTCCTCGCTCTCCCCCTACCCTTTACACAGGGAAAAGCGATGCTCCCTCCATTAGGTCCATGATTTCCCCCCCCCCCCCCTCCATTAGGTTCCTTGCTCTCCCCCCTACCCTTTACACAGTTAGAAGCCACGCCCCCTCTATTAGGTCCATGGGGCAGAAGAACTGACGATTTTGCCAGATTTTGGCCCATACTGTCTGGGTATAACTCCCAGGAGGTTTATGAACAAATGGGTTGTACTGCAAGCAGTTATAAATGGATGCTGGCCAAAAACTGTGCCAGCTGGTATGATCCATGTAAACTTAGAAATCCATAAAATTTTAATTGGTCCAAACCCACTGCCTACCACAGACAGCTACCTGGATTTCAATAGTGCCTAAGGTTTTCTAGTTTGTCTATTGCATGTTCCCTGTAAGAGTACCATCTGTACATGTGTTGTTTTTTTGGGGGGGGGGGGGTTATTATTATTGCTAGACATGGTCTTATTGGGAAAGCATTCTTCTCTAGTCAGATCCTCTTTCCTAGCACAATTTGGCTCCCCAAGCTTCCTTTTGTTTTAATTTCCCTGACATTATGGGCAACTTAGGCTGGATATGTTCTTACTTAGACCATAGAGGTGCTAAATATACTTTGGTGAACAATTTACATTAGTATCTGCTTCTGACCTGCCTTCAACTTCAGCTGGGCCTTTGATCATAATCCATTATATACTTTGCCTCAGTCTAACCAGATCTCATTATTGTATCCTGCAGGACCAGCCAACTATTTACAGCCCTCATTCTTTTTTTTTTTTAGGAGGGACTAGAGACATGCCCACTGACCATTCTTAAGGATTTATCTTTGTTCTGGATCATACTTAAAATTAGGGAAAACATTTGCATATGTCCAGGTTTTAAAACTCCACTGTATTAATCTTCTACACATTTTGATATAGCAAATGTATTCATTTGATATATCCTAAATTACCTCTAACTTGTCCAGGGCAGAAGTATATTTTTAAAAAAAACACCCTTAAAGGATTGTTTTCTTTCTCTCTATAGATTATTTTTTGGAAAGAACAAAGTGATGGTTATTGCTTTGGGGAAGGGGCCTACTGATGAATACAAAGATAATTTACACCAGGTGAGATGTCCCAGCATTTTAGAAATATACTTCTTACCACCCTTTTCCGTTTGCAGTACTAACTTGTTGTCTTGTTTCAGCTTACCAAGTGTCTTAAAGGAGAAGTCGGGCTATTATTTACCAACCGCACACAACAAGAAGTAAAAGAGTAAGAATTTTATGTGTTCACGATCCTTGTTTGCCTTTTTACCGATAAGTGAACTTGCAGGACAAGGCTGGACTATGTTTCTTAACTTCCAGCAACATTTTCAAAGTGATATGAAGGGAATGGTGGTTTAAAAAAAAAAAATCACTCTCTTCTCCTGTATTTCATTCGCCCTATCCTTTCAGGAAATCAGAATTTAAATACAGTGGTGATCAGAGGGTTTTGTGCAGAATAAAGCTATTTTACACTATTGTGTGTCTTTTGCAGATGGTTTGATCAGTTTCAAGAGATTGACTTTGCGCGGGCCGGAAATAAAGCCACATTTGGTGTCATGCTGGATGAGGGGCCCCTTGAACAGTTTACACACTCTATGGAGCCACAGCTTAGGCAACTAGGACTTCCCACAGCCCTGAAAAAAGGTGAGTATTCCCTTGGGATACATTTTTGTTTTTTATTTAACCTAACTTTTGTGAAGTTCCTTTTCAATCATTCATTTTGGGGGGGAAAAACGAGGAATAAAATACAAAACCAGGGAAGTGCAATAGTACATTAACAATCATGGTACACTTCCATTACAAAACTTTTGTGAAGTTCAATGTATACATGCTTTCCTGCTACTACATTTTGTTTTTCAATTTAGTCCTCTTCTCCCCATTTAGTATGCTATCCCTCATGTTTTCTTCCCTTTTTTATAAACCTACCTGTGTGTGCCTTCCTTCGAGCGGGATCAATAGAGCCGGCTCAAAGGAACTCGATTGAGCGGGGTTCCAACATGTTGGAAAACTGAATCGGAATCAGAAACTGAGGAGTCGGAGTCTGGGAGTTTATCGACCGACTCTACAGCCCTGTAGAAATTTGTAACTTAAAAGGGGCAATTGAATCCCCAATGTGATAGTATTGATAAGCATTGTTGTCAGATACTCCATACCTAGAAGTATGTGGTATTTCTTCAGGCTTTTAGCCCAGACCAAAGTGGAGGGGCTGAAGAAGTATATGTTGGGAAGGGGTGAGTGATTTAAAGAAAACCTCTTTCCTTGTTCTTGTAAACGACAATGTGCCACATGAATAAAAGTAAATGCTTTTGCTTTTTTGCATACTTGAATAAATTATAATAAATAGCCCTTAATCATTTTATTCTCCTCCTGCAGGGGTGGTGACCCTCCTATCTGATTATGAGGTGTGTAAAGATGGGGATACTCTGACGCCTGAGCAGGCCCGCATACTGGTGAGTAAATGTCAGCATTGTGTCTATAGACAGTCTGCATGTATACTTTAGGCTCTAGCTATATGTATGTTTACCTACTGGACCATAAAGGCTCTATCTAGATTCAAGCTGCAACTGAGTATTGAATATAACACTGGAAATAAATAGGTACTGTTTAGACAGTATTCTGCAATAACTGATAAGTATGAGTGCTCCAGCCTGCTTTTTAGCAGAGCTTTCCACGTTTTGGTCTTTTTCACAAAATCTACTTATAACAAGTCAAAGAATTATATTTGGTTCAACTATCAACTCACATTCTCGTTCAACAAGATATATATGTGGTTGTAAGCCAAAACAGCAAGATTTCTTGAAAGATGCTTTTTCTGGCAATAAATACCACTGCACTTTATATGACTAGCCAACTTCCTAACTGTGTACTTCACAAATAAAAGCTAGGAGGTGTTCCAGGCTAAATGTTGCATCCTTTCAATATGCTTTCCCACCGCAAGCTATTGAAACGGTGAAAAACTGGTTGCTATAAGATGATGCCCTTTAAGAGCGAACAAACATAACCTGGATCACATGTGTTTTCTGTAGGACCTATTCTTGAATATCCTCTATTTTAATTACAATAAAAAGTGCTGTCCACACTCTAACACACACAGTACCTATTTTAAATCTCGCAATCTCCTGAACAAAAAAACCCTAACTAACACAGAGAGAACATCCTTGCCAGCAAATGCCTTGCCAATTCCTTCATGACCCGATGCTTAAGGGATGCGGGAGCGCGCACGGCATCGGATCGTGCAGGAATTGGTACGTGTATGCCCAGCTTAAAACCTAAAACATCTTCAAGGGTCATTTAAAACTTGTGGGATGGGGCAGTTGTTATTGCCTGTGGAGAGAAGATAATATCAAGCCCAAAGGCAATGATAGGATATATTAAGGATGATTTATGTTCATATATTATGTAGTAGGTGTATCTGAAAACCTAAGTATCTACCTAAGTAATAAACATTGCATACCGGTCTGCTTTAACCTCCTTAGTAACAAACATTGCATACCGGTCTGCTTTAACCTCCCTAGCGGTTGAGACGAACCCTGTTCGTTCGGTGAACAGGGTCCTCTCAACCACCGGGGAAGCCGGCGGCGGGGAGACCCTATGCCTCCCCGGAAAGCTGCAGCGATTGTCTTCATCGCTGCAGCATTTCCGGGTTGGCGGCACCGCCCAGATCACGTCACGGTGACGCGGGGGGGGTGGCGCCATAGACCTCCATGTTAATGGAGGAGCGCCGGCTTTCTCTCACACGCAGCTGTTGTCAGTAATGACAACAGCTGCGAGTAGAGCTCCGGCGGGAAGCCGGAAACGAGAGGCAGTGTACTCTGTACACTGCCTCGATCGCCGGTATCGCGCCGTTGTAAACGGTGCGCTAGGAAGGTTAAACTCGATTAACCATGTAGGTAGCAGCTGGTTTACCCAAACACAAGAATAGTGACATTTTGTATCCATTGAGGAGTGGTCTAACGGCATTGTGACATTAAGGCTATGTTTCCACTATACGTCGGGACCCTTGCCGCTTAGCGTATTGCTTGGCGGGGATCCAGGTGGAGCACATTTACTTACCTGCTGGGCGGATGCTGTGTCTTCACTGCGCAGAGCCGTTCCACCAATGCAAGGCTGAACGTAGTCGAGTACAGAGCACATAGACTTTACCTGCTCGGTGGATGCTGTGTTTAGACATCGGTCGAGCAGGTAAAGTCTATGTGTTCCGTCAGGATCCCTGCCAAGCAATACGCTTAGCGGAGGGGGTCCTGACGTATAGTGGAAACAAGCCATTATTGTCGCATAAAATACTTTCCTAACCTATTTCCTAGGATAAAACATTAACTACAATAACATCTCATAGCTCAAATCAAGCAAATGTAATGAACACCTTACCTCTATGAGATCCTACACTGATGCTGGTTATGGGAAGTGGATTAAGCTGACTGGAGAAACATTCTTGGGTATTGCCAATAAGTCATTCATCCTGAATAGAGAAAACCAGTTGGATGCAAAGCAAAAGGTCTTCAAGAAATCCTACAGTCCAATTGTTGTGACTCCCTATTACAAATCTAATTTTGGCAGATTCATGAAAACTGGAGCATGCAGAAAAGTTCCCCCTTAGGATGTTTTGTACTGGCAGATGTGTGGTGCAAGTATAAGAAAATATTAAGGAGAGGGTAAAAGTGAGGAGCATATATTCCTTTTTAGTGAACAATTTGCATTGTGTGGCTAAACTGATGCAAGATGCCCTTTTGGTTACCTCTGTGCATTTGTGTCTGAATATGAATATGTATTCATAATCTACAGTAGATTTTTGCTTTAAAATAAACCTCATGTTTTCTTTCTGTTTCCAGAAATTATTCGGTTACCAGATGGCAGAGTTTAAAGTGACTTTGAAGTCCATGTGGTCAGCAGAGACAGGGGAGTTCCAAAAACTTTCAGCTAATAATGAAGCAGAGGAGATGGAAGAGGACGATGAAGATGAGAATTAGACATATTTCCCCCTTTTGCTGGTGATGAAGATGTAAAATGTGATCTTGTACCTCTGCTGACATAAGCGGGAAATGGTTTCTGGTCATTCTGTCCATGTTCCAAGTGGAACAATTTATTACTGTGTTTTAACAGACCCGCCAGATAATATGTACATAAGCCTGGAAGTGATTAGTGATTCATACTATGATGTGCAGAGGCTATTGCGGCAATCATATTTATTGGGGTACTCATATGTTGGCTGCAGACTGCCGCATTTAATCTCCCAATTTTGCTTCTCTATATATGAAGACTTTGAATGCAGGTATATTATAACAATTTAGTCCAATTCTTGAACTGTTTTTTACAATCCTACATTTTTGAAGTATAGGAGAACCTAACATCTGCAAACATCCCTGCAGATGTAGTGTCCGTATGTTTAACAAGCAGAGTTTCTCTGCAGTGTTTATAGTTGTGACGGTGTAAACATTTCTTTCATATTCAAATGCATATTTTTACATCATTACCATCTATGTTATCACATCACATCATCTGTGTTATCACATCATTATCATCTGTGTTTTGCTTTTTAAACTTAAAAACCTCAACAACATGCAGTCTGTTGCCATTAAGATACAAACAATTCTTCTGGGTAGTTAAGATATTTTCTAATCTTTACACAGCTCCACAGGCTTAAGATTGGCAGACAACCTATTGCCCTGTCACAGTTTTCAATGTATACTGCAGCCTTGTATGGTCCAGGAGGAAGTTTTGCTCATAACACTTTGATATCACCTCAGTCTAGGCCAGTGGTTCCTAAACTTTCCTTGCAGGGCCCCCTTTTCTATTTAGGAACATTATTAAGCCCCCCCCCCCTCCCTATTCAAACACAGGTTAAGAATGAAGGCCCACGCCCCCCTGGAATACCTTCGGGCCCCCAGTTTGGGAACCACTGGTCTAGGCAAAGTCAATACTGGAGTACACCTTTCCTTAAAAACAAGATCATCACTTCAAATTATGTGTTGGAAATGTATTTTTGTGGACTACAAATTATACAGGCAGGATCAATTTTAATAAAAAGAACAATTTCTCTGTATTTCTGTTCAAAATGTATTACATTTTTAAAGAATACATTAGCTCATGTGTCAGTTCATTACAGCAATGAGCAGACAGAATCAAATATTTAAATTTTGACAAGCATTGTTTGAGGGCCCTTTCACACTATGCACGCGGCGTCACGTTCACTTCCTGGGTGTTATGCCCAAATCCAGTACGTTCACAGCTTGTTCTCAAAACAAACTTCCTGTGCTGGGATTGGGCAAACGCACCACAGTGATTCAGCATCGTGGTGGTACCGTTGCTTTTTCCCAGTGTCTTGATGATGTGTATAGAGGTGGGCAGGGAATCGTGGCAGAGTACAATGTACTGTACGGGGATATACTGTACATGGTTATATTTGCCTGCAATGGTTGAATCAAGAGTTGACACAAATGTGTCCAGTGCCACAACATGCGAAATGGCTCTCGGTATAAAATTTGTGCCTCAACTAGAACTTCAGTATCAAAAATACATTTTTTTTTTTGTGTCTACAAAACAAAAGCCAACCCACTAATATTAAAAGTATTTAACCTCCTGGGTGTTTGGACCGAGTTAATGAAACATAAAACTCAGCCCTATGACTATGGGAAAACGTACCTGTCCACCGGATTCCCCTGCCGATGCTTCCGGATCGCATCACCAGTGACGCGAGGGTAGGCACCGCCATAGACCTCCATGTAAATGGAGGGGCGTCGCCTTTTCCCAGAAATACTATGCCAGCGTTATACAATGGGACCTCCGAGCGGGTAGGAAATCGCGGCGAGGAGGTTAAACTGTTGATCGAGTATGCACTTTACCCTTAATCCCCCCCAGAACAGCTGAAATGGGGCTGCGAGGGTAGGTTGGGCATGCCTTCATCAAACAGCTAAACACTACTTTCTTGGCCATTGCTGTTGAATATATTACAATGTGTAATTTTTAGTGCAATTATGAAAGATAAAATGGGATGCAGGTTTCACATGTGAATGAAGAGTGTCTGGGACAGCAAACATTGTATTTATTTTAATGTTGTGTGACTAATGATTTATTTCAAGGCACAGCTGAGGCTTGGAAAATAGTCAAGGCCTAGCGGAAGTAGTTAGGGCAATCATGAGCAACCAGGTTCCAGGCATTGTTGAATGCAGCAACCACAGGGGAAAGCAGAGGTCCTCCTTCAGCTCCAGCTAAGTTGTCTATCAGCTGTGGCGTGCTTGACATCCCCAGAATCACTGCATCACCCTGGTTTCCCTGCATGGAGAAGAGACGATTATCAGAATACAGAATTTACAAATGTAGAATTTAGGGGAACCTTGTATTCTGATGCCTTAGTTGCAAGATGCCACCGGTTGCATGCTAGTCTTCAAACTGTGATGCTGGACCTGTATAGATATTTTACGGCTTTGTATGGTATCGGCATCCAGCACCAGAGAAAATAGGCAGACTCAATCAGCATGTTTTATATAAGATTTTGTTTGGGGCAGCACCATTTGATCAAAAAAATGCACAAGCTTCCATTCTCTACTATAAAAAGTGTCATACAGAACTATCTTTTCTGCTTAGTGTTTAAAAGGGTGGTATTTCTCAGGCAATGGCTACAGGCAATTGGTTGGGATGCCGACAATGGAGGGATACACTAATATCAATAATATGTTATCATTTTTAAGAAGATTTAATTAAAATGGGGGGGACATTTGCACTATTAATACATATATTGATGTATTTTTTGTAATGTGGACTATCAACATTGCAAATAAGTCAATATATCTGCCTTGATGCCTATATCTTGTGTAAATTTAAACGTGGTGTTGTGATACTCTTTAGGGAGTATGTTTTTGACCATTACTTTGAGCTATTCTAATGTGTACCCTCCTGGGCATTACGCAACATTGATCGGGGGCTCAGAATTGGATCCGACAGAGAACCAACATGTTGGTTCTCTGTCGGATCCAATTCTGAGCCCCCGATCAATTGGACGCGATCACTCGGACAAGGTGGTATGCAGTGATCGGATCCTCTTAATTGGCTGATGGATTGCAGCTCCCATTCCCGCTGAGATCGCCGGAATCAATTGGGTGAGTGATCAATTGGCCATGGAATCCGACACGTGTATGGCCAGCTTTAGTTTCACAGCAAGTTGCTGTCCGCAGAATGCCATGGGAAAGAAGACTATGCATGCTGGCATATATAGTCCTTTAGCAGCCCTAGAATTAACTTTTTGACTCAGATACACTTTTTTATATTATTTTAGAGATAATTAAGGGTGGTTTTATATCTTAAAAGAAATAAGAATGTGCTTATATGATTTATGTGTATATTTCAGGTTGAATTGCCATGCCGGAACTGGGGTTTGGATTTCATATTGTCTCTAAAAGGTTCGCCATCACTGGCCTAGAGCAATGTAGGTTCAACAGCAGCATCCTCCATCTGATATGTAATATTGGAAAAGAAGGTATAGAGAACTCCCCCAGTTCTAAGCATGGCTGGCTAAGCAAGCTGTGCCTTCCAATTGTCTATGCATGGAATGTCTATGCCAAAACCAAGTTTGTGACCGCCACCTCTGAGCAGGATGACTTGCTATGCTTCCCGAATTGATAAGAATTTTTCAGTGCTGCAAAGGCAGAAGCCCCATGTTGTTGATCAGGAGACAAAACTGTATGTGCACAAAGTAAAAATCTTTGTGGTAACCCACACTGGATAGCTGCAAAACTCAGAAAAAAAAGTAATATAGGGTAGTCTTTAATCCAGGACAGCCTAGGACAGTAGAAGAAACATTAAAGGCATACTAATAATGAGAGATATTAGGGGTTGGCCTAATGTTTGTGGGAGCTATAGTTTAACCCAAAGGAGTTTTCAATAAACTAACCTGCAGCTTGGAGTGGTGGTACATCCAACGCAATGCAGCGGCACCCAGGCTTGGTCTCACATCTGTGCTATACATTTCTTCAAGAGAATGGCGCACCAAATCGATAGCTTCAAAGTGATGCTTCTTCCAATATCTGAAACACAAAAACAATAAAATGTTATAATTCCACTCTCTTGCTTCGGGATGAATTGGTATGTTTGGACACTTCTAGTAATTATGTATTTCCATTGGAGGGAACGAGTGAAGGGGAGCCAGAGTGTCTTTTCAACAAGGGGACAAAAGGGCCAGAAATAAAAAAGATCTGGCCTCCGGGCCTTAGTTTGTCCATGTCTGGTACTGTCAAAATATATAGCATGTGGACGAGGACCAAGTCTTACAAAATGGCTGAGTGGGGGGAACCGTATAACTGTAGATGTACAACTGTCACTGGAACTTTGAGCCTACATTATCAATTTCTCCTGTTAGAGAGGTGAATTTGTGGAAAGTAACAAAATAAATTTAAAAGGATTCCAATTTCTCCTTATTGCTTTAAAAACTTTGTTTTGATTGCAACATAGTTCTGCTACTCTACAGAGTGGGTGTCTACAACACTTCTAATGATGTAATGCTGCTGGTAACCCTGTCCTATGCATTTCATCTGCCCACTTCTTTAGAAAGAAAAAAAAGAGCAGAGGGACAACTAAGCATGTTTCGGGTGCTGGCTTGCACAGTTACATGCCAGCTTGAAACTATTTTGAATACAGCCAGTGTGCCCACACACGTATCGAGTGGGGACTGACAGATGAGCTGTGGAGAGCAGCCTGATGACGCCATCACTCACAGCATCGGTGAGCACCCTTTGTGTGCCGGACATTAGTTTGTATGGCCAAAAATGTATGGACATGTATGCACTCTTGTGGACACCAAGGAATCAAGAAATTCTAACAATTTTTTTTCCGTTTTTATCAACTTAATAAATTGAAAAGTGAGAGACCTATTACCTATTCCTGTAGACCTCTGCCCAGTTGTTTCCAAAAAACCTGCAGGCATCTTGCTCCTTGTCCTGGTCTTGATATTTGTATTTCCCGGTAAGAAGACCCCCTGAAAATAAAAGACAAAAAAATATCAAAATTTAGACGATAATTGTGTACAATTTTTAGTTTGGTGTGGAGGAACGCAAGTGTCCCTGACATCAACCCAACAGGACATCACCACACAAATCGGTACACCCTCTAGCAGACAAATTAACCTCCCTTGCGCACTGCTGAGGTACAGATTTTTGTAACAAAAGCGCACCATTGACTTTAATGGGAAAAAGTTTTTTTTACATTGAAGGCCTGTAACTTTCCAAAGTATGTCCATACAGGAGTCTGGTAGGCATGCTGAATATAATAACATGTTCAGATCCTTTGTGAATAACTTATAAAATCAGTTAATAAATATTTCAAAAGAAACGGTATCAGGTAAATTAGAACTGCAACCACTAGATGGCGCTGCAGATGGGCCAGGTTACATAGAAGAGCATTGTGGCACATTATTATTATTATTAACATTTATTTATATAGCGCCAGCATATATGGCTTTGTTTCCATTGCGTTGGGACCCCTCCGCTAAGCGTACACGCTTAGCGGGAGGTCCCAACGTAACAGACTTACCTGCTCGGCGGAGGGTCTGTCTTCATTGCGCCGAGTCGATCCGCTGGTGTAAGGCTGAACGTAGTAGAGTACGTTCAGCCTTTACACCGGTGGATGTGTAAACAGACCATCCGCCGGCAGGCAGAGTCTGTGGGATACGTCGGGACCCCTGCTAAGCGTATACGCTTACCGTAGGGGTCCCGACGTACAATGGAAACAAGCCCTTACGCAGCGCTGTACAATACATTAGAGTGGAGATACAACACAGTATAACACACAGGTACAGGTAATGACACAGGAGGAGTAGAGGACCCTGCCCGGACGGGCTTTACATTGAAGACAGTGTATTACATTCAGGAACAGAAGTCTGTCACATCGCAGAGAGAAGCTGTACTAGGACATGGGGACACCGGATCGTTTATTCAGGTGAGTATTTTACATAGGGAATCATATTGAATAGTGTTTTCAATGCAGAAAACACTATTGAATATAATTCTATAAAAACTCCTGCCCGTGCTCTGATGTGACATCACATGGGGGAGGGGGGGCTGATCCATTCTCCTGCAGCTGCCTCTTCATTAGATCGGAGACACACGGATCGGTGAGTTTGTGCTCCTGTGGCTCTGATCTCTGCCTGACAAACCTAGGTCGTCCACTGCAGTTCTAACAGATCAGAACTAGACGAGCTGGGACCGTCAGGAAAGGCAGGGGGGGGTTAATTTTAGAACATTGCCCTTAAAAAGAACACTTCAAGCTACAAAGCGAGACATTTTAGTTTTAGAATTGCATACCCGACACACACACAATGGTCAGGTGCTCAAAAACACATGGCAAATTCATTGCAGGTCAAAGTTAAACCTCAATGCAGCTGTAAAATGTCCTCACCTGTTCCTCATATTTGCATTGTAAAAGAATCAGTAGTAAGAAAGGCTTTCAAGAGCCAGCTTCATCTCACCTGCCAGTGGGTTGTACGCGTAGAATCGGATTCCGAGCTGGCGCAAGCAAGGTAGCAGCTCAGCCTCTACTTGCCGGGTGGTGGCATTGTACATACCCTGAGAAGGCAGCAGTTGTTAGGAGGTCAGAAATACAAGGTTTGTTTGCATTGATGTCTACACATAACTAAGAAAGTTAAAAAGGGTTCAAAGATGGCAGAAATAATGCAGGGATGACAACCCACTAGAGTTCCAGATCAAGTGGACAACCTGGCCAAGTACACAAAAGACATCTAGCTTTTACTGAACAGTTTTCTGTTTATTTTATTGTAATGTGCATTCACAAGTATACATTTGTTGATTTTAAATCACAGAAAATCTCTGGGATGATAAAAAAAAAAGTTTCATTTACGATCATTTATTTTAGAATTTACTCCACTTCTGCTTTACCTTCCCCCTCTCCGCCATCCATTAAAACTCTTCACTTTACAATAACCCAACTTAATCCACCTGCTACCTTCTCAGCTGTGGACTTAAGCTAGGCAAACACATTTAGGTCACTATTTGATTCCCCAAAGATCAATCTGCGTGCGCATTCCCACGCAATGTGCGGAATTTCCATCTTGGCGGATCCCTGTTTGATCAGGGTTCCCATACAAAGTATAGAGCAGAAATCATTGTGTCAGTGGCCCAAAAATCTAAATTCACGTTCATTTTGCTGGCGACCACCCTCGATCGCCGGCAAAACAAACAAGGATCTAAAAGTGTATGGCTAGCTCAGTGGTGGGCAACTGAGTTGGCATGGAGGGCCACAAGTGCGGCCCTCAGCATCACTAAAAGGGCTGCACATAACTTTTTCTATCTATATTGACTTTTGTAAGCATTTTATAATGAAAACGTACAGCAGGCCTAGCTAGAAGACATTCTTTTTCATTTTTTAAAAACAAAACTTGATTTGAATGGTACCTCAAGCATTAGGGAACACTATAGTACGGTAATGCACTTTTGTGTCATATACATCATCAAAGGTTGTCTGCCTCTATTCTGAGGTTATGTGCCACATACAATAATCCCCCGTTCGTTGGTGGAATAGTGGGAGCATAGGCACTCATCTTCTTAGAACGGGATATTCTTGGTGAGGTGAGGGACTTGCTCAGGCGCTGTTTGGGTTGCCGATTGGCTTTCATGTGCTCAGCCAGAGCCCTCTCCTCCTCTTCCCTCCCAAAGAAGATCCTGGATGAGGACAGGTGAGTTCCTATGCCCTATGCAGTAACAGTTACGTTTCTGGGGCCGCAAGTGGAAAAGCAAGGGGGGGGGGGGCGCAGGTTGGGCACCTGGGGGCTAGCTTTACCATGATCTATGAAGATTCCTTCCATGCTTGTTTACATTTCCTTTTCAGAATTCTGCCCCAATTTCACCAGCAATATACACTCCCATGGGCCTATACGAGTTGAACTTGCACCCCTGCCACGGCAGATGAATGCGCCAACTTGTACCCAGGGAACCCCATATGCAGTGAGTGATGAATGTTAAGAAAGTACCTGATAAACAGTCGGCAGCACCCAGTTATTCTGCTTACAAATGCAGTAGATCTCCATCACCTCCCAGGATGTGTAATTAGATAGACCCAACTCTTTGAATTTTCCCTGGAAAATAAATTAGCTGTTTAGATGCTGGAAATCAACACAAGTTACAGACAAATTACTAAAACTAAAAAGGTCTGTTTCATCTGGTTTTGGAGAGATGTGTGATTTTAGCTGTAGTTACAAATACCTGACATAGATCAGCCCTTGCTGCTGCACCTTTTTATTTGCTGACATGCTACATAGTCATGTATAGAAATTAATTACTGGGTATCCAGTGTAGAGGTTCAAGGTGCCCTCCCATTAACCGGAGTGCAGTAAAAGGAAAAGTGGGGCTTTTTAGGCACTGAAGCAGAAATTTATAAGAACATCATTTATTAAATATTTTTTTTTAAAAAGGGAGTATCAAAATATGTCCATACAGAGATTAGGTCAGAGCCACACCATACATTGGGATGACCTCAATATTTGGTAATAAAACAATACATTCGGTGAAATTTCAATGCTTGGCAAGTACAAAGATGCTACGAACATGACCATATGCCTCCGACATGTTTCGCCCTAAAAAACGGGGCTTCCTCAGGGAGGAGCAGGTCAATATTTACTGTAGCCAAATAGTCACCAAGTTGTCCGATGTAAAGAGAACCAGATGGAAGAGCACCGAGACATGTAGGGCGTCAAACCAAAACACGCCACAGTGTGGGAGGCAGCCCAGACGGAAGGGACCAAAAAAGTCCTCCCCTTGAGACGTCTGGGAACCCACGGGACTCCCAGGGACACAGCTCAGCAGCTACCTGTATTGGATGAATCCCAAATTAGGAAAGCTGATGGCTCGAGATGCTGGATATGCCCAAATAACTGTGTAAGCCAGATAGTGTGGTCCACATATGTGAATGTGTTTCCATGGGCAAGCAGCTCCATGCAAGCCTCAAATCCCCAAGCATGGAATGGAGTGGTGTAAAGCACAACCCCATTTAGGTTTACGAATACAGGGAAGAAGAGAGCTACAGTGGCTTGCAGAAGTGTTCCGCCCCCTTGAACTTTTCCACATTTGTCACATTACAGCCACAAACATGAATACATTTTATTGGAATTTCACATGAAAGACCAATACAAAGTGGTGTACACGTGAGAAGTGGAACGAAAATTATACATGATTCCAAACATTTTTTACTAATAAATAACTGCAAAGTGGGGTGTGCATAATTATTCAGCCCCCTTTGGTCTGAGTGCAATCAGTTGACCATAGACATTGCCTGATAAGTGCTAATGACTAAATAAAGTGCAACTGTGTGTAATCTAATGTCAGTACAAATATAGCTGCTCTGTGACGGCCTCAGAGGTTGTCTAAGAGAATATTGGGAGCAACAACACCATGAAGTCCAAAGAACACACCAGACAGGTCAGGGATAAAGTTATTGACAAATGTAAAGCAGGCTACAAAAAGATTTCCAAAGCCTTGTACATCCCACAGAGCACTGTTCAAGCGATCATTCAGAAATGGAAGTAGTATGGCACAACTGTAAACCTACCAAGACAAGACCGTCCACCTAAACTCACAGGCCGAACAAGGAGAGCGATGATCAGAAATGCAGTCAAGAGGCCCATGTGACTCCTCTGGACGAGCTGCAGAGATCTACAGCTCAGGTGGGGGAATCTGTCCATAGGACAACTATTAGTCGTGCACTGCACAAAGTTGGCCTTTATGGAAGAGTGTCAAGAAGAAAGCCATTATTAACAGAAAAGCATAAGAAGTTCCGTTTGCAATTTGCCACAAGCCATGTGGGGGACACAGCAAACATGTGGAAGAAGGTGCTTTGGCCAAAATGTGAACTTTTTGGCCAAAATGCAAATCGCTATGTGTGGTATAAAACTAACAGTGCACATCACTCTGAACACATCATCCCCACTGTGAAATATGGTGGTGGCAGCATCATGCTCTGGGGGTGCTTCTCTTCAGCAGGGACAGGGAAGCTGATCAGAGTTGATGGGAAGATGGATGGAGCCAAATACAGGGCAATCTTGGAAGAAAACCTCTTGGAGTCTGCAAAAGACTTGAGACTGGGGTGGAGGTTCACCTTCCAGCAGGACACGGACCCTAACCATAAAGCCAGGGCAACAATGGAATGGTTTAAAACAAAAAATATCCATGTGTTAGAATGGCCCAGTCAAAGTACAGATCTAAATCCAATAGAGAATCTGTGGCAAGATCTGAAAACTGCTGTTCACAAACGCTGTCCATCTAATCTGACTGAGCTGGAGCTGTTTTGCAAAGAAGAATGTGCATGGATTTCAGTCTCTAGATGTGCAAAGCTGGTGGAGACATAACCTTAAAGACTGGCAGCTGGAATTGCAGCAAAAGGTGCTTCTACAAAGTATTGACTCAGGGGGTTGAATAATTACACACACCCCACTTTGCAGTTATTTATTTGTAAAAAAGTTTTGGAATCATGTATGATTTTCATTCCACTTCTCACGTGTACACCACTTTGGTCTTTCACGTGGAATTCCAATAAAATGTAGTCATGTTTGTGGCTGTAATATGACAAAATGAGGAAAAGTTCAAGGGGGCCGAATACTTTTGTAAGCCACTGTATGTGTAACAGGCAGGGCCGCCATCTGAAATTTCAAGGCCCCATACCATATCATTTTACTGGGCCCCCATGGTAGATTCTGCTGCAGATGGACCTCCCTGCTAATGATTGATCTCAGAGTACAATAACGTTTGAACCCCCAGATCTCATACCTTAGTAGTTAAACAGTGGTCATCTCTCGTCAGATTTTACCCTTACATATGCCTACTCTGACTTTCAACCTACAGAATTATTTACATTTACAATTTCACACCCCTAAAAGCAACCTTTCATAGTTAGTAATGTTTCCCTGCAGTTATCCAAGCAACATAAATTGTATACAGGTAACAGTAAAACTGAAAGAATTTTACCGTATGGAAGATCTTTAACTGTGGAATATATCATATATATTATATTATTATAAATATAATTCATATCTCAGGATATGTACAAAGAATACTCAAGGAACCAAGTGTAGAGAATTATATACCTGAGGGCAGAGTCTATTCTCCAAGAATTTGCTCTTTCACACAGTTTCATTTGAATAAACAGGGATTCAGCCGCAAGGATCTGCAGAACATTTTTTTTTGTTCTGGCCATATTTCTGCACTGTAAGTCACAGAGCTAAAGAGCTTCAGAGAGCTGTATATTAAAGTGTAAACAGTGTAACAAATTTACCAAATATAATCTAAGGTCACCCCTTGGATGATAGCCTATTGTACATTAACAGATATCGGTGGTATTTTGATCGAGAATAAAGGATGCAAACCTTGGAATGAATTAGAAGTACACAGTGGACAGAATTCAAATGACAGTATTTGCTTGTATAGTTGTCTGGTATAATAAGCTTCATCCGAAATATACAAAAATTACATATTTGCATTTTGTACTCAAAGAAAGGTGTGGTGGAGAGGAAATTAATTCAATGGCTACAATTTGGTTAGATGTTAGATGTAAACTGCATCCTTTTGAATAATTAGGGGCTGCAAATTTTAAAAAAGCAGCTTCAGACGCGAGAAGCATATCTCCAAGCAGAAGTGAACCTAAATAAAACTGCAGCAGGTTTAAGGTGGGTTTACACATCAAGATTTTTTCGGCCGACAGATGGACGATGAACGATTTTTTGGTTCGTTGTACAAAAATCTGAAACGGCCATTTGCTCCGATGGATTTTTTTTTTCAGATATCTGACAAAAAATCGTCCACAAGATGATCGGACATGTTGGTAAACTTTCATCTGTCGTTTATTTTTCGTGTAAAAAACGAACGTCCTTATTTCACTCGATATTTTTTTCCAATCACTTTCTAAAAAAAAAAATCTGAAAGATTTTTCATTCGTGTTTCCAACGATTATTTTCATTCGAT
>CM070038.1:38921986-38965077 GCA_036250615.1 Ptychadena robeensis | reverse complement strand
TAGATACCATGTAGAATGGAGATGACAGTGATTGGAGGAGAGGACAGTTGGGTGCACTAGATACAATGTAGAATGAAGATGACAATGATTGGAAGAAATAACAGTTGGGTACATTAGATACAATATAGCAGTGGTTCCCAAACTTGCGGCCCTTTGGGCATTGTTCGGCGGCCCCCCTTGGTCTTCCCCCAAAACCTAACTGTTAATGCATAGGGCATAGCAACCCACCTGTGAAGCGGTCACACACTGACCCAGCTTTCCTTATCAGCTTTGGGGGCCCTACATCAGTAACATTGTCAATGTTGATCAGGAAACCAGGTATACATATGAGCGCTGCACCCAGGAGCAGGAGGGGGAGGGTGAGTGCTGTTGGGATCTGGTCCACTGCCTGCTGAGATATGTTGACAGTGGGAGGGTCTGGATTGATGTTATATGCGGCCCTTTAGTGATGCCAGGGGCCGCACTTGTGGCCCTACATATCAACTCAGTTGCCCACCACTGCTCTATGTGACTGATGAATGTTTCTTTATGATTGGTGTATGTCTGTATGATGCAAATCTATACATGATTGCTGTGAAAACAAAATAAAGTTGTATAAGTTGTATTTTATAAAAGGTTTGAGGACCTAGAATGAAATGGTCCTCAATCTGGGGGCTTAATAATGTTCAAAGTTTGGGAACCACTGCTGTAGAATAAACTGGCTGTTCTGGCCCTCAGGTCTTATTTTGTCCACGTCTGGTATATGGTATATATTGTTACAAGGACAGGGATGGGTATGTATTGACATGGGCTAGAAAGGGGTTAATGCCGTGTGTATAGTTATTATAGGGACAGGAAGGGTATACAGCACTACAGGGTCCATGGAGGGTTAATTTCACACAGATAGCACACGGTGTCTGCTCGGTCACCATGGTAACCAGAGGGCGCAGGTAAGGTAGTCACGTGGGTTTAACAGAGGCGGGATTCCACGGATCTCCATGGCAATGCTTACAGGGCGTCCGCAATGTCCGTCACAGATGGGCAATGCTGATTGGTCGGGGAGGCTGTCGGTGAAGAGAAGTGGTGGGCGGGGTCTGGAGAGGTCCATCTTCCGGTTCCGTATGTGTGTGTGAGGAGAACCAGGCCGGGGATGGAGCGGTGAGCAGAAGGGTCATAAAAGGACAGAGAGAGCCGTACCGAGAAGGAGAGGTAATGAAGGGAAGGGGAGCTGCACGATGACCTGGGGTTGCATCATTTCCGGTCATGTCACCTGAGGAGCAGGTGTGAAAGGCCTAGTCTGCGCTGCTCTCAGCCATCTGTCATTTACATCTCTTATACGGGAGACGTGTCGTCGTTCGGGGCCCCGTGTCCTGTGCATGTACCTGCACGCCTGTGTCATCGTCATCCCTGTGTACATCCACATACCCCTCTGTCCTCTCATCTTCCCGTGTAATCCTCCCTCATCTCCATCCCTGTGACCCTGCACCCCTCCCCCATCTCTGCAGACATGTGACCCCTTACCTGAGCCTCCATCCCTGTGCCCTTCTGTCACTAAGCTGGTGTGTCAACTCTATCCCCCTAGTCTGATCTCCAGACCTACTCGCTTATGTCAGTGTGACTTCATGTCTGCGTTCTCTTACCTCATCAGACATGACCCCTTCCCTACTGTTTCCCTACTTTATATCAGAATAGTTCTGATCCTCTGTGTCCTTCATTTCTGTTTCCCCATGGGCATCCATCATCGTCCCTCTAATCCACCCATTATTGAATTCTAAGTATGCATACTGTACATTCCTTCCAGCCTCTCCGTATGTATTTGTATTTACTATACTACTTTCCATGGATATGTTGTTCCCTCACCACATGTATTTCTGATGCTGTGCTGTGTGTACATCAAAACTTTTTTTTTATCTTCTGCTGTATAAACAATGTCGTCGCCCTCAACTATTTCCATGTTGTTGGCTTGTCTGTACTTCTTTTAGATATTTAAAAGTGAAGTTGAATATGATAACAATATGCCTTCCCTTGTTCCTCTGTTCAAATCATATGTTTAAATCTTTTTGTTGTAATAACGTTCTTCATTTTAGCCCCATTAAGAAGCTGACCGTGTTCAGTGAAGCCAGAGTATAGCTAAACCTATGTTCAACTGTATAAGGGTTAATTAACACAGTTGGTTTCAGGGCTGCTGCCACAGTGAAAACACCTACCCGCCTCCGAGTTTAGCAGTTGCTCACCGTGTACAAGCATTTGGAAGGCAGTTGTTATATACTGCCATCTGCCCCAATGTTAACAACCAGAAGAACAGGAGCTGATCACCAAGAATTTTCCCCCTGATTGAACAGGGGCATGGGGACTTTAAAGGCCAAAGTTAGTAGATCAGGAAAAGTGCAGTAAAATTCATTAAAATTTACAAACTTAATGCTCACAGAGTAAATCATCACACACTCAAATGTGCATATGCTGTCACAAATGTAATCTCTTGTACAGGTGAAGATAAAACATCCAATAACGTGTAGGTTCGACCCCATGACGCGTTTTGTTGTAGATGACTTATTCAAGGGGTTCTATAACTAAAATGTGGACCAATTTTAAACTGTTCAGGGGTTGGCTAGACTAGTGCCAAAGAAAATATATGAAACCCACCACATCAGGGATTTCAGTAGGGAATATAGACCTCACTGCCAAAGGAGTGCGGTGATCATCTGTTACTAGGGTTATATAGTAATGTGTTCAGGTTTCCAGTCAAAATGTCAGTCGTGTCACCAATATATATTCTGGTGGTCTCCCAATCTTATCCTAATGGGAAACTGTCCAAAAACTAACTAGGGAATGCATAATGTTACACTTTTAGGATGGTGGCAGTATTTGGGTGGCCTGTTGGAGGAAACAACAGATGGAGTGACTTTGACTTTTTTAAGATTGGACCTCAGTCCTTAAATTCAGCTAGCAACAAAGTAGTGAATAATAGTACCTACATAGAAATTTGGTAGCCGTTTCAACTTATCTGAACGTATAACAAAAAAAAACTTTTATTGAGATAATTCTATAAGAGAGATCAAATTTAAGTGTTGTACCCTATCACCACAGGTTCTTCTCTATAAAAAAGTGCTACTTGCCGCTCTTGCATCACATCTGGGAGATCACACAGTGGTGTTTCCACATATGGGTTGCAAAAAATTTAAACAGACCTCAACTATTCTTAGAACAGCATTTATACTCATACTTGAACTGGAATTCCACTTTCCTTAGCTGCACTGGTTGTCTAAGCATAGAAAACTAGCATGGCCTGTGTGTGTGTGTGTGTGTGTGTGTGTGTGAACAGGTGGCCATACACACATCTTATCTTCCATCCGATTGGCTTCTGTGACTGAAATATCGTCTGTTAGTCTAACATCGATTAATCGTAACAGCACACAGTGTGATCAAGTTAAGCAGGTCGATTTCTTTCCTCAGTTCTGTATGCATTTTCCATAGTACCATGAGATACATATCCATGGAAATCAGACACTTCAACGATCAACTAAAATTTACCAACGTGTCCGATCACTGCTTAATCCATTTTGTGTTCAATTCAGGTAAAAAGGAATTGGTTTTCAAACACACGACTGAAACAAATCCCAAAATTGAATGTATGGCCACCCTAAGGTGCCATCTTGCATGTAGCCCTGTGGACGTAGCCATTGGCTACTGACATTTTTTGATACCACCTGCCCTGGAAAAAAAATTGTCCTTTGAAGCACATGAGCACAAGTTACTTATACTTAAAATGGACAGAAATTCACTTATTACATATTCCTCTATAGTTATGATTTTGGATACTTTTTACTGTTTGTATGATTGGCTTATTGATTTCATAACTTGGGGTTAAGGGCTTCTGAAGGGATAGAGATTTCCTAGGTGACTAAAATAGGTGGGAATCTTAGTGAGGAATATGGTAGAATTGCGTAACAAACCCCATATATCGCCAATGAAATAGCTTGCGTTATAACTGCAAATCCTTAAAAGCCCATAGAAACCATTGTTCTATCCATAGAGGAAATAAACACTGGACTTCCAGATATAGAGGAGCCTGTAAGGGCTTGTCCCCACAGTCTAATTTGGTGGCGCGGTTTTAAGCCAGGAGCTGCAGCCCGCACTGGCGGCCTCGATTTGAAACGCGGGCACCTGACTTGTGATCTTTGACAGCCGCTCGCGGGACCGCCCCGCAGCCAGCTTCGACTGTGGGGACAAGCCCTTACTTACTCCCCTTCTGAGTAATTTTCTCCTGAGGGGCAGGAAGAATTCTCGGTTATCCAGAGATTTCAGTTTACTCATACTCATTCTAATTGGAGGGTTTGCAAAAGAAACAAAATTTAAAATGACATAATTGCAGGTGATTGGATGCGTTCTTTGCATCTTTTAGGTATCATTCGCACTAGCTGAATTGCAGGTGCAGTATAGTACTGCAGCACAGGGCAGCTAGGGTCAATGCAAGGTACACAATGTTTCCAAATAACCTTTCACACTAGACCTGCTCTTGCATTTCTGGTAACGTGCAATGCAGCGTTACCGACCACATTTTTGCAGGGGCAGCGCAAGCATCTTATATGGGAGATACAAATGCAAGGCACTGAAAAATGCGTCCTTTTGCTGGTAAAGGATGCATTTAGCGTCAAAACCACAACTTCAAGCACTGTGTAAAAGGACCCTTAGTGTAAATTTTCTTTTTATGTTAGTGCTGCAGAACAAGCTTATTTATGCTTTTCTTGTCTTCAGGTGTTGGTGAGGCAACATTAGATATGGGCCACAGAAAATTATGCCTTCTCCTGCGGCTCCTGGTATTCTTCATCCTTGCCCTAAAGATCCTGTCAGCTGCTGATTTTGATCCCTATCGCATCCTGGGTGTGAGCCGGACTGCCAGTCAAGCCGACATAAAAAAGGCATACAAAAAGTTGGCTCGGGAATGGTGAGTTCCCTGATGCATGTGGCAGTGTGGGTACCAGTTGCCAAAATGCTCCTATTATTTTTTTGCATCTCTTAACTTTATTGTGCAGGCAAATGTGTTCTGTTTTTTATCATCTCATCAGCTCTTTAAATGGATAACCGTTATACTGGAGAATTTGTGTTATTTAAAAGTTTCATCCAATATTGCTCTCGTTTCAGGCATCCAGATAAAAACAAGAACCCAGGAGCAGAAGACAAATTTATCCAAGTCAGCAAAGCCTATGAGGTATTCAGAAACACACCTTGTTTCACTATAAGTACAGAATAAATCTATAATCTCAAAGATTATACAGTTCATATTTTTCTAAAATTGGTGGCAGGCACGCATTTTTAGTATCCCTTGTTTTATTTTGTTCTTGAATAGACAGTCAGATTTTTCTTTCACATGAGAGAGATTTGCGCAAGATGAATTCAAGCTTTTGTTATCACATCATTTGTCTCTGTTACCCCTTGCCAGCTGAATGGGTATAGCTGTAACATTTCCTAAGTGTGTATTAATTTTAATCTCTAATGATAGATTGTTACAATAGGTGCATTTAAATGTAGCAGTATGCATTTGAACCTTGTATGACTATAGCATCACTCAGATTGGCATTGGAAGGGATGGCACTAAAGGGCAGTCACGTGTGCTGGCAACAAAAAAAGTGCATTACTTAAAGTTGCTCCCTTTTTTAAGGTGACCAGATTATTTCTTTTAGCAGAGAGGCGTTGGCAGAACTGTATAAATTTTAAAAGTGGATGTACACAAATGCAAATTCTTTAGCTGGTAGAATGGAACCTTTTCTACCAAATTGCAGCTTCTTCTAAATTACCTTGTGATCTGTCACTCTCCTTGTCTGATTCTTTATAAACAATTGTATTAACTAACCTTTTAGATTCTGTCAAATGAAGAGAAGAGGACCAACTATGACCGGTATGGAGATTTGGGAGAAAACCAGGGTTACTCTCAGCAGCAGCATCACCATCACCATTTTCGACACTTCCATGACAGTTTCTACTTTGATGAATCCTTCTTCCACTTTCCCTTTAACAATGAGCGCCGGGACTCCACAGATGAAAAATATCTATTGCAATTTAACCACTACATCAACGAGGTGGTCCCAGATAGTTTCCGCAAACCCTACCTCATTAAGATCACCTCAGACTGGTGCTTCAGCTGCATCCACATTGAGCCTGTATGGAAGGAAGTGGTGCAGGAGTTGGAAGGCCTAGGTGTGTGTGTGTTACTATTTTTATGCTTACCTAAATCCTTTGTACTTCTTTTTTCTTAAGATTAGGAAAGTGTAATGGCCCTTTTACACTATACGCATGCGTTTTGCACATTACATCTGCGTTTGCATTTTTGAACAAATCGATGAAAAATTCATGCAGCAGGGCATTCTAAAAAGGCATGCGGAAATGCTGCATTTTTAAAAACGCAACGCATGTAGTGTGAAGGTTTTCTATGAGAAAACGCAGTACTGTAATAACACGTGTTAAAAAAAGGGGCACGTTTATAAACACTGCATATAGTGTTAAAGGGAGACGTCAGAGGAACATCAAATATTCTGGTGACATTAGTCTGAAATGGAATTCTTCTAAAGCTGCTTGCTGTGTAAAACACAGAAGGTTAGTTCACTTGAGACGATCCTAATTGGGGGTTTTCCACTTACTAATTTAAATGCATACAATATTTACAGGAATCCATTGTGAGCAGCTTTCATATATCTTTTGGTAATTAAGCTGCATTTTTTGTGTGGTATTAAGATGGATTTGGTTAAACCTGGACTCACAAAAAATCCACTGCAGGGGTTAATTGCTTTTTAGCAAGGCGTACAAAAGTACTTGCCTAATCCTTTAGAACTGGGTAGCTGGAGGGTAATTGGTTATGAAGGAACAATACATATAGTGTTTTTAATACTTGATGGACACCTAATTATAATATTGTTTGGACGTTTCTTAACTTCTTTTCTGGATACCCTACCCTGTATCTTTATTTTGAGATATCAAAGGTAAACTTTTCTGTAAGAAATGAACATCTATATCTGTTTTACAGGTGTAGGTATAGGAGTGGTGCATGCTGGTTATGAGAGGAGGCTCGCCCACCATCTTGGTGCACATAGTACCCCATCCATTTTAGGAGTCATTAATGGAAAGATCTCATTCTTTCACAATGCGGTGTTACGAGAAAACCTTCGACACTTTGTAGAGAGTCTTCTCCCAGGGAATCTGGTTGACAAGGTGAGAACAGATATTTCCCATAGGCCTCTTACTATGGGATTGAAATATTTTAATCTCTTTTTTAAAATTTTCTTAATTATTACTTTTTTTTTTATTGTATCTGTACCAGATAACCGATAAGAACTATGTCCGCTTTCTCTCCAACTGGAAACAAGAGAATAAACCCCATGTTCTGCTGTTTGATCAGATGCCCCCGGTGCCTCTTGTTTATAAGGTAAGCGTTACAGGCATCGTTCATGACACCGGAGACTAGAATGTAAATTGTGAAAACGTTAACTTCAGAAAGTGCGCTTCAACTTTAAGTGGCAATACTTGACTGGTCACTTGTTCCATTACAAAAAGGTCATGTGACAAGTAACTGTTTGTATGCCTGTGTATTTCCCTTCTTTGCTTTGCTATGCAGTTGATATATGCTGGCAGCTGATGGAATGATACCATGGTTGTAAGCAATGTTTGATACATTCTTAAAGGCTCAAGTACTGTATTGTGTTCACGTTTGCGTTAAAACCTATAATTCTAGTACTGGTTTATATACATTCTTTATTTTGCATTGTAAATTAATTTTCAACCAAACTTTCTAGCAAAGGTGACAGCCACAATGATCTAGATCAGTGGTGGGCAACTGAGTTGATATGGAGGGCCACAAGTGTGGCCCTCGACATCACTAAAGGGCCGCACATAACATTTTAAATCTATACTGTCTTGTATAAGATTTTTATAATGGAAAAAAATGACAATAGGCAGAGCTAGAAGACATTTTTCATTTTTAAAAATAACAAAACTTGTTCTTAATGATACTTCAAGCATTAGGGAACACTGTAGTGTGGTAATGCACATTTTGTGTCCTGTATATCATCAAAGGTTGTATGTGCCACATACAATAATCCCCTGTTTGTTGGTGGAATAGTGGGAGCATAGACAAACATATTAGAACAGGATATTCTTGGTCAGGCGCTGTCTGGGTTGCTGATTTGCTTTCATGTGCTCAGCCAGAGCGAGTCCCTCTCCTCCTCTTTGAAGAAGATCCTGGGCAAGGACATGCGAGTTCATATGCCCTATGCAGTAACAGGTTTCTGGGTCCGCAAGTGAAAAACCAAGGGGGGCCACCAAGGAAAGGTTGGGCACCTGGGATCTAGATAAACCATATACCAGAGTGATTAATAATGGCTTTAGTTTTAAGTTTTTTTCAAAAGGAGGATAAAAGTTTCTTTCATAGCTTGAGTTGTGTAAGCTAGGGTTAGGCCTTATTTTGTTTGCCATATAACAAATATTTTACATAGAGACAATGCTGATACATAATTTAACTGCAGAACAATCCACCTTGTTACAATGTTGGAGACAGTGATAAAATAATACATTTTCTCCTGAGATCAATGGGTAAGAACACTATCTAAAGGGGATCTCTGAAAATCGTGTGTGGTAAGGCTAGTGACAAATTGTATCGTATATTATCCTTATGGTTTTTTTTTCCAATAGCTTCCCTCATTTCTCTGAAATTCTGTCTATTTGGTAAATTCTGTTCACTCTTTTTCTTTCAGCTTACCGCATTTGCCTATAAAGATTATCTGTCATTTGGCTATGTGGACCTCGGGCAGAGAGAGACAGAGCAGATGAGCAGTCAGTACAATATAAACATGTATGCTCCAACCATGCTGGTCTTCAAGGAGCACATTCATAAACCGGCTGATGTAGTGCAGGTATGTTCCACACGGCTTATAGTTTAATCTTCGCCGTTATTGCTTAATTTTACTGAGATCATTTACATCAGAACTGCTTCTTATTCAAACAAGTCAGTGTACATTTTGAAACATGACATTTCCAATTGGTGCCAAAGAGGGGTGGGGGGTAGGTGGTTGGCCCAACATAAATAGCATTGTTTGCTTTTGTTGAATCTGATTTTGCAATACGATTTGTTAAATGCAGCAATCTACCTGGCAGAGAAAGGAACAAGCACTTGTCTGTAACCCCCAAAGCGTTTCATGACGAACCAGGATCGCATGAACCCTGCATACCCCAGGAAAGCTGCACAGATTATCTCTGCAGCTGCATCATTTCCACGGTTGCAGGACCGCCCCAATCGCATCACAGTGATGGTGAAGTGGTGGGCCGGGCCCTGCCATAGACCTTCATGTTAATGGAGGGGCAGCGGCTTCCCATGGGTGGGAATTTTAATCGGTGTACACTGCTGCGCTTGCCAGTACCGCCCCATTAAAAAAAGGCACGGTACGGGCAGAACGCTAGGGAGGTTAAGATATTTGGTGTGCATGTATTTCTACAATAACTCATATTTTTGCTCTATTCATTGAGGAAGTGATTTTTCTGGTTATTCTTATAATGATAAGTTTATAATGATCATATCATCCTATAATGATGTGTTTTCACCTTCAGGCAAGAGGAATGAAAAAACAGGTAATCGACGACTTCATCTCTACAAACAAGTTTCTTCTTGCCACCCGATTGACCAATCAAAAGCTTTTTCAAGAGCTGTGTCCTGTGCGCAAGTCTCACCGGCAGCGCAAGTGAGTAGCGCCAATAGGTTATAGTTGTCCCAGTTAATTGTTCAGCTTTGATTACCTGATTAGTCTCCCATCAAAAACATCCAGACAGTGTTTTAAATTATACAAAGCTAGTCTGGCTATCCAATACAGGAAACTAGAATGGATCTGCCCTCTGGCACCAGTAATATGTATTGATCTTTGTTTAAGAAACTGTCTATAGCAGGAGTGGGCAAATGTTTTGACTTGTGGGCTACATTGGATTTTTAGATTTGATAAAGGGGCTGGACAAAGAGCCTGTAATGGCTGACCATGTCGGTCATAACATAGACCAAGGTGTGCCAATTCCATGCATCGCCGGCATCACTAATGACAGCAGTTATGAGTAATAGACGACGTGTGACAGGGACATTATTATCTTTTAAAATTTGCTGCACTTGCTCATTCGTTGCAAAGAGCAGATATATGCCTCTAGGCATTACGTGCACTCACTGCAGAGAATAAGCGAAGGGGAGCATCTTTTCAACAAGGTAACAAAGGGCCAGAAAAGAGAGCTTAATTTGCCCACCCTGGTCTATAGTAACACTGCAGAAATAGTTTGAACTTGTTGCCTGTTCTTCTACTGATGTGACCTTTTGCAATATATTAGGTACTGTGTTGTTTTGTTAACGGGGGAGAGTGAGCCATTCCGGAATACCTACGAGTCCTTCCTGGCCTTTGCTTCTGCCAATACCAAAGATACGGTTAGGTTCGTCTATGTCTTTAAAGATCGCCAAAAGGAGCTCGCCAGCTCACTTCTGGGTGAGGACATTTACCCTGCGCATTCATCGGTATGTATATCCGAGAAGGCTTTAAAGTTAATATGCTGATCTTTATTTACTGACCTTCCACTGATTTTGCATGATCCCATTTATTTTTTTAACAATAGGTTACCATACTGGAGCGGAGAAATTCAGCTGGCAGAATTGTCTATAAGACTCTGGCTCACACCTGGAGTGGGAGTGAGGACAACAAGTTCTCTCTTCTTGACTTTCTGGACAAACTGAGGAAAGATCCTGGTGTCCTGTCCTCTGAAACCAACTTGTCAGGTCTAAATGATGAGCTAGCCCCAGTGAGTAATTGAGGTGGTTGGATAGAGGTGGGAATATGATCAGGCTATAGATAGGAGGTACAGTGCATCACTCATTTTTTCAAGTCAACAGTTAACAAGGGTAGAGTCCAGCATTTGTGATCATCTTTTCATTACTGTCTATTTTTTTTGTTTAAGTTAAAGTAGTAGTTTTGATAGGACAATAGATAGGGAAAGCTTCTTTAGTGCCATATCACAAAATATTACGTCTTAATAGATCAGCAGGCTATTGGGCAACAGCAATGGTTATAAGTATATGTGATTCATGGGTAAACAAATCAGAAAGTGATTTTTGGGGTATATAGAATATATATAGATATAGAAAGCCAATGACTTTCTCGACAATAGTAGAGCTGGACTACCCAAGCATGTGACGATAGTACAGCTACTAGTAAATACAACTATATAAGTTACTGTATGTGGACCTGAACTGTGCGACAGAAAGTGATTTTTGCTGTTCAAGTTTATCGTTGTATAATTTTATATTGCCATTTTTTAAAAATGTCTTGTGTTTTGTCTTCAGGTGTTTTTCTTGCGTTGGATTTACACTGCGGTTGACTACTGGTCAGATGTGTGGGAGAGTGTTCTCCACAATAACTGGTAAGTTCTCCTTTCTTTTTCTTTACCATGGAACAAGATTTTGCTTATGTGCTCACAAGTGTATTCCTGCATTTCACTTTTTGCAAATTGGACCAAGTGTGGCGCACTTACCCACTGATCAGGAGGTTAATTTATTGCTGTACTTCGCATTCCTCTTATCAGGAGCCACACGGCTGTTCATTTGGCATTCACCTGCTGCTGAGAATGTGGGTCTGTGCTTCAAAAGTCCATTAAGGTACCCATACACGTTGCGATTTTTCGTGGACCGATTCGATATTCGATTTCGACTCCCGATTTTTGCTTTACTGCTATTTTTAAAAGTCGGTCGGATGCACGATTTTTTACCCGATTTTTCACCCAAATTTTCACCCGATTTTTCACCCGATTAGTCACAGGCCGACCGACCGATCGGCCAGTTGTATCAGGAATCTTTTAAACGTCTCTTTTAAATGTGGCCGACCGACTGAAAATTACGGGCATCATCATTCGGGACCCGACCGACTTTTCGGCTGATTTTCTAAAAACAGCATCGGTCGGACTACATTTGCATGTTACGAATCCCGAACGATCGACCTACCCAACCGATCGGATCGGTCGGAAGGGCTAAAATCGCACGAAAAATCGCAGCGTGTATGGGTACCTTTAGACAAGTGTAACAAGGACATAAATACAACATTACATACTTCACTTAAGGGTGAACGCCAAGAAAATATGAAATCTAAACATTAAGAGTAAGTTAACACAAACTCTGCCCTAGCTGGGATCGGGCAGACTTGGAGGGGTGTTTCTTTCCCTGCCCACATCATCAGCGTAATCTATGTTATTGAGTAAAGGGTAGGGCATGGAATCGGACATTGCGCCATTGTAAACGCGATAAGGCCATACCGCCTAGGAGTTTAATACTTCTCTGTTTTCATCAGTAGATTATCTATTTTTCTATTCAGTATCTGCATTTGACTTCAGACCTGCCCCTTTCAGTCACTGTTTAAAATAGTTCACTTAAGTGATGGAACAGTACAGTAAATAATACGTTTTGTGACAATTATCATGTAGTGTTTAAGGGATGCTGAAGAGGAGCAGCAGAGGTACAGGGAGAAGAAACAATAAATGTACTGCTGCTCACTGCCCAGTTGCTTGCAGGGAGAGGAATATGACCTGTAATACAAAACTGCAGTGGAAGCGAAGAATAAGCTTCTTAGCCAGATAGGGCTGTGCGGTGTAAATCTTTAGACGTGATGGATAGAAATACAAATACTTTGGCAGGTTAAATTGATTTGAGATATTTAGCTGCTTTTTTTTTTTTTTTTTTTTTTTTTTTTTTTTTTGAAACTTAAAACCTCTTTGTTTCATTAACTTTTACTCTGGTTGGGTCTCTTTACAGGAGGGAGATGATGCCACTATTGTCCCTGATTTTCTCTGCCCTCTTCATATTGTTTGGTACAGTAATTGTTCAGGCATTCAGGTATGCAGTATATATATATCTGTCTGTGGTTCAATGTTGAAGGATTGTTCTCTATAGCTTAAAAGAAAAAGGCAGCAATAGAACATATTGCAGTAGATAACAACCAAAATCTTGTAAGTAACAGTAAACTTAGCAGATCCTATCCTCATGAAGAATAATGCATGGTGATTATTATTATTTTAGTTAATATTACTGTATTTTTTGCAATATGAAACACCGGACCACAAGATGTGCCCCATAGTTTTGGAGACAAAATGTGCATATCTAATTAAAAAAATTGTTCAGAATTTGTTCTGTTCATGTGTTTTTATGTCATGTGTGTTTTTTTTGGTTATTGGTGCTTTAGTCTTGCTTTGTTTCTGACGTATTTTGTTTAACATATAGTGACTCCAGTGATGAGCGAGACTCTGTTCCTTCTGATAAAGAAGAGCCAGGTGATAAAGAGAAGAGCTCAGAAGCAAACTACAACAAGGAGAGCACCAGGTAATACCACCTTTTATCTGCAGAGTGCTCTTCTTTTTCTATGCTTTTAGTGCATATACCGTAAGTTTGCAGGATAAGACACACCTGACCATAAGCGGTGAGGGAAAAGGGCAATGATGATTTTCTATCATGTTCATCTGTAGTCACGTGCTTAGCAGCCAGCTAACCATAGAGTTAAAGATATGTTATACTGATGGAAAGTCAGGTTTTCATATTGTGCCTTCCTTTTCCATACCCTCAATGTAAGGTTAAAAAAATCCCTGCTGCACTATACCTAATGAAAGGCATGATGCAAAGTAAACACCAGTGAAAAGGAACTTGAATCTATGTTTTCATGAATGGCACTAGATGTGCCAATAATAGGGAGGAATGCAGTGAAAAAATCCAAAAACTTACCTGTAATGAGCAATTTAAGAATATAATCCGGAAGCTCTCCTCACTTCCTGGTTCATTGTAGGCAGAAATCGGGCAGGACGTCACAGGAAGCTTTAAATTCTCAGTGATCTGCTTTGAAAATTCCCATAGAAGATCACTGCCCCCAGTGGCCACCCACGATATTGCACCCCATGTGTTTCATGTATTGGCTTCCACAAACCAGGAAGTGAGGGGAGCTGTGTGGTAATCTTGTTAAATTGCTCATTACAGGAAAGTTTTTGAGTTTTTTTTTTTACTGCATTCCTCCCTATTATTGGCACTTCTAGTGCCATTCATAAAAACATAGATTTATGGTGGTAGGTCCACTTTAAATAAATCCAGAAATCAAATTACATTATTTGACATTATTTTAAGTGGGGACCAGCATTCCCATCCAAAGTAAAAGCCAGCACACAAAGGGTGTGCGGCCAATTCTCGGCACGACCAGCCGTGCGTCATGACGTCATCACGCCTGGTTGATCGGCCAAAAAAGACGAAGAAGAAACGAGACGTCTATGGCCAGCTTAAGGCTAAACTGTGTTAAGATCCCTGCATTAAACGCAGGTATTTTAGTACAATTCACAAGCCTGCAACGGATGGCAGTGGGCTATAACACAAATGTCTATACAGCTCTTCATAGCCATCAGTCTGTGCCTCCGTTGCTTTTATGTTGACACGGGCACGTTAGTCATACGCTAACTCGTTGATTTAAAGGGGCTGCATTAACATTCCTACACTCTACATTGTTGGACTTCTGCATGATGGCAATTTGATTTGATCCTCTTGTGCAATTTAAATGTCTGTCCGTCTAAAATCGATTGTACCACCATACAGTGTGATCGATTCTAAATACGATTATGTCTGTTTAGCAGCGTTTGTAATGCTCTCCAGTCGCCCCCCTGTGGCTGGAAGAGTTTATTACAGCTCTTGCTCCATAAGGCAATCTCATACAGATTGATCAAAATGCCTAGAAAACCCGAACAATTTGGATCACTTGTGGCAACAATCTATTCGCATTTGATTGGCTTAAAAAGCTTGTTTTTTGTTTTTTTTTGTTTTTTTTCTTGAGGGGTCGATCAAACAGAAATATTGAGCCGTGTAGGTCACCTTTTAAAATTTAATCAAACATTAGAATCTTCTTTAACTTTTCTTTCTATGACAGGGTTCCGAGAAAGGGTTTTGTAGAAGTAACAGAATTGACGGATGTCAATTACATGAGTAACCTTGTCAAGCTGCGTCCGGGGCACATGAACGTGGTCCTCATTCTCTCCAATTCCACCAAAGCAAGCCTGCTTCAGAGGTTCGCCCAAGAGGTGTACATGTTTACAGGGTAAGTGCTGAAGCTGCCATGATAGCTGTCACAACTCATAACCTTCCATTGATGGTTCAGCAATTTTAAATCCCTCAGATTGTGAAATACAGGCAGATGCCCAATGTGCCATTGCTAAGCCTGGATAGATATCAGACTGCAAATGTGGTCTGTAATAGGAACATGCTGCTTACGCCCCTTGGTGGTGGTCCTGAGTGTGGCCCAGGTAGGTTTTTATCATGGATAAGGATAATCCTGATCCACCCTCAGGAATGTTTAACTTCTCCAAAGGAGATTGGGATAATCGATCCATCTCCCTGACTGTGGGGTGCGCCCTCGCCATTTACCTATATGGAAATACAGACATAGGTGTCCCGGCACTTGCATCCCTGGTGCCGTTGAGGTAATCCGTTTATATTGGTCATACCATTCTAGGAATGGAAATGAGAAAATAATGGGACTTGCTTCCTGTTCCAGATCTAGGAATTCCTCTCCTTTTGCCACCAGAACATGTTTTCCTATCGGACAACTTTCCCTCTATTGGTGTTTTTGAAAACTATAACATTTTAGAAGTGTCATTACTTTTTTTCCCACTGACCATCGTCACCAGCAATGATTGAGATGAATAATCTACTTGATGGGGACACGGCAAAAATTTTTCTTCCTTTCACAATTCTATCTAATACAGGGGGAAAAATGTAGACTGGGGGTGGTAAAAAAAAAAAAAAAAGTAGTCTGAAAGATAGGTTCAAATTAAATTTCACCTGGCGCCACCTGGTGGTAACATGGGGGAGCAACCAGAGTGTAGATCTATGAATTTACTACTCATGCTGAATAAGTTCACAGTGCAGGAAATCAAATCAGAAATGTCAGTACAGAGCCAGTACCACTGTGCAAGACTGTAGCTCAGCTACATATATTCCAGATAATGTGTCATTGTGACAAAAAAACTTTTATTCTGAGTGACATTAAGATAGAAAAATAGACTCTTAAGTCCTCATTTACTGAACTACCTTATTTGATTGCATGGGGGCAGGACATTGGCCTGACCTTAAATGAAGCAACTTGGATAAATGACTAATCCTTAATTGCTAGTGGAAAGGGTGTGAAAAGGCCCCAACCGCAGGAGTCCTATAGTGATGACATATGGAGACTTAAGACCCACATACACATCTAGATTTTCCGTTCAACCAATTTTAAGTGTTGTCATAAAAAGTCTTCCGTTCACAGTTCACTCAGGGTTTAGGTTCGCCTCAGCCACTACTGGAACGGGGATCAGAAAAACCTGATATACCCCAGGGAAGCTTCTGTGGTTCCGCAACCACCCCTTTGGTATCAACAGTGATGCTGAAGGGGGGTGCGCCATAGACCTCCATTGCAATAAAGGGGCGTTGGTTTCCCAGCCCACATTGCCGGTGTCAAGCAGAGTACTCTGCTGAGATCACCCGTATCACACTGTAGCGGCTGGCCACTAGGGAGGTTATATAGATTACACCTGCTGTATTATAAATTACATGGAATGTGTAAGTGTAATGATTGCATCCCATTCCAGGAGCAGCTCCCTCCACTTCTCCTTCCTGAACCTGGAAAAGCATCGGGAATGGCTGGAATACCTCTTAGAGTTTGCTCAGGACGCAGCTTCCATCGCATACCAGTACGATGAGCACTTCCTGGAGCGGGACTACACAGGTTATGTGCTTGCTCTGAATGGTCACAAAAAATACTTCTGCCTTTTCAAAGCGCAGTCTACACTGGAGGACGAGAAGCTGCTGGACGAGGCCGAGCACTGCCAGCCCAGTGGCGACACGCTCCGCAAGATCTCGCTGGGGTCTAGCTCTGGCCACATCAAAAAGAAATTAAACAAATTATCGTTATGGATGGAGCGGCTGTTAGAGGGTTCTTTGCAAAGGTTTTATATCCCCTCTTGGCCCACCCTTGACTGACCAGCACCATAGGGGATGTCCAGTCCCTTTTTAAACTGTGAATATAAGACGTTTATCCTGCCAGGGAGATCCACACGCTTTTAACGGTGTACCCCAGTCATTGCCAGGAGCAAGAAACTGACCGAGGGGCACTCGCTTTGTTGCGATAAAGGAGTTGCTCTATTCCAACGCCATTGACTATGCCACTCACTGCCTGCTTGTGTCTTACGTTCTTTCAGCTACATCAATCAAAAAGAAGGGGGAAAAAGCTTTAAGTTTCCTCAAGAGGAGTACTGCATATACATCCATCCCCTGAAATTCTAACCTAACTTCCTCTATCCCCTGATGGTCACCGTAAAGATCAGCCTTGCCTCAATAAATCCTGAAGAAGGAGGAAGAATGGGGGTTGCTAGCGAATGTATGTCATTATGGATGCACAGCGAGTCTTGCTGTGGTAAATAGCACATCTATAGTCTTTATCTAGCGGCTGTTCTGAGCTCACTCTGTGTACAAGCAATAAAGCTGTGCAGGAACTTTCCTTCATTCAGGTCACCGGAGTCAGTGAGAAGACAACACTTTATAGAAATTTTAACTTTTTTGCTCCAGAGTTTATCAATAGCAAAATCTGTACAGTCTTGAAGCCATTTGCTGACCGCTAGCACTACCATGTAGCGTATTGGAGTAGAACTTCCTAGGTACAAAGTAGTTGGAGGGAGACCCGTGTGCTGCCACCTGCTGGCCGAACAATGCAACACACCCTCTGTCCATTATTTTTTTTTTTTTAAGAAATTATTGTGTGTTTATTTGTATCCCATTTTGCCATTTTGTTACACAAATACAGAAGCTTACTGTGGACTGAGGGGAATTTAAAGATCTAAGGCTACCAAACATCATTTCATAAGCAGCTATTGAATGTAGTGCTTTGGTTTTTTTTTTTCTATTTGAGGGTGCTACTGTGGCAAGATGAAATTAGTTGTTTCCTTTTTTGGGGTAGACAACCATCTTCGATATTTTTGGGCCACAGGGGTTCTATGTAAATGCCAAAGTTATTTTAGCTTGGTACAATAACGATAAAGGATGTCCATTTCATACCATCTGTACCCTCCTTCTAAATTTTCCTTTCCTCTTTTGTTGCAGGAATACATATTACAAACAAAGCCTTTACATCTAGGCGTTTAAGAACCGCTGATCTGTTGTGGCATACTTCTGCAGACTAATTTCAGAGTTTTTTTTAAACTGTATGATGCAATATGTATCTAAGTAAAAGGGATTTTATTCCTGTGAATAATATACTATATGGCCAAATATTTGTGCACACCTATATAGGATTTTTGGACATCCCATTTGAAACCCATGGCCTGTATTGCAAAATTGGGGCCCCCTTTTTGAAGGCATAAGTTTTTGCACCACTGGGAAGCCTTGTCACATGATTTGTGAATGCTTTTGTTCATTTTTTAAGGTATTAGATCATGTTGGATGACAAAGCCTTTCACACAGTTGGTGTTTCATTATATCCAAAGGTGTTAATGTTCACTCTAGTTCCCCCACATCTATATGGAGCTGGCTTTGTACACTGGCACAGTCATGCATGAACAAAAAAGTGCCTTGACCAGACTATCAAACCAAGGTTGGAAATGCACAATGGTTTCCCTTTTGTGTGCTGTAATGTTCAGTAACCACGGAACTCAATAATTTTGGTTTTGGAATGATATGTCTGACAAGCACTTTTCTGTTTGATTATATAGTATATCTGTTGTAGAAAATCTCCAGCATGGTTTACTTATATCCTTATTTTATGTTCTAACCTGTGTGCTTCTGCCTTGCAATACAGTTATTTTTTTATCTTCATTTTCAAAGAATACACCTTTAAAGCTGCTGTCTGAACTTTGTGTAATACATAGAACCTTACATGGGGAAAAAACACTTAGCCTGCTAGAGGTTCAGGTTATAAAGGGAAAGATGCAATCTAAACAAAAATGATTTGGTACAAGTTGCAGGGGGTTGTGTATAAGCCAATTGCTAAACCTTTCATTGCTCACACTATTATTACTTGCAGTACAGTCACTGTAATTATAGAAGTCTTAATGTAGCCGTACACAAAGCCATTGTTTCATTTTTAATTAGATTGTGCAATAAAAATGTCTGCTTACGATCTAAAAAAGCAAAGGGACCTTACTGACGCATATTCTAATCTTTGCACAACCCTTTTTTTTTACATTTCCTTTAAACAAAAAATCAACCTGTGTATGGGCGAACCTTAGTGTTGAAATGTATTTCTCATTAAGAAAAAACAATTGCAGTGATGAGCTTTGTATAAATGTAGCGCTCTTTCACAATATGTGTTTGTCAATTTGTGGTGCGGTTTAAGGTGCGCTGGGTATCTGCATTTCAGTATGTGTTTTATGGCTGCGCTTGTGTGGAAACGCAAGTCTAAGCATAGCTAAAACGCATACTGCAGTGTGTTTTTAGGTCAGGTTAAAATACATCGCACAAGGCATCACATTTGTGTAAGTGGTGCCACCAATTTTCTATGGGAACTTGTATACCATGCTCATTGTACAACACATATAGCGTAAAGGAGCCTTTTTGTACCTAGAGTTTGCAGTTCAAGTAGTATTCTTTATTAGCCAGGGGGGGGATCGCTTGAACTCCAAATATTCTTTATTAATCGATGGCTAACACAATACAACACTCTACTATTCTATTTTTGTACATCTTATTCTGCTGTCCTCTTCATAGAACGATCGACTATCTTTTGGTTTTTCAAGGGCTTCAGTCTGCTGCCCATTCATGTGGCACCTAACCAATTTGGCAACTAAGGGTTTGTTTCCACATACATCGGGACCCCCTCCACTAAGCGTATTGCTTGGCGGGGTTCCCGGCGTAGCACATAGACGTTGCCTGCCGATGCAGAGGCTTAAAGTACTCAACTTTGTTGAGCCTTGCATCGGCGGAACGGCTCAGCGCCATGAAGACACAGCATCTGCCGAGCAGGCAAGTCTATGTGCTACTTCAGGATCCACGCTAAGCATATACAAGGGTCCTGACATATAATGGAAACATACCCTAACATCTGAATCTTGGACATGAAGGCTTTGTACACACAGGCATTAATACGCAGCATTTAGAAATAATGATTCTTAAGTGACCTAATGAAAATTGTTTCAGTAGTTTGTCATTTCAAAACCATATTCCCTGTTCATCAGCTGCTTACAAATGTATTTGGTGGCATGGGGAAATAATAGCCAAGTAGTGTCCTCCCATTGGCAGAATGCTTAGTACTTTGCTGGACATGCTGAGGATTTATTTGATATTCACAACAAGTAAGGAAATAGCATAAAATGTTGGTCTCTGCATTATGTGTTTAACATTTTACTGCTGGTAAGTGCGATCTTTTTACATCAACATATATAGTTATTGGTTTGTACAACAAGCTTATAAGGTAATTCTAGGGAAGCCTTTGATGCACATGTGCTAACGTTTAACAAAGACGTTGGTTAAGTTGCTTCAACATTGCTAAAAACATACTAAAAGCCTTTAAGCGGGTTCCTGCTGGTGGCACTTCATGAATCTGTGTCTAGGTCTGTATTCATTCAGGCTGCAACACATTGAAATCACTACATTCTCTAAGAATGTGCCAGTATGCTTTGCTTCAGTCCCAGCATGTTGTGTTGGTATTGATGCCAAACTGAAGGGTCAGTGGAGACTACCTAATGTAAAGCTTTGGCAAGTGAAGTGAACTCTAAAGCAGGGTACAGACGGCTCGATATTCAAGCCGTCTGATGTACCTTGCAGCAGTGTGATGACGTCATCACGGGATGGTGCACGGTGCTCAAAACGGCCATCGATTTGACCCATATCTCCACGTCTGTACCCTGCTTAAGGCTTCACACCGCTGCTGATGGGTGATGATGAAACCTTGGAAGTCTACTAAACTTTGTAAAAGCTTGTGTACACATGTTTTGAACATTCTAAAGACCATACAGACCATCTTAATAATGGTATACAGTTCTCTAATATCCATGGACATTTTTAGGGCTGATGGTAAATGAGTGACTAGCACAAGTGCGTCATAAGGCGTTTGCAGGCTTTCGCCCAATAGACCTGTCCTATGGGCGTTATCTACCCTACCTTGTGCAGGCATTTGCGGACAGAAGTGTACGGTAATTTTTTGGGCTGCTGCAGAGCGACGGCAGCCTGGAAAGCGCCTGTGTAAATATAGTTGTTCTGGCTCCTTCCAGGAAGAAACTGGTGTGTCTAAATGGATATACAATAAATACTCGTGCCCAGTTATTTAGCAGTTTCGGAATTCAAATAGATTGTAAGTTAATTTTATTTTCCTGACTCTGAGACACAAATGTTGGCAAGGAAGGATCACAGACCCTCTTTGTGGGATTCTATGAACTCTCGCCAAACAACTAGAAAATTGTGCAAGTGTCAGGTCATTCATTTGTGTGTGCAAAACCTTAGAGAAATCGGTGTGAATGGTGCAGACTTGTGTTGTCCTATAGCGCACAATGCTTGTGTTACCTTAGCAGGGAAATGGTGAATCTGCTCTTCTTTTCCTTTAAATTGCTGTCATTTCATATTTTGTATGTCTATGATTGTTTAACTGGCTGGCGCACAAGGTCTCCATTACAGAGCGGTTAAACCCTCCCCCCGGCATTAAACTTGAACCTCTTTGTGCTGAAACATTACCCCCCTAACAGATGGAACGCTAGAAAATCTATTACCTATGAATTCATTTCTGGCAGAAAACTTTGCACTTTTTGTTTTTTAGGAAATAACTTATTTTAGTTTTTTTTATATTATTTAACTTATACGGTTATTTGTATTTTTTTTGTTTTAAGAACATTAATGCATTGAATTATGAAATAAACTATTTTACCGTGTGATGTATGATGTGGTGTTATTTTCTAGGGCATGGGCTGAGTTGGTGGACCTGACTTTACTAATGTGAAGGAAAACAGCTTGGTCACCAAGCTCCTTCATTTTGTCATTTCAAGGTTCATTCATGAGGTGATGATACATTGCTGTTCTATTCTTTATGTTGCTATCATTCTATGTGCCTGAAAAAGAGCTGTATTGGGTGAGCGTGTTACCCTGCTCTCCACCACTCTGATTGTAGGTTGATTTTGTGTTCTGAAACACTAAACTTCCAACTTACATGTATTACTTATTCTTGTAGTGGTCCCCCCACCCCACTGAAAGGGTAACTGTTTGTTTATGTATAGGGGGCGACAGACACAGAATCTATACATTAAATCCTATTTCTCTCCTTGTTCCCCCATCATTGTAAACACTTAAACGGTCACAGACCAGCAGTACGTAGCTGGCAGAGGTGTCCTGAGCAAAAGTGAACAGCCAGCTAACCATAGACCCGCGGTCGGCAACCTTTACAATTAAAAGAGCCATTTTGTCTCCTATTACACTAAAGAAAATAGTCTGCAGCTGCAAGATATAACACCTTCTCACATGTACATGCTGCATTACCCATAATGCATTTTTTACATCCACTAATGTGCGCTGCGTGTACTATGCGACACGTGTGTTTATGCGAATGCATGTGCTGCTGGTAAACAATGCTGCATTTACACTGTGAAGCAGTGAACAGGCGGCTCGATATTTGAGCCGTCTGATGTTTCCTGCAGCAGCATGATGATGTCATCATGCTGCTGTCAGATATCGGAGAAGCTGGAGAGACAGCTCTGCTCTCTCCCAAGCTCAACCGATGTTTTGCATGGAGACCCGTGGTTTCCAAACAAAGCAATGGATGTCGGCCGTGATTAGTGGTCATGTCCGCTATCCCTGTTTTCAAGCAGGTTTGGTCCCGCTCAAAAACAGGGATGGCCGCATATGATATGGGCCAGATAGATGGCCGTGAGTGTGCACTTAAGAGTCCAAAGATGGAAGACAGCCTTTCTCTCCTTTGTGTTTCCTGCTCCCTGACACACATTTAACTATAGCTACACTTGTGCTAAAGCAGGGATTCTAGATCCGTGGACAAGCCCGCCATTGCCAGTCCTAGCCCCCAATCAGTCAATCCTCTGTTGCATTAATGTTGACAAAGAGCACCATGCCGACATGGTGACGTGGCAATGATACCTCTCTCAAATATTTAGGGTGGCTAATCTCGCTAACCAGATTACCGTATGTACTTGAATATAAGCCAAACATTTTCAGCACCTAAAATGTGCCTTAAAAATTTTATTTGGGTCAAGAAATGAAATTTTGCGGATGGAATTAGTGAGTTAATTGCAAAGCCTCTGAACATGGTATCATCGTCAGAATTGCTGGAGATGTAGAGAAGGGTTGTGGGAACATTTGGTTAAAAAATATTGCTCTAGCACATCAGTTTTTTTTTTTCAATCAGGTTCCCATAACCCTTCCCTACACCTCCAGCAATTCTGGTGAGGATACCATGTTCAGAGACTTTGCAATTATCTTACAAATTATCTAGTTAAAATAATAAATTGCTAATTTGCTGTGTGTTTCTGAGCCTTCGCTGCTGCATTTTCCACCCTAGGCTTATGCTAGAGTCACTTGTTTTTTTTTTTTTCAGAATTATCTAGAAGATTCATTTTCAGAATTATCTAGAAGATTCAATATCTCGTCTTATACCTGAGTATATACGGTAGATTGCAAGGTAATTTCCAGAAGGCTGTTTACTTAAACACAGATTTTTAAGATGATTTATTTTCATGAAAGACACATCTAGTTTAACTTTATTTTTTTTATTATTATTTTTTTTTACAGTCCAGTAGTCTTTCCCATGGATCCTATGTTGTTTTTTTCTTTTTTTCTCAATTCAAAGTTTTATTAAATTTTAATATTAAACACACAGTCAAAATACAGAAGGCAGGAGAAAATGCCACATAAAAGGTCAAGAAGCATAGGCATAAACATGAGCCCACGGGTAACAGCCGCTCTCAGTGGGGCCAGCAGTCCCAACCAACTCAATTGTTCAGTGACAGACAGTTGAACAGGCAGAAAAATAAAATAAAAACTTGTACTAGACATTCACCAACAGTAATTCAGTAGTTCACCAAAAGTGTAATTATAATCATCATCCACATCCAAACACACGACACACACACAAAAGGGAGGGGAGAAACAAGAGGAACAGAGGGGGGGGGGTTAGGGTTCCCCCTTTTCAGGGTTTCCAAGCTTTTAGGAAGCGTAGCAAGCGGCGCAGTCACTGTGGGCCGTTTTTGTTTTTTCTGATCCCTTCTGCTTTTTGGGGAGGTGGTGGGGCAGTGGCACCATGTTGTCTCGCTGGCCACTCTCTGTAACGTTCATTCTAGTAGGTCTTCACATTGGGTAAAACGCACAGCATTTCAAACAAAAGGTTGGCTGCAGTCAGTGCCGTGTTACCTGGAACGTGAGACATTTTGAAATAATTACTGTGAACCAGGAAATGCAGTCAGAGGGTATAAAACAAGTAGATGATTTTGGTTTAGTAGTCGGAGATACTGGCTGACCTTGATGAAAAAATGAATAATGTAGTTATGATGTAGTAGAATCCTGTATGTTTCACACTATAAGACGCATCAGCTTATAAGAATTACCCAAAGTTTTGGAGAGAAAATTCTAAAAAATGAAGAGTTGGAGGCACAGCTGTTGACATATGAAGTGAATATACAGCGTGTTCCAGCAAAGTAGGCAGGAATGGGCAATGCAATATTCACTCTATTCCTCCAGCCAAACCAAAAAGCTAGTACCAGGGGTTACTTCCAGCCCAATGTGCAGGGCTGAAACTTATGCATGTGTCTAATAAATATGACACTAGTGACAGGGTTGAACCCTAGTCTCAGTTGCAGCACCCTATACCAGAGAATCTAATAATTCCCGGTACACACAAAAATGGCACTTTAACAGCAATGTAGAAAGTGTAGTAAATAAGGTTTATTAACATTAATGAAATGACACTGTAGATAATCGTGAAAGTCACAAAAGAAGAAAACAAATCTTTACAGTGTTCGGGTCTATGCCCTGCATAACAGTTTTTTTTCTTCAAGTCTCGACGCGTTTCGCAGTTGTAGTCCGCTCCATTAGGAGACCTAGAGAAATTTGTGTTGTCTGAACAGGGGAGCGTCCCGTGTATCTCAGTTACCCCTGATGCATAAGGGGGGAAATGGGGTGAGTCTGTAGTCTTTACTGGGTACTGGGAGCCTGACCTGGCATCCAGCCTCTTGGCCAGTCAGGGTGCCTTGGGTATAGTTCCCCTAAGATGTGTACTGAGGTAAGTATACAGGGAGGAGAGTCCACCAGAAGGTGGATGTTCTCTAAGAAGGCTCTCTAATCCTACATTGTAAGTGCCGACCCTGCCCTTGTATAAGCGATTGTTATCGAAGTCTTGGAAGAGTATGTACTTTAGGAAATTGGCCTGTATCAATCTCCTGGGGTGTGTAGACTGAAAAGGCTTTGTCTGGACCCACCTCCACGTGCACATAGAGGCTTCCATTGCCCTGATAACGCATCGGCATCTGCTCCTCCCTGTAAATCGACCTCCGTACACATCTTAGAGGACCTATACCCAAGGCACCCTGACTGGCCAAGAGGTGGCGTCACGCTCCCCGTTCTCTGGTAAAGACTACGGACTCACCCCACCCCACCCTGTTTCCACCCTTCATGCATCAGGGGTAACCCAGATACACGGGACGCACCCCTGTTCAGACAATATGAATTTTTTCTGATGAAGCGGACTAAAACCTTGAAACGTGGCGAGATTTGAAAAGAAACTGTTATGCAGGGCATAGACCCGAAAACTGTAAAGTATTGTTTTCTTCTTTTGTGACTTTCACTATTACTTACCCTATACTTTAATTTATGTAAATAAACCTGCTTTACTATATTTTCGACATTGCCGGTAAACGATTAGATTCTCTGGTATAGGGTGCCACAACTGAGACTAGGGTTTAACCCTGTTACTAGTGTCATATTTATTGTACATTTTGGGATGTGACCTTGAACCTAATACGCTTTAGATATTATGAATTGCTTTAAATGTGTCTACACTAGCAGTACCTTTTCTATGAACAAACGTATGTAGAGACACATTTTACAATCTGGCACATTACCCATGAGCAACTATTTACATATGTGAGGAGATATGAGCCTGGGTCCCGTTATTTATTTCAATACAGAATGTAAATGTAAATACACAACTCATGTTATCTAATTGTAAAATGTGTCTCTCCATTAGTTGTCAGTGTTTTCAGAGAATGGGTACTGCTAGTGCTAATGTAATCAGATCTCTTCTCGGCTTGTTCCCACTAAAGCGATTTGATGCTGCGCAGCGCAATTTTTCATTGTGTGCGACTATAGCGGATGGTCGAGCCCATTCATTTGTGCTTGTCCCCACATAGGCAAATGACCGCGACCACCTGCGATCTAAATTGTGGCTCAATGGGTTGTGTGTGGCTACCGCCGATCGCCCTGGATCACACCCATAGACATGAATGGACACAATCAAAAATCATACCCATTCATTCTCTATTGGCATGATCAGTGGTGACCAGGCTTGGTTCTGTTGTGTTTTTTTTATCACGTTGCGCCCGCTCGCAGCCACGCACAATTTAAAATCACTCTAGTGGGATTAGATCAAGTTCCAGTGTCCTGGGATGCAGAGCTATTGCTCTCAGCTTGAGGTCAGGGCCAGTCAAACTGCTTCACACCAAACTTATACCATCCATGTTTTACGGATTTTGATGTGTGGTCCTATTAGATTGTAAGCCCGTCCGGGCAGGGTCCTCTACTCCTCCTGTGTCATTACCTGTACCTGTGTGTTATACTGTGTTGTATCTCCACTCTAATGTATTGTACAGCGCTGCGTAATATGCTAGCGCTATATAAACAAATGTTAATAATAATAATGTGTGCATGGGTCATCCTCAAACAGTTCTGCATGGCTTTTAAGTTTTTACCCTTGTGACCAATACTTTTGGTAATACAATGTATTTCAGACTAACTACCTACAGCCAAGGTGCTTTAGTCAGTCAGGTTCTTTACCCCTGATCTGTATCTATGTGGTATGGCAATGCACATGTGTTGTCATACACTGCATAGTACAATACCATGCGTTGTGGCAAGCCTGACCATACATTTGCATGGGCTGGTAACCACATTGCAGCACATGAAAGCGCATGCTTGCACCTTTTCCTTCACTGCAGTACATAGTATAACTTGTGGGCAGCAACGCTTCTGTTGGCAAGCTGCACTGGGTATTCAGTTCCTATACATTGCAGTACTGATTTGCCATTTCACATAACATACCAAACTGCACACACTTCAATCCAACTTCAATCCAACCTTAACCTTATATCCAACCCCCCCCCCCCCACGTATTGTATACTCTATTCCCCAATCAATTAGGCTGTAAGCCCGCCCGGGCAGGGTCCTCTACTCCTCCTGTGTCATCACCTTTTTCTGTGTGTACTATATTTTGTTAGATCTCCACTCTAATGTATTGTACAGTGCTGCATAAAATGTTGGCGCTATATAAATAAATGATGATTAGAATAATAATAATGAACTGATACTCACCTGACAAATCATACATTGGGGCAACTTCTACCAGGTCGCACCCTACGATATTCAGCCCGTGACACCCGCGTATGATCTGCAGAGCCTGTGGGGGGGATCAAAAACAAAAAGATTTTTACCTTAGTTTAGTAATCTTGTCAACTAGAGCAACCACAAACACCACAATGTTTAGATGTATCCTATCCAAGGAAAGCCACAGCTGGACAATGACTGTGATATGTGAGCAGACCAGATGTAATCCAGAGGGATTATGGATTATCAGTGGCACATTCGCTAAAATTGCATCAACCAATTTTAAATTTAATCAACTTGTGAAATTTAAATTGCCATTGTCTTTGATTAAACATACCAAATATCTATGGAAAACAGAATTTTTTAATTTGAATTCAGGGATACAGTTAGATACTTGTATGATTAACTGCAGTTTTAGAATATTCTTACTTTTGGTTGATTAATTCCTAAGGGTCCCCACACAGGTACAGAGTCATCACACTGCTCTACATCGCTTTAAGCATCAGCCTTCTCTGAAATATTTTCCTATTCTTCAAGGGGAGAGGTTGGAACCAAGCCAAACTCAAAATGGTGGCACCTGATTGTCAGGTAAATTCTGACAAACTACCCGAGGATATTTAACAGTGGTCAGAGCGTAAATATTCAAATACAGTATATTTGAATATTTACGCTCGGACCACTGTTAAATATCCCCGGGTAGTTTGTCAGAATTTACCTGACAATCAGGTGCCACCATTTTGAGTTTGGCTAGGTTCCAACCTCTCCCCTAGAATTCTTTGTTTGGGATATTGGTCAATCATTCTAGTGGTTCTCGAAACACATTTTTCCCCACTATTCTCCTATTCTTACAACTGGAAAAGAAAACCCTAGTTTTGTGGTTTTCAGGGTTAATCTTCCGATTTTAGGGTGTCAAGGTTAGGAGTTTGGGGGGCTGTTATTTTGAATGGGGATGCCATTCCCCATTGAAACTAATGGCATCGGCCAGAGATTTACGGACATGTCCGTTCTCTGGCCGACCGAGCTTTGGGGGGACAGAGATCTGTTGCCCCATGTGGGCACCTGCGATCGGCGGCCGATTATGCGGCCCACTGACACCCTCGAGTGCACACCTTAACAATTGGGGACCTTAATAATTCAACAGAAACATTTATACAGCGTTAATTTCAGGTTTGTTTCCCTAACCTGATGTGTTGTAAGACCAGCGATCTCTGGTGTCCCAGTTCCGGGGGCAAACGATGGATCGATTCCATCAATGTCAAAAGTGATGTAAACAGGTTTGTCCCCCATCTGGAGCCGGACCTCGGACATGAGGGGGACCAAAGACTTGAACCAACAGTCCTCAGCCAAGACCATGTGGAATCCCTGCAAAATACACAACACATAGACAACAAGGTATACTAGCACTAGCGAGGTCGCTGTGTTATAGAACACTACATACCGGTTATTTAAAACAGAACTAAATAAAAATTGCACCTTCATCTACTTTTAGAGCAACAAAATATCAAACTCCCGATGTATAAAGGGTGATTTATTTGAGTAATTAAAACTCAAAACTATGTCTAACTTGAGGTCATCAACTATATAACAGACATATATAAATGGTCCAACAGATACATGCAAGATTGATGTTATTGTATGAATTGCCCATGCACATAAATGTTTTGGTGCGTTTCACAACTCTATGTTGTATCTTTAGGAAGAATAGCATGTACTTTTAAGTAAACCCAGATAATCAGACAGTTAAGCTGGCCATACACCTTTAGATCTCTCTGTCAGATATTCTTTAGATCTACCAACAACCATGTAGTATAGGGTCCTCTGCGATTGAACACAGGTAGACTTGATTGTTTAGAAAGTCCCTCATACTACATGGTTTTTGGTAAAACAAAAAGAGATCTAAAGCCCCCCATACACCACATACAATTACCATGCAATTTCTGTACAACCAACTTTTCTTCTACCAAAACCATGTAATAGGAGGACCTTTCTACACCTTCCAATCACTATGTATTCTATCAGGGAGGTCACTATACTACATAGTTGTTGGTAGGTCTCATGAAAATTGTATGAAGGAATCTAAAGGTGTATGGGGGGCTTAAAGGAAATCTGACAGAGAAATCTAAAAGTGTATGGGGACCCTGAAGTCCCCCATACACCTTTAGATCACTCCATACAATTTCCTTTAGATCTACCAACAACTATAGGTCCTACCTGATAGAAAATATACTGATTGGAAGGATTAGAAAGGTCCTCATATTACATGGTTTTGGTAAAAGAAAAGTTGATGGTAAGCAGAAATTGTATGGTAACATTGTAAGGTGTATGGGGGGCTTTAGTCATGTCTATCCTTAAGGCTCCCATACACCTTACAATCTTACCATACAATTTCTGTACAATTAACTTTTCTTCTATCACAACCATGTAATATGAGGACCTTTCTAGTCCTTCCAAACACTATGTATGGGGTGATGGAGTGATATGAAGGTGTATGGGGGGCTTTCAGAGGTTGCAAATATAGCAGGGAGAGAAACATGTGTGGTGTCATCTGGTTTACCTTGGGTTGAAGTATTCAATTGTGTAGTCAATCACCCTATATATACATAGGAAGTTTGATATTTTCTTGCCTCAAATCCCTCTACTCTCCCCTTGGTTGATGAGGAGAGTTCTGACAAAGACAACACTGATAGACATCCTCCGTGTATCATACTGCTGATTGCCATTATCACAGCTGATATTTGTTTCATAGAGCCCTCATTCTGTTTTTAGTCAATAAATAGTTTGGGAAACAGGGTTTGCCTTGATCTGAGCAGCCATAACATACCTTCTCTTTGCAGAAATTGTAGGAATCAGAGGTGTAGGAGGAACCCCGGATTCCAATCTGTACCACCCTCTTACAGTCCAGCAGGCCTTCCTCCACACAACGGCGGAATGGTGTCCCATGGTAGATCTTCTCTCCAAGTGCTTTGTCACCTGTGTCGGTGTGTGCGTCCACATGTACTAACCCTACTGGACCGTGCCTGGAACAACGACATATAGAATGATTGTTATTACTGATCTATCCATTGTGTCACCTAAAGCCCCCCATACACCTTAAGATCACTCCATACAATTTCCATTAGATCTACCAACAACTATGTAGTATAATGGCCTCTCTGATAGAATACATAGTGATTGGAAGGTTTAGAAAGGTCCTCATATTACATGGTTATGGTAGAAGAAAAGTGGATTGTATAGAAATTGTATGGTAAGATTGTAAGGTGTATGGGGGGCTTTAGGAGGTTGGCAGAGACATGAGTAATGAATAGAGAAGAAAGAGATTTTTTTTAAATATGTCTAGCTGACTTTGTGAGCCAATTGCAAAGCCCTTGAACATATACCTTGAATATAATCATCACAATTGCTAGAGATGTACAGAAGGGTTGTGGGAAGATTACATAAAGCCCCCCATACACCACATACAATTACCATACATAAAACATAAAAACAACATATCGTTTTATGCAAATTATAGAAAAAGTTTAATATTTTTTTTAAATCTTCCAAATTTGCAAATCAGAAATTCCACTAATGACTTACTTCTCCGCTACGGCCTGGAGAATGGGATAAGTGATTGTGTGATCCCCTCCTGTGAAGGAAAAAAGAGCATTAGTATTAATATAGTCCTATGGAAGCAGGAGCCATATCAGTGGTACCAGCTGGTCCTTGCTATTAATAACAAACAGGGCCATGTATGTTTAAAGCTGGCCATAGACGTGAAGATCGCCGATAGATAAACAGTTGCTTGATTAGGACGCGATGAAGCCATCATGCTGCGCTCAAGTGTCCATTGAGCGGATTGGGAATCTATACTTTGGATGGGGAATAGGGTTTTTCCCTGGCCGATCTTAAATATTTTGGATGTGGTCTCCATACAAAGTATTGAACAGGAATCAATTCCCACTCCGATAGAGGAAAAATCCTGATCTCCATCCAAAGCATTTGTGACAGGGACCCTGGTCCACATACAAAACATTTGAGATCGACCAGGGGAAAACCCTGGTCCCCATCCAAAGTATTTGTGATTGACCAGGGAAAAACAGACATGTTTTTTTTAAGCTTTTTTTCTGGATAGATCGCTCCGTGTGGGCAGCCTCGATTCCCGCAGGATCAATCGTCACAATTGCGTGCATGTTGACCTGTAAATTGACACATCTATGGCCGGCTTAAACAAATAGGATTTAGGGTAATCCTGCAAGGGTAGGTGCTGCAATTGATTTGATTCAATGTCGATGGAATATAAACTGATCCTTCTATCACAAAGTGATGTGCACATGCTTCAAAATCCAACTGGAATAAAATGAACCAAATGCCAGCTCTTTTCAGCTCTAATTATTTTTTGAAAAAGGAATTGATATAATATATCAATGTAATGTAATGAATGTATATCAATATAATGTAATGCAATGATTGTGAATTGTCCGATGTCCATCCAGTGATTTACTGTAAAGGGAAGTGTTTTTGTACCTGAGGTTTCCATAACTGTGGTTCTAAACCTGAGCAGGTGGACCTTCTGTGACCACTCTCGTACTCTAGTATTAAGCCGCTGTCGCCCCCACAGGATAGACCCCTGGGGTGTCACTGAATGGTTCGTTTTGTAGCACTGCTCTGTCTGCTTTCTAAAGTTCACAGTGTGACAATCCCAGGAGGTCAGTGATCACGAAGATGATGCAACCACAACGTCTGCCACTGACACTCATTCCATGTCTTTTACATCACACACGCTCCTCATTCTAAAGGCTCCCATACACGGGCCGATTTTTCACTTGATTTTTGACCAATCAACCACCGTGCGCGTTCACGCTGATCGATCGTCATGAACGCGCATGGTAATTGATCGGCGATCAGTCGTGTTCTGCCAAACACGATCCAAACAAAATCCAAATCAACTAAAAATCGGATCGGACATTGAACCGACATGTTGGTTTTTTTGGTCGATCATTTGACAATTGAAGTACATTGTGAATCCATAGATCCCTTTGCAGCAGCCTTTCCGATCAATGGATTTTGTGGAATCGGCCATTTTGGAGATCGGTTCATGTCCAAATCAGCCACAAATCGAATTCCCAAGGTGGTGCTCCATCGATTCCCGATCCAAACAATCGCGGATTCCACAAACGCCTGGAATGATTGAATTGGGAATCGAACGGTGGCAAATCGACCCGTGTATGGCTACCTTAAAGCTGGGCAATGACGTCTTGATTTTCCCTACGATTTCTGTGAGATCAATCACCGGAATTGATTGCCCGATCGATCACAAATCAATGCATGCACAAAGTGATCAATCGATTTGACCCTAAATCAGATGTAAAATGGATCGAACCAGTATCAGACCTGTCTGTAAAATTTTGTAGATCGCTCGGGATTTGCGGATCGTTGGAGACATGCGATCATTCCTATTGATCGACCTGTTGGCGCCTAACCTGATTAGAACAGCTGCGAGCTGGAGATCGCATGGTCCATGATCGATCGCTGGAAGGAATTGGCCAGGAATCGAAGACGTCATATGGTGCGATCGATTCTGTAAATTTAATCGATTCCGGAATCGCATGCACAATCGTTTAAAAGATTGATCGCTGGGAAATCTAAACACCTTTTGACCATGTTTGCATAGATTATAAGCACAGCTATCACAGGAACAAGTAAACCCCATTGTTTGGAAGTCAGAATGTATGAATGTCCAGTACCTAGTGTTAGTGGTATACATCCTGCTGCCATGACTTTCTGGTATGATTCTCTGATCCGCCGGCAGCTGTCCTTCAAGTCGTACAAATTCACATTGACATCCCCAATATCTGCCACCATGAGAGATTCATATGGGGCGGCTTTGGTGGCCATATTGAATCTTCTTACCATGGAGGACTCCGCCCGGATATGGCGTGGGCCAAATCTGGAAAACAAAATGTAATTTTAAAACTTTTTTCATGTCACAGCTTACTATTCATATGACAATCTAATTGTACATAGTAACCAGAAAAAAGAGATCCACGTTCCGTGGGGACAGTTATAAAGTCTTCTTGCTTCGTTCAATATTCATGCAGTTGAAGTACATTCAGTGTTTTATCACCCCATCATCTCTGGACCCCCTGTCCTCCAATATGTGAAGCGGTAGGACACGCGCATTGTTCCAGCACCTGAGGCTGAAGCTACCACGAAGAAACAGCAACAGTTACATCTAAAGATAAGTGAAACTGCCTACAGCCCCCCACACATGCAACAAGTGATGGCCAATTTTGCTGCCGATCGATGTGCGTGCTTGCAAAATTGGCGGCCGATCAGTGATGCCCACATGGGGCGACAGCTCCCTGTTGCCCCAAAGCTCGGTCGGCCAGAGAATGGACATGTCTGTAAATCTCTGGCCACTACCATTAGTTTTAATGGGGACTTGCGTCCCCCGTCCAAACTAACGTCCAGCACACAAAGGGTGCCCGCCGATACTGTGAGTGATGAGAACTGCACTCCACTCCTCATCTGTCAGCCCCCACTCGGTACGTGTTATATGTGCCGGATTAGCGGAGGTGTGCGGGCTATATGCTGTGTTGGAAATGTAATTGTGCAGTTTTATCATCTGTGTAACACAAGGACTGACAGTATACAAACTAGTTGTATACGAAGTCACATAGCATTGTGAAACAGAGTTAAAATTGTTAAATTGTTGCCCTGATACAGGACCATGGCTGCACTTTTTAATGATTCTGTCATAGTCATGACGTCATCACAGATCACAGACCCAGTTAATGAACACAAGTGTTCATCAATAAACAACTTTAAGTTTTCTGTAACATTAACAGTCAACAAGACAAAAAAAACAAAACAAAAGTAGGCAATACCTCAAATTTCCTGGTAAATTATCAGTATTGCCACAAGAAAGGAACTACTGTTTGTTTGTTTACATTACACTGCCGGGGGGGGGGGGGGGGGGGTAAGGGGGACATGGCAACTGGCTCCACGGGGCTAGCATGGCTACCAGCTTTCAGCCTGCAGAGACAGACTGCAGACGTGCTGATACAGTGTGTCTATGCCAACAGAGATGGCTCTGTGTGTCGTCTTGGGCACCCGTGCCATAGGTTCGCCATCACAGGTATAGAGGGTAATTTTTAAAATACTGTAAATTATATAGTCAAATGTATTGGCACACAGCCCTGCAGTCTGCATTTACAAACATTTGAAGAAACATTGGTTGTTCTGAAAAGCAAACATTAGCTTGTGTGTGATTTTATTACTGTGAATGTATTATTGCAAAGGGGTAAAAAAACAAAATCAGAGCCATGAAGATCATGTATAGTAAAGTGCAGGGGTGCTGCGATGCATGGTGTGTTAAAGTCACCGATGTTCTGTTGGCACCCTACCTACAGTTTCCAAAGTCCTTCTGGCTTCAAACTCATCAATTAATGTTTGCCTGCAACATTTAGTGCGATAATGGAATGAGATTGTTTTATGGGGATGCGTTAGGCCCATGTAACCTTACCGAGGCATTTTACAGAATTCTATGGTTCTGACTTTGGTCTGCGCAAAGCAAGGTCCATACAGACATGTTAGATGGGTTTGGTGTGGCAGGACCTATTAGCCCTAAAGCCCCCCATACACCTTTAGATCACTCCATACGATTTCCTTTAGATCTACCAACAACTACGTAGTGCCGGGTCCTCCCTGATAGAATACATAGTGATTGGACAGTTAGAAAGGTCCTCATATTACATGGTTTTGGTAGAACAAAAGTAGATTGTACAGAAATTGTATGGTAAGATTGTAAGGTGTATGGGGGCCTTAACAGAGGCCTCAACCCCATGCACCATGAATCAAAGAGCCAGGCCTTCAGAAATCATCAATTAGTCCACAAAGATGCTCCAAAATCTTCTATAATGCTTCCCAAGTGTGGAAGCTTTTATGACTATTGATTTAGAATATGATTGAATAAATATTTTGATAGGTGCAAAAGCCACGAATACCAATACTATATGTCCACATTGTATCTATTTAGGCACAACACAATCCTATGGAAATCACAAAGATTTCCTGTTCTGATTTAAGGTGGCCATACATGGGTCAAAACCCATTCAATCAATAAACCCTCGAGCACAGAGCTTGAGCGTTCGATTGAATGGCGAATCGATGCACACCACTTTGTGCAATCAATCCCGTTCCATACTTTGGATGAGGACCCTAATATCCCATCCAAAGTAATGGCAATCGAACAGGCATGTAGGTTCCCTGTTTGTTCAAGCTTTTTTAAGCTAGCCACACATGGTTTAATTTTAGCATTCAATCGATGTTAGATAAGATTTTGTAATTCGATGAAAAAATGTAAAATCGCTCAATAAAAAAAAAAAAAAAAACTAATTGGACAATCGATTTTAATCTAATCCATGTACACCACATGGCGAGTACGATTATTGTTCAATTTCGACTCGGTTTAACAAAAATCGATCAATAATCGCTGATTGTACTATGTGGGCAGAAAACGATTTTCTTTCAATCGATGGAATTTTTCATCGAAAAACGTTGATTGAATGCTAAAATCGAACCATGTGTGGCTAGCTTTAGAGCGGGATTGATTTATACACTGGATGCTATCGATACAAGAGCAAACGATCACTGCAATCATGCACTGTGATCGATTGTGCTTAAATCGATTCTAAAATTCAAATCGTGCATGGCCAGCCTTAACAAAAAAGCTTGTATTTACCCCTAACTTTTAGGCTGGGCATACACTTTTTAATCGATTGCCATGCCCATTCATGGGGATCTATTGCAGAATCAATCGATCCCTCTGAAGAAAGCAGGACTGAACAAGGAACCAACATGTTGGTAGATCTCTATTAGATACCAAGGCTTTGAATGGGATTGATTGTGCAGAAGTGCTGAGCATCGGTTCTCTGTTCAATCGAAACTCGAGCGCAATGTGATGATGTAACCACTCAAGGGTTCATTGATTGAATGGGTATCGACCTGTATGACCACCAAATGTTCTAGTGTCAACAGACACCTGGACAAGCCGAGCTGGTAAATCATAAGGCAGATAAACGTAATAACATAATGTCTATCTTGAGTACATCTCAAACAAACTTTCATGTTTTAGAGAGATTTCACTTCCTGTCCTGACAGCATGCATTTCCAATGTGTGGGAACGTTCAGACAGTTGACAGTAAGGATTAATGATTGTATCATTATTAATGAATGCATTTCCCTCTAGTTTTGTTCTGGTCAACATTGTGAATATTCATTTTGTTCACAGTGACATCTGGAGAATAAAAGAAAAGAAACAGACATGGAAAGCAGCATAAATCTGACATTGTATCTTACTCCTCGCCACAAATAGGCTTAAATATATTAAAAGCTAGTCATTCACACATCTCACCATTCTTCATTTAATCAAAGATTTTCATATCTGTTTCTGTATAATTTTTATATATATTTTCTAAGATATACCGTATATAACAAGCCAATTAGGAATTTATAGTCACAGAAACAGAGGTGAAATTCATGCAGGTTTTATGTGGTTAACTTTACATCATGTCCTTGCCTGGCTCCAGGTCGATTTGAAGTCCCAGTATCCAGTGGTACCCCAATAAATGCTGCGTCAAGGCCTTCTGCAGATTCCTGGTAGGGCAACTTCATCATGGTGCACACTCCAGACGGGCGGGCCACAAACTCTGCGCTCAGGGGCATGTTAAATTTTTTGTCTGAAAGACCCCGCCAGGGGGGTACCTGGAGCTTCAACCTGTTCTTGTAGATTGCTAGTGACCCCAAAGCTGAGAAGTGCGAAGATGATCTCAATGCAACTTTCTGCCTCCATGATGGCAGAGAACCACAGAGGGGACCCAGAAGGCCAGGCTGGTGAGGAAGAAAGTTTAGACAGAGGAGTTTGCTGAGTCTGTGTAGATTGGCCATGATGCCTGTACTGTGTCTCCAGGGCTCAAAGTACAGCTGCACAGTGTAATTCTACTCCACCTCCCAGCCACTGCTAGTCACCTCTTGTATGGTCAGCCAAAAACACTCCCCTTGACTCCCGAAATAAAGCTCACCAAGGCCCCCCTGGGTGTATTTCAACAACTTCAAATTGTAGTTACATAAGTCATCTGCTGTGTGTCTCAGATAGATAGATAGATAGATAGATAGATAGATAGATAGATAGATAGATAGATAGATAGATAGATAGATAGATAGATAGATAGATAGATAGATAGATAGATAGATAGATAGATAGATAGATAGATAGATAGATAGATAGATAGATAGATAGATAGATAGATAGATAGATAGATAGATAGATAGATAGATAGATAGATAGATAGATAGATAGATAGATAGATAGATAGATTTCATGTTTGGGAGAACATGTGAAAAACCTGCAAGTCACTTACAACACACAATTAACACTTATATGGTATTATATGTTACCCCCTTAATGTTGGTGTTCTGTTGTGAACATTGCACTTGCTTCCAGCTGCAATATGAAGGAATTCCCCACACTAAACCAAATATGGATGGATATACCATATTAAGATTTATTATTTTATCAATTTAATTTTTGGTATTTAATATTTTTGTTATTCTTCGTGTGTATCAGCATGCATTAATTAAAAACAACCCTTCTTCTCTGCCCCAGATCTCTCTCACAGCCAAAGCTTTTCCGTAATGCTCTATGACCAGTCAAAATGTCTGTGCAGTTCCTTCTATAAAAGTCCACTGATATCAAGGTGTTGCAATAGGTTTCTCCAGGGCATTGCCTCAGTAGTAAATGACTCAGGCTGAAATCAAAAGGGTCAGAAACAGGTCCTTCCTGTCTGAGAACCGAAGCTACCCTGTGGACACGATGCCTGTGGACACGATGCCATGGTGGTGGTGAGTTATTGTCAACTGACCTCCTACACTGTGTGTGACCTCCTGTCACCTATTTGCAGGAAGGTGCCACAGAATTCTGTATCACTGCCCCAAGAAATATGGTTCCTTTTCCTATCCTATCCAAATCACAATGGCAGCCAAGGACAAACCATCTGCTTTGACAACCAGACGCTTTCCCTGCTGGGCAGAGAGTCCGACGTCATTGCTTAGAGTTACTGGCTTGGATTAGGTTTAACGTATGGACTTAATACGACTTTAAATAGGTTTTTGTTATGTTATCAATAAACAATGTTTTTAAAGCAGAATGAAGCCTGTATATAAAATTAAATACTCCAATCTACAAGAAATACTTAATAAAAAGCATTTTGTGTTTAACGGAAAAAAGCTTTTCATCCCTTTATTACTTTTACTCTATGTCTCTTCCTCATTCTTTCTGTGCCAAGGGCTCCTTCCCTGGACTACATGTCAAGGGAATACTTGTGTGAGTTACTTGCTGCATGTGTGAACCAGTGATTCAGGGAATGCACGTGCAGTGGTGGTTACGTACAGCCTCCATAGAGTACTGATTGGTAAGGTAGCCACTGCAACACAGGAAGAGTGTGGTGCACATATTAAGGCTTCTTCATAAAAAGAATGCAATTAGTAAGTAACCCATGAAAGCAATACAAGTAGAAGTGTATGTACATGATTTTATATTTTTACATTAGAGTTTAATAACCCTTTACGCATACAGACATTGCAATAGGAAGACATCCAGGATCTTCTGTGAGAATCATTGTTTCCAATAAATAGCAGAATATACAGTCAGAATCCACATTAAGTTCTAAATCTTCAGGTTCTCCGGCCCGAAGGACATAGGCAGCATCTGGTGCAGAGAAGTCAACAGGTAGGATCCGCTCGGCTTGGTGAGGAAGATTTCCCATTCTTTTCCGAACTGGAGGAAGAATAGCAGAGAGAAGAGGAAACGTGTAAAACGAGGATGTAGAGCCCAGGTGCCCAACCTGCGGCTCTCCCCCAAAACCTTACTGTTATTGCATAGGTCCTAGCCAGGGAACTTCTTAGAGTGGGAAGAGGAGGAGAGGTAATAAACTTACATGATAGGCGTACATAAAAGCCAATCAGTGACCTAGATGGCGCCTGAGCAAGTCCCTTGCCTCTCCTCCTCTAGTGTCGGTGGGGGATCAGCAGACAGGTGAGTGCCTATGCTCCCTTTACTTCACAAATGAACGGGGTGATTGTATAATATATATTGCGGCACATAGCCTGAGAATAGGGGCATATAACATTTCTAAGCAGTATAGAAAATGTTATGTGCAGCCCTTTAGTGATGCTGAGGGCCGCACTTGTCGCCATCCATATTAACTTAGTTGGCCACCACTGATGTAGAGTGTGATTATCCTAACTGTGCCAAAAAATCTTTACAGAATTTTTTTTTTATAAATCTGGGAGGAGTTGAATCTTTTACTGTCTATGTCACAATATGTAATGAAATATGGGCAGATGGGTTTGTTTTGTTCAGATACAGTTCTTAGTGGGTGGGCTTAGAGATGAGAAAAAGGGTAAGGCTATGTTTCCATTACGTTGGGACCCCTGCGCTTAGCGTGTATGCTTAGCGGGGGTCCCCAACGTAGCAGATAGACTTACCTGCTCGGCGGAGGATCTGTCTTCACTGTGCCGAGCCGCTCTACCGATGTAAGGCTGACAGTAGTCGGGTACGTTTAGCCTCTGCACTGGCGGATGTGTAAATAGACCATCCACCGAGTAGGCAATGTCTGTGGGATACGTCAGGACCCCTGCTAAGTGTATACACTTAGCGGAGAGGTCCCGACGTATAATGGAAACAAGCCCTTAGGATTAGAGTTCTCATTCAGGTAACATATTAAATGTAATATATTGCTGCTTACCAGTCTATTATACAAGATGTATGAAGCAGCTTTCCTTTTAAACATGTTTTTCCCTTGAATTTCACTTTGAATTTTCAGAATACCCCCACCATCGCTCATCTCATAAAATGTGAGGGTGGTGCTCTGTGGAACAGATATAACTAATCCCAAACCTTTCCCAAAAGGATAATTAGGAGTGGTTCACTGTTGAAAATAGTACTTTTATCTTCCTCATTGACTAATCATCATCAGGAAAGTACATTTCTAATGCTGGGAATAGACGGTACAATGTACCGTCTATTCCTTATCCGATTCTATGCAGTAGCAGGCAGCGTGATGACATCATCACGCCCGCTCGCTAGTGCCGAGAATCGGACGGCACTCTGCATCTGCAGCTCATAAGTTCGGCTGGGGGCAGCCATCCCCAGCCAAACTAATGGAATTGGGCTTAAATTTACTGTCCTGTCAGGTCTCTGTGCGATCCGATGGGACAGCTGATTTTAGCCCAATCCTCGTCAGTTGCAATTCCTGCACGACCCGATCCTTAAGGGATGCGGGAGCGCGCACGGCATCCGATCGGATCGTGCAGGAATTGGAGCGTGTATGCCCAGCTTAAGAATCTGTTTTCTTTTATCCTCCTAATATGAACATCAAATATAAAAAGAAAAACACAAAATCCCTACTGAATAATCAGATCATCTTACCTCTCTCATCACTTGTCGGCAGGCTCCACAGGGACTGATGAACTCCTCCTCTACATCACTGGAAGACACAAACAAGACAGTAAAGAAGTACTCCGATGCTACATTCACACTAATGCAGTGCATGTTAAAACTTTTTTTTTTTTAAATGAATTGCTTTGTCCATTTTGTATTTGTTTATCTTTACGCTTTCAATGCATTGACTAGGAAAGCAAGTGCAAGTGGAGTCAAAACACATAGAAAATACAATGGCCCTTAAAAGCTAAAAACATTGTTTTTGTTGGGGTGCAGTTTGACATCACATATATGAAAAAAGCTGCTGTAAATAAGCCGTACAGTCAGCAGCATACCAATTGTATATAACAAATAGCACATAAATGTATGTGTGTATCTATCTAATATATATACAGTATAGTCAAGCCCATATATATTCATACCCCTGGCAAACGTTGTTTTAAAGTTACTTTTATTTGACCAGCAAGTTATTTTTTGAAAGGAAATGACATAGGTGTCTCCCAAAAGATAATAAGACGACGTACAAGAGGCATTTTTGTGGAAAAAAACATTTCTCAGCTTTTATTTACATTTGAGCAAAAAGTTTCATGTCCAAAATTATTCATACTCTTCACAAACTGTCACAGTCTCTGGGAAAAGTCAAAGTTCTATACCATTCCAAATAGTCCAAGCTGTTCTAAAGCATCCTAATTACCCTGATTAATTGGGAACAGCTGTTTTAATCAACTAAACAGGTGAAAAACAGCAACTCTCTGCAGTTGGTTTGCTCACAAGTCAGGAAACAGATACAAGGCCATATCTAAATGTTTTCAAGTTCCAGTGGCTACAGTGCAAAGTATTATTAAAAATACAAGATACCCGGCACTGTGGACAATCTCAGAGGACATGGTCGGAAGCCGAAAGTGACACTGGTGCTGGCCAGGAGGATAGTGAGAGAGGTGAAAAACAATCCAAGGATCACTACCAAGGCCATACTGGTCAATCTGGGCTCTGTTGGTGGCAAAGTCTCATGGCAGACAATGCAACAGACACTGCACACTGCTGGGTTCCACGGATGCAGACCAAGGAGGACGCCACTTCTCCAGATAAGGCACACAAAAGCTCGCTTGGCCTTTGCAAATGCTCATCTGGACAAAGAAGAAGACTTCTGGTCTCTTGTGTTATGGTCAGATGAAACAAAAATGTAAGTGTTTGGTCACAATGATGTTTCCTTCATTTGGTGTAAAAGGGGAGAAGCCTTTAACCCAAAGAACACCATCCCCACTGTCACACTGGTGGTGGGAACCTAATGCTTTGGGGGTGTTTTTCAGCCAATGGGAACCTCATCACAGTAAACGGCACCATGAAAAAAGAGCAATTCATGAGGATTCTCAACACCAACATCAGGCGGTCTGCAGACAATGACCCAAAACACAGGCTTTTCTATTGATTATTGAGAATGGTATGATTAATTTGGGACATGACACTTTTTGCTCAAATGTAAATTAAAGTTGAGAAATGTCAAACAATAACTTGCTGGTTTAATAAAAATAAGTAAAAATTTGGCAGGGGTATAAATAATTATTGACTGTATATATATATATATACACATGCACATATTTGTGCTGATAAGTTTACACACCCTGGCAGAATGTATTATTTTTACACAGCTTTCCAGGGATGTGGGGAGGTCATGCCTCACGGCTCACCTGGAGTTGTGGACGAAATGGGATGTCATGACCGCTAGGGAGGGTAAAGTCTGTGATAGTTGTGGATGAGGCTATTTATCTTCTCAGATGGTAAAGTTGTGTAATGCCACAGGAATTAACCAGATGACGGCTGTTGATGCTCAAAACTTTTTATTTAACAATGAGACCCCAAGGGGGTCTCCAAACACGGGCAAAAGCGGTGTTCAATGGTCCTCAACACCTGACCAACAGTATGCAGCAACAAGCTAAAGCCGAGAATGAATCTCCAAAGTATAAGTCACTGGTAAATGAGGATCCGCCACCTGGCAGGGGAGGTCACAGGACAATACCTCAGCCCAGGGCCGGGGACAAGTTCCACCAACAACCCCCC
>CM070038.1:38898914-38915345 GCA_036250615.1 Ptychadena robeensis | reverse complement strand
TGGCAGCCTGATGCCGATAGTGCAAAGTGACCTACAACGTGGTAGGTCCGCTTTAAGATTAAGTAGATAAGCACTATATTCGATGCTGATATTCACATAAAAAATTCACAATTCCAATATTCGCTCTCAAGACTAGTTAGATGTTTGGCTGAGACAATTATTTGGCATAATAATAGCCTCAAGTTTTTGAATTTGCTTGGTATCACTGTCTTGCAGTCCATGTGCAGCAGAGGTGCAGTACACTTGGATGTGGTGCAGTGATAATAAAGGAACATACTAATAGAAGATAAGAGCAGAGTGACAGAGAAATTATCTCATCAGTCTGCTGCTTCTCCTTTAATGTCCAGTCACAGGCTGGAGGAAGGTCAATATCTTTGGCAGGTAATAAGGCTTCCCTGCAGGTACTGCATCTGTGTATTTAGCCTAGAGTTAAACTTTAACATGTTCATGCCAGTAATATGTAAAACTATTTGGTTGTTCAATCATTTTCCGCACCCATTCCCTGTAGGTTTCAATTGATTGGTGGCAATGTACTTGTGTACCTTCCCCCTGTCAAGAAATAAAGAGTATAAAGCCCATCCATACACCTTTAGATCACTCCATACAATTTCCTTTAGATCTACTAACAACTATATAGTGCTGGGTCCTCCCTGATTGACTACAAAGTGATTGGAAGGTTTAGAAAGCTCTTCATATCACATGGTTTTGGTAGGACAAAATTTGATTGTACAGAAAGTGTATAGTAAGATTGTAAGTGTATGGGGGCCTTAAGGTGTATAGGGGCCTTTAGTGCACATATTCCTTCTATTGCCTTAGGGATCTGGGCTACTTCTATAAACCCCTCCCGCCATGTTCTCTATATTATCCTAAATCTCTTTCACAAAACATCCTCATCAATGGCACCTAATATTCTGGATCCAGGTGTGAAGATTAGAAGATATCCCTAATTTGTAAATAAGGTGAAGCCTTGAAATGACATCTTGGCTATGTTACCTTTCATTCAACAATTAGCCAGATTACAGTTGTAAACGCCTGTTACCTAATAAGCTAGGCATACACGGTTCGATTTTAGTGTTTGATCGACCTAAAATTATAAAATTTTAGATTGACCGGATTTAAATTGTATACTGCACACATGGTTCGATCGGCGAAAGTTGTTCGATACCTATCAAAACATCGATCGGAAAATGATCGGACATGTTGGAAAGTTTTCGCCAATTGTACAACGATGTAGCATTGTGTTTGTTGGTCGGGTCGGTTGTATTCGATGACACATTTATATATGACTCTTTCCTGTGTTTTGTGATCAAAACTAAAATCGGCGATTTAAAATCTGACCTTCCATGTGGATTTACTTTGGATTCAATTACGATTCAATTAAAATCGAACCGTGTATGCCTAGCTTTAGGGTGGAGTTTAAAACCAGAATATACAGTGACATGATGGTTAAACAAAATTAAAATACTTACCTAATGACTTTCACTTTTCTCTGCACACCGCGTGTCATAATTAAGCAAAATATATTAAATTGGTTGTTTGTTTTTTTTCATCCATTAATATTTTAGTGCTAATGATCTCCTGCAGCCTCTTTGTGGCCGCTTCTTATCTCAGTGTGATGGCTGCATGGGATGTTTCCTGACTGTGACAACATGCAACCATGTCTGCTTTGTGTATGTTGAAATATTCACTTGAAGTTTTAATTGTAAGCCTGTGTGACAACACATATGGTCAGAAAGAATATTGTCACCCTATGCAAGAAAGTGTCTGAGCAAAGAATTACGACACTTACAAAACTTTTCTAAATTTAACAATACCAATATAAAAAGAAGTATAAAGCATTAACAAAGCTGTGCTGACATTCATAAGCGATTGTGCTATAAGCGAAAGGCTGACATTTTCAAACAAAGTGTACAGTATCATGTTCTAAAGCATTGGAAAACCCAGTACTAAATAAACTACGGAAATATAACAACGTGAAATGTCTACTAAATATATTTAAGATCTACAGATGTTTAATATTAGGGTCAAGAGTACATTAGCTGGAAGAGGGCCAATCACACACCAACCAGAAAATGCATAAATAAATAAATGGAATCCAATCTGCAAGTGTAGTTATAGTATAGCATTACAATTCTCCAACCAAATTCCCCATACCTTGTCAAATTTTTCATTCACCCCCTGGCTTGGTAAGTCAGTTTGTATAATGGAATTATACTATTCACTAAGAATTACGACATTTACAGAAACTGTTCTCTAGTGTAGCAGTGTGAAAATAAAAAACATGGCATTCATTAACTGCATGTTTATTCTGTGTCTGAGCAGTGATGAGCGGCATAGGCAATATTTGAATTCATGATATTTTGGAGTGTAAGGCCATGCATTGTGAAAATATATTCGCAAATATCCACCGCCATATTCGAGAAATTTGCTCACTCTCGAATAGCCGATATCTGTTGAATATATTTGCAATTTGAATATTCAAGCTAAACACTATGTCTGCGATGATTCCAGGTAGCATTTTCAAAAGGAGCAAGGATGTGGGTGGGGGGGGGGGGGGGGCTATACATACTTAAAGGACATTTTAGCATCTAATTGACTCAGACATTTTCCTTGTCTCCCAGATCCTGTTTAGCTGCTGAACCCTGTGGACGTAGTACTGGTGCAGGTACCATGCTACTGTTGGAAGAGATAGATTAGGACGGAGGGGGGCAGTATACCAGCTTTGCCCTCCACAATCCTTTGTCTTATATAAAGGGAATGCAATTAGCATAGCCCAGTGGTTCCCAAACTGGGGCCCCACAAAGGTATTCCAGAGGGGCTCTGGCCCTCATTCTGAACCTGTATATGAATGGGTGGGGGGTTCGATAATGTTCCTAAATAGGAAAGGGGGCCCTGCAAGGAGAGTTTGGGAACCACTGCCATAGCCCAAGGACAATAAGAAGGCAGATGCACAAATGCAATTTCTTCCTTCTTTGCTGAAAAAATAAAGGTTGTAGCTGTTCCCCTAGACTTCTGCTGCTCCCTGGGCTCCTGACTAGGTTAGTCCTATGGATGATCTGGCTCTGCATATTGGACTTGGTGTACAATAAAGACGAAAATAAAAAGAGCAAAGTCAGCAGTAAGGGCACACACCATGTGGTGACTGACCTGGCGGTCAGGAACGTTTTTGTTTTATAGAATTTAACCTTCGGAATTCCTTTCTCAGGTGAGTGTCATCCTCCTAACTCCTGTATACCTGGGACATGAATGTAGGGCTGGAATACAGCAGATTCCACCCGGCTAATAATATTGTTATAAACTCTGTAGTTGTAACACTGATCCTGCTACCATTAGAGGAACACCCAGGTCAATGTAGGGATCAAGGTTCTTTTGGCACCTATGGTGAAAAGGCCAATGCACCCCCCATTAAGTTCCAAATTATCTTGTTGAAGCTCCTTAGGCTGCAGTCTATTCTGCCTGCTACGTGGCCCACATTCTTTCAATGGATTTGTTGTGACAAATATCTGGATGGGTTGGTAAGTCTTGAAGCTCTCTTCTTTTCATTTATCACAACTTAGATCCATCTGTCGCATACCTGTCAAGTTTTTCCTTTTCAAAGAAGTGATGTCACGGGTGCTGTGCAAGTCTTCACAGTGGGTACCAATCCCCTGCCTCCTAACTTTACACCCTGCACATCCTCCAGACAAATGGGGAGGGTAACTCCTGCCCTCTAAGGGCTAGTTTACAAGTGCGCTGAAACGCCCGATTACAGCAACCGCCCAAGGAACACATTATGAGATGTTGCCAGGCTACTATCAGTCATTTGCTCCATAGGGATAATATAGGGCCGGTTATAACCATGCCCACAGGAGCACCTGCTTGCCAACTGACAGCAGCCCGGAATATAAGAGTGTAAATGCACTATAAACCTCCTAGCCCCCATGTCTGACTTCCTTCTCTTTCCCACCATCCTCCTGGGTTAGTAGTCCTGTTAACAAAAAGTCAATAGACGCAGTTGCAGAATACAACTGAGCCTTCTGACAGCATGGGAGATATAGGAAAAATACTAATATAAGATGGGGACAGGAAAGAGGGGTAAAAAAACAGTTGTTTCCTGGCAGGTGAGAGGTATAATCTGTTGCTGTACTGGAAGTTTGGAAGGTGGGCCTAATAATCAGAGCACAGTCCCTTAGCTCAGATCAGTCATAAAACCCAGCTCTGATCCTGTCAGCCAAGTTTGGGCCGTCTCCACCCTCAGTTGCTACTACATGCTGCCTGATCATTCTGTTTTGGATAAAAATCTTTAAAAAAAACTAATCTCGATAAGGAGCCAAGGTCATAGGTTTTGACTTTTAGGAGTAGGTATAGGCTGTTAAGGGTTGGGCATCTATAAAAGCTAATCTTTGTAGCATCAGTAATAAAAAAAGGAATTTTCCAGAAGGCATTCCAATAACATTTTCACAAGTCACTTAGCTCAGACCTTGTAGTTGTCCCAGATCTAGCTGACTCCTTTATTGGATTTCACTTAGATTTATAAATTTATGAATAAAAATTTCGCTTTGGAAAAGTTCTTCTGCAAGATAACTCATGGAGAATAGTGATGAGAGGCATAGGCAATATTCAAATTTGCGATATTACGTGAATAATTCTAATATTCTATTAGATATTCTCAAATATTTGCAATTGCGCATTGAGAAAATATATGTGCAAAATCACATGTGCTTTTTATTTTCACATTGCAATCCATGCCCATAAGCATCACAATGGCGAATGGCGAATATTCAGAATTGCAAATATCCGCCGCCATATTCGCGAAATTTGCGATGTCTCAAAAAGCCAATATTTGCTGAATATATTTGCAATTTGAATATTCGAGCTCAACACTAATGGAGAAGCACACTGATCTTTTAAATTAGCTCATCAAGTTGATTCCTGATTCACTGATAGTGATGCCCGAACATTGGCCCTGTACGTTCTCATCAAATTGATTCCTGATTTACTGATAGTGATGCCCGAACATTGGCCTTGTACGTTCTCATCAAGTTGATTCCTGATTTACTGATAGTGATGCCCGAACATTGGCCTTGTAGGTTCTCATCAAGTTGATTCCTGATTTACTGATAGTGATGCCCGAACATTGGCCTTGTACGTTCATGAACAAGCGTATTGGACTTTTAGAAAAGTCTGACGTCCGTCTGTTCACAAGGAATTTGAACCGGTAAAACCGCCAGTGACGTCACTTCCGGTACATGGAGTGCATAGTGCAGTGTTCCATATACCAGAAGTGATGTCACTTCTGGTGCATGGACCCCACAGTTCTTTATTCCATAAGCCGTAAGTGATGTAACTGACAAAAACACATATTTGTTTTGCCCAATTTTTCACCGAGGTCTCTAGTAAAAAACTTTTTTTGTTCTTCTACCTCACGGATCAGGCACAAAAAGATCTGGCCAGCAGAAGAACTTTTTCTCGCCGGCAAAAGGGGGTGGGTGGTACACCCCTACTGTTTGTATGCGAGATGAAAACATGCGATGTTTACCACAAACTGTCCACCCTGTGGACAGTTTGTCCATTCTATTCCCTCGTTAGCATCATTTGATCCTTTCTCGTTTGGGTTTACTGTGTAGGGTAAAACAGAATCAACCAATCAGAGGATAACTGACGAATCAGCTGATTAGGTGCTGGAATAAAAAATCGGACTTGGGGACAGGATCATAAAACAGTTACCAGAGTCAGGAATAATGATGGAGATTCGGATGTGGTGCATCCCAGATACAAATAGATGATGGAGGACTCAATCTAATAGAGGACTTTAACCACCTTAGCAGCAATCCAGAGTGAGGATTTTAATATCCCAAATTGATGAGCCTGAGCCACACTTGGGATTGCATACCTGCTACAGCTATGCCCACGCTGTTTTGCAGCATTAGTTTCCTGGGGTATTGTTACTGGTTCCACATTCCTGTCAGGGGGCCCTATGCAAAGTTATAGCATGGGGTCCCCCTGATGGCTGAGTTGTTGAGGGGGGGATGGGGATTTCTATTGTTAGGCAGGCTGAGTAGTTGTGCAGGCGGGGGGACATGCTAGTGGTGCATCCTCCACCCCCAAAGCCCCGGATGGATCGCGCTTTCAGTATTGATTGGCATGCCGAATATGTGTATGGGGTACAGCACATGGGGGGCCCTATGCACCTGCATGCTCTGCATAGCGGGCCCGCCTGTCAGTGATACCAGGAAATTGGGCGGTGCCATTTCCATATCCCTGCATTGTATAACAGGCATAGGTGTCGTAGTTCCTCAAATCCTCAGTCTCAGTGATGAGCCATACATGGTTAATGGTTTCGATTTCACGTACTGATTTTGGATACAGCTTTCAAAATAAACTGGACCACCAAAGGGTGTGTATTCCAACACATTTTACATATAAGCTTTATTCCTCACCATAATAAGAAGAACTTTTTAAACACAAGAAAAGATTTCCAGTTTGATAACAGTTCTGCCTCTCATTTTCCCCAAGAGGAGTATCAGGACCTGTTAGGGATTGTCCCCACTTTAGCGATCTCCCGCGATTATAATCGCAGCTCAGAGATTGCGCCCATGTATTTGATAGGGGTCATCCCTACAGCTGCGGTCAGCCGCGATCAGGCACAACCGCAGGGCGGGCCGCATTCTTAAAAGTGACGCCTGATCACAAGTCCTTACTGATAACTATGAGGAGTGCCTCCAGTAAAGCCATTACATTAATTTCTCCTTAAAGGACAGAGTTCCATGCCTGTGGTGTCCACACTGGTCCACACTGGTCCAGATTGCTACCCTCTTGGGCTTGAGAAGATCTGTCATGATTATGTTTGGTTCATGGTTTATCTAGCATTTGTACAGAAATCAGGATTGGGCTGGTCTGGAGCATTCAATTCCAAGCAGGAATTACATCACCCTTAATCTTAGAAGCAATGGATGCTGCTTATCAATCTAGAAATATTATAATATATTTTATGTTATAAGGCCATGTCTCAACAATTTGAAATCATCCTTCTACAATGAAAAAAAAGATTATTTACAAATGGAAAAGAGGTTACGGTAGGTTTTAAGCTGAAAAAATATATATAGTGCAGCATTTGGCAATAGCAGATCAGCAAAACACTGCATGCTACATGTGAAGCAGGTAATGCATGGGTGATTATTTGGACTTGCTTTGTAGCTGAGTCATTGAGTCCTCCATGAAACCCCCAAGATAGTATTCTACAGTCAAATATGGGGCCATCTGTGTGACATCAAAAGCTGTGAGGTCATGCAATAAAAAGATGATTCTTAGCACATCAGCAAATCTACAACATTGTGGCTAAAAACGAAATGATTAAAGGTGTTGTAATGGCCCAGTCAGAGTCCTGAACTCAATCCAACTGAAATGATGTGGTAGGATCTAAGATAGCTGTTTACAAATATGCACAAACCTTAGTAAACCGATAATGTTAAGCAGAGTGGAAACACATTCTGTTTGAGAGACTGATATCGTCATAGAGAAAATAAAATGATTACTGTTGGTTATTGCAACGTTTAGATGATCCACTTACTTGTTTTCATTTTTGTTAAATAAATATTGACACAGTGGAATCTTTAGTATATTTCCTTAAGCCCCCCATACACCTTTAGATCAATCCATAAAATTTTTATTAGATCTACCAACAACTATGTAGTATAGGGGCCTCCCTGATAGAATACATAGTGATTGGAAGGTATATATCTCTGCTATGTAGTGCTGGGTCCTACCTGATAGAATGCATAGTGATAGGAAGGTATATATCACTGCTATGTAGTGCCGGGTCCTCCCTGATAGAATACATAGTAATTGGAAAGTTTAGAAAGCGCCTCATATTACATGGTTTTCGGTAGAACAAAAGTTGATTGTACAGAAATTGTATGGTAAGATTGTAAGGTGTATGGGGACCTTTACACCTGAGCTTACCAAGGACTGTAAGCACTGGAATGTTAATAACATAAACATAGTTAAAACCTTAGAATTGAAAGGTGTGCTCTTTTCACGTGACTGCCAGTAAAAGACGATGTGTGCATGAGACATACATACTTATCCTGAGGGGCTCCTTCCAGGTCCGCTAATCTAACCATTTAACAAGCACACCAGACTAGCTTTTGGCCAAAAAAACAGGTGAGCTTCTTCGGCTGTGCTGGCTTCTCATGTACTCTGCAAAGTAATAAAGAATCATTGGTCCTGTGAATTGTAGTACAGAACATAAATCGGAGTGCAGTACCAGTGGGGGACACAGGGTGGCAGCAGAATTCAGTTAAAAATGACATACCAAATAAATTTCGCGACTTTATAAAAACTCTGACTACAGGTGACCATACACAGGTCGATACCCCTTAAATCAATGAATCCTCGAGTGCAGCGTGACGATGTCACCACTTCTGCACAATTTATCCCATTTGATAAGTACATTGTGAACCGAGAATGCACACGGCGATCCATTGTGCACGAAACAATTAAAAAATCAACCAGTGTATGCCCAGCCTTAGTATGTTAAACTGGACAGCAATTTGAAAATGATGCTTATAGGCATTCTAGAATGATTAAAGGTAATAATGCTACTACGGTAATTATTTGTGATGGCCAAAATCTCCGCAAGGCGGACAGTTCGTGACGACTATGGAATGTTTAGCCCACCCCCTTTACGGGCGAAAAGAAGTTTATTATTCTTCTGCTGGCCGGATCAGGCACGAAAAGATCGGGCACCTTGTGACTGGTCAGGGGGTTAAGGTTGGCCTTTCAGCGGTTAGTGCCACTGGCTGGGTGCTGTACAAATTACTGGTGGGGACCCACCTTTTACGGCACATATAACACTACCCACTGCACATTTTGAACACATACCGCCCGGGCTGGCCTTTTATTGTTATAGCCTGCCCCATTCTGTACAGCACGAGGCACTTGTTTATTTTTTGTGTAGTCTGTCCCCCCCCACTCCCTATTAACGTTTGTCCACTAGTACGGATGTTAGTCTTCCAGGACTTAACTTTGGAAAGTGGTGGGGAGAGACTGCTCTGGCCCAGCAGTCTCTCCAAGTTCGGGACCCTCTTCGGAGGGGCGCACACCTCGATCCCTAGTACTCGGGAGACCTGGCTCCAGTTGAGGTCACATGGGGAACGGAACATTAGAGGGTCGCGTGGCTTCGGCTGCCTGACCCACTAGTGACTACTTTTTGGGGAACGAGTTCTTAGGAGCGGGACATACCGCACCCGTGCATTTTTGTGTTGTTTCACTTGTGTCAGTTAACTTTTTGGCACTGGGTGCAGAGTTTCACGTTTTGTGTGTGCAAGCATACGCCGAGGGCTCAATAAATAAAAATAAAATACACCCACAAATCGCTTCTCACCCATTTGGCTAAGATCAAGTGTAGTATCTGTTCTCATCAGTCCCCTTTGTGGATTCCTTGTATAATTCTTTTCTATGGGATTGGGTTCCAGGTTTCCTCATTTAATGAAGGAAATGCATGGGGGTAACTTCCAAACTGAGGAGGAAAGGAGCATGGTTGAGTGTCTCCCAAAGCCATGGACCCTTCCATGTGGGGTAATTGGTAGGTGGTGTTGGGAAGCCATGTCCTCCCTAGTCTTTGATTTGGGTCATTGCAGCCCTACCTTCCGGGTTGAGGATGTGTACTGGCCACCATGCCTCCTGGTAGGGGCAGCTCTGGTGGGGAACCACCTGTTATGGCACAATATGCCCCAAAGCATGACTTTTATAGCACTTAACGCATGGGGGCAGCCTTTAGCCCAACCAGAGGAATGTTTATAGCCGGCTGCTAGGCCTGCCCCATGTTTCAGCACAGGGCATCTATTTATTTATATTTTATGTAGTCTGACCCCCCCCCCCCCCCCCCCCCCCCCCCCCCCCCCCAACTACCCCTGCACATTTGTTGATTGTTCACTAGTATGGGTTTTGGGCCTTCAGGATTTTCCAAGTCTCACAGTCTCTCCAAGTTCAGCACTCTCTTCAGAGGGGCACTCCTCCTGGCCCCTAGTACTTGAGAGACCGGGCTCCGGTCAAGGTCACCTGGGGAACGGGACATTCGAAGGTCAGGTGGCATTCGAGGGTCAGGTGGCTTTGGCTGTCCACTGGTCACCCCTTTTGGGGAACTAGTCCTTAGCCCCTTTAGGGGTGGGACAATGGAGATACCTGTGCAGGTTTTACACTAATGTGTTCACTTAACTTTATTGCACTGAGTGCAAGTTTACGATTGTGTGTGCAAGCACACACTGAGGCTCAATTGAAGAATAAAAGTATACACCCCAGAGAATGCATGGGGCGTGTAAAAAATCGGGAGCTTTGTGTTGTTGATGCATTTTCTAAGGTATAAAAGCAGAGAAAACCCAATGGAATTGTTTTTCCTCCCCCTGTAGTGCCTCAAGCAAAATGTGTTCCAATGCATCAATAACACAGCACCACCACGTATTGGTTTGGGCAGTGCTAACGCTACTGTGTCCTAACACACAGTGGAGCCATGGCTTTCACTTGTAAAATATTGTTGAATAACTCTACTTTTCAAAAAAATTTCCTATTATCGTTACATAAATCAGGATGTTAGTGAGATATGTAAGGTGTGAACAAATGTGAATTCCTTCTCTACTAGGAAAAGTTTGAAAACGCAAAGTTTGGAAATCTCCACAATGTTTAGTGAGCAAACTCTAAACTCCTTTAGTAAATCAGCCCCATTGTGCTCCCCCTTGGCCCGTTCAGAGTTAATATCCATCTAATGGAAATCGTATATTGGGATGCTGTGACCTGGATGCGCACTGCGCTGTCTCACGCTCACACAGCTGGTGCCAATGTAACCTGAGACGACCTGATGCCACCTATTGCTGTGCGCCATGAGATTCCGGGAAAACTGAGCCCCATTCGGCAGACCCCTCTGTCCTCAGGTACCTTATCGGAATAATAGGCCATTCTCCGCAGCTGTGGAGGCACCATGGTAACGGGGAGAGGCACCGGCGGTCTTTCAGTGACTTCTGTGGGTATCACAGATCAGTCTTACTCGGGCAGCTGCGCCCACCGTAACATCCATGATGAGTTACCACTATCTGCACCTGCTGCTCATCCTTCAGATTACACATACAATGGGTGAGTCTTCTGCTCTTCTTATTGTATAGATAATGGTGATAAATGTTATATAAACCCCGATTTTTATTTAACTGTTTGGAAAGTGTCCTGTGGTACACAGTTTTCTTTTAAAAAAAATACTTTTTTGTTGCAAAGTTATTAACTTGCAGATCCTGCCAATAACAGCACTTCCTGCTGAAGGCTGGCAACACTATGCCACTGACTCATTCAGCAGGAGCATTGTCAGACTTTATTTTAGATCCGAAAGCAAGATAAACCACCAGAGCAGATAAATACGTAATGCCATTGCTAATTGTATCAGTGTCAGTGGCCTAGTGTTGTCAGCCAACAATAATCACATTTGTTATAGCAAGCTCAGTAAAGATCTCTTTAGATCTCTCTGTCAGATATCCTTTAGATCTAAACTATGTAGTGCCGGTCTCTGCGATTGAACACAGGTAGACTTGATGGTTTTAGAAAGTCCCTCATACTATTTCAGGTTTTGGTAAAACAGAAGGAGATCTAAAAGGAAATCTGACAGAGAAATCTAAGTGTATGGGCCCTAAGCTAGCCACACATGGTTAGATTTTATGCGTTCAATCGACGTTTTTCGATTAAAAAGCGATCGATTGAACGAAAATTTATGTGCTGCTCACTAGTTTTTTTTTGGTCGAGTTCAATGATACTCTGATGTTGTGTGGCTACTTCCTTTAACTTCCGATTGAAACTGAAATCGTAAGAGGAATTCAATCGACGATTTTTGGATTACTTCAATTAACTTTTCAGTCGAAATTGAACAATAATCGTACTCCCCATGTGGTGTACATCGATAAATTAAAATCGATTTTCATTTTTATGATCGAACTACAAAATCTAATCTAACGTCGATTGAACGCTAATTGAACCATGTGTGCTAGCTTTAGGAAACCAGAAGCCAAATGGTTGATTTTAAAATCATAGTCTTTAAGCAAAACTTATATTTATTATAGGAAAGTCAGAGTGCCAATCCTGTTGGTCCAATGTACTTACCTTTACTGCATTGCAAACTGCTTTTATTAGGGGCTCTACAAAACTAAAATAATCGAACAAAAGCTAGCGTCAGATTGTATTGGATGGACAATTATTGGTAACACCTGGTCCATTACCCCTACAGGGACTGGCATACCCATTCTAAATCCAATGGAATTCAGTCCGGTCCCAACTCTGCAGCCATCACCAGCTTCTGTGAAGGCTGTTAAATGGTTTAAGAAATGTTTGACCTTTTTTCAAGAGGCGCTTGTGAGGTCAGCACTGACCTGGCTTGCAATCTCTTATTTTCAATGGGATTAAGGTCGGGGCTCAAAGTTGATGTCCTAAACCAAAGTATGCAGTTTAGAATTGTCTAAAAGTCTTGGTGTTGAAGAATTTAGATGCCTCTTTACTGGGTGCCTACCCTAACCCCTGAAAAAACCACAGCGCCTCCTCTACCAACTTGCCAGTTGGTACAATGCATTAAAAACAGGTTCCTTCTCCTGTCATTTTCCATATGCAACTACACCATAATGTTTAAAGCGGACCTACACTTGTGGTCACTTTGCACTATCGGCATCAGGCTGCCAATAATAGGGCAATCACTGTCCAAACAAAAAAATAATAATCTTAAAAGCAGGAAAGACGAGTTTTTTCCGAGGTACACCTCCCATGCTGTGACGTTCGCGCGAGTCGCTTGTCAAAGCTGAAAGGGCCCGGAAAACATCAGCTGTGTGTGGGGTCCTAATGCACTGCTCTGCCTCTTCTCTGTGGCGTCACTATCACCGATTCATGTGCAGCCCTGTGCCTGTGTGCTCTCTTCCTCTGTCAGCAGAAAATACCCCCTCCCTCCCCCTCCCCTTCTCTGTCTCGGAGTTCATGATCTGGTGAATGAGAACCTTCCCAGACATGAAAGTGTTATCTGTGAGGTGATGTGTGGGGAAGTGTAGAGGAATTGCTGGGACTGGCAGCAGCGGAAGGTAATAAGATAGTATTTTATATTACACCAGCAAACCCAGTCATGTCTGTCCTCATCCTCTATACCATGATTCTGGATGAATGAGAACCTTCCCAGACATGAAAGTGTCATCTGTGAGTGATTGTGGAGGAAGTGTAGAGGAGACATTGCTGGACTTGGCGCAGAGGAGGTAATAAGTATTTTTAAACACCTCAACTAACATCATCCTGACCTAACCTGTGCCCCCCAAATCCATGCACCTCCAGATCACTACCTGCACATCGAACCCCCTTCACCACCACTTCCAGGTTCTTCAATCTCTCCTGTCTCCTCAGTGTCCTCCTTCAGCTTCACTCCTGTCTCCTATGCAAACTGCAGCACATAGATCTCTGGAAGGACCAGAACTGGTCCTCCCATACCAAACCCTTTGGATTGGTAAATATGTCTGCAGGGAGGGGCACCTTAGTAATTGTCAACAGAATGGGCGGAAGTGGGGTTCAGGTGCCAGTACTTAAGATGGTGCCTTAGGGAATGAGGAAGTGAGATTTTGTAAGTACCTTTTTTTTTCTCTGTTAGCAGTTTTCACAGATGTATCTGCTGACAGGTGTGTAATCTTCCATGTCAATGTATGTGGGGATTTTTTTGAGTTTACAACCGCTTTAAGCTGGCCACACATGTGACGATAGCCGATCAATTGATGGCATTGATCACGCAGCCATTTAATGTGCCGATCCTGCTCAAAGACAGGTTGGCCGAACAGGTCCGTAAATCCTGGTCAATCTCTTTCCTTTGGATGGGGACCAACGAATGGGAATCGAACACCTAAAGTGGTGCGCATCGATTCCTGTCCAATCGATGAGCACTCAAGGGCAGCGTGGTGACTACATCATGGTGTCACCAAACCGCACTCAAACGGATCATCTATCTCAAGTTTATCTATGCGTGTATGGGCACCTTTAGATAAAGATACTCATCACTTCACAGAACATGTTTTCACTGTGCCATAGTCCAGTATCGTTGTGCTACACTTCACTACCTCTACATCAGCCACTCATTATTTTATTTAGTTATCTAAAGCCTGCCATACACCCACCGAGTTGGGTGCCGACAGACTAGTCCCCATGAGCTCTGGAATGCAGCGTGATGACGTCATCACGCTGCATTCCCGAGCTGCTTGCATCATCGGCGGCGGCTGTGTGTCGGCTGTTACCTTCAATGAAGATGCCAGTCTTCATTCAAAGTAACAGCATCGGCTGTCGCCCCATGTGGGCATACACCGATTGGCGGCCCATTTTGCCACCGACCGACGGCGCGAGCACGCACGCCCATCGGTCAGCCGCTAATCGCTGTGTGTATGGCAGGCTTAAGACTAGGATGCAGCTGGTTTGATAAGGAAACCCATTTCATGGAGCTCCTTGTGTACAATGTTTGTGCCAGAGGATGTTTAGAATTATTGAGTCAACATAGGATTGACAACTTCATGCACTTCAGCACCAGTGACTACATTTTCATGGTGTACTTCTTCATGTCTGAGCTTCCAAACTGATTCTACTTTGGAATAAAACCATGTCACAGCTGATGGGTGACATTTTACAAAATGACCTACTGAATTAGTGGCATAATATGATAGAACCTCCCCTAAATTCAATGAGCTCTTGAGAACAACTCATTCTTCCACATGATCCAATGTTTGTAAATGCAGACTACACGGTTAGGTGCTCGGTTATATATACATATGCCAATGAATCCATATGAATGACCTGTTCCATTGTCCATATTGAGCAGTGGTTCCCAAACTTTCCTTGCAGGGCCCCCCTTTTCTATTTTGGAACATTATTGAGCCCCCCTCCCTATTCAAACACAGGTTAAGAATGGGGGCCCGCATACCAGTTTGGGAACCACTGATATAGTGTAAGTTTAGATGGTAACTACATACTATTATATAACTCCTTATCTACCATGTTCCTATTTATAGAACAGCTATAATAGGGTCTGTATCTGTTACGCCGGAATGAATTTGGGAGATAAGGGGCTAAAGTACATGGCTTATCTGATATCTTGAAATAATGTTGTATATGCAGGTGAAGGACAGGACAGCAAAACACGAATCATTGGGGGTTACATTGTCTCGCCATACTCCACACGGTATCTGGTCTCCCTAAAGAGGAACACAGGAATTCACTTCTGTGGGGGGTCCCTGATCAGTCGTTTCTGGGTCCTCTCTGCTGCCCACTGCAAGACAGAGTAAGCATATTATATTGAGATTTATAAAAAGGAATTGTCATCAGATATATTTTTCCATCATGTCAGTGCTAGACCTTGTCTCAACTGTGTCAAAATCCCCAAATTTCATTTAATAAGGGGATTTTGGCATGTGGCAGATACGGCCTATTGTCTACAATGTGCTTGTACTCGGATGCAATGCCTAATGCCTGCTAGATACAGGCAAAACGTGACTGCGCCCCCCTTGGGTACTATGGACGCATTAAAGCTGACAAGTCCATGACATTCTATGGAGACATATTGTTACTCTTCTAAGATACAGTATTTATTACCTCTCATTAATTTAAAAGTGATAATGATGATGCCGACTGAAAGAAGTGGTTTTGTCTGATGATGTTATAGTCATAGTCTAATAATTACTGTCTATGTAATGTTATAGTCACGGTACTGATGGCACAGTGCTATTACATCATCAGACAAACCACTTCAACAACAACAAAGTAATCAAACATTTTTGTTATATGACTTATCAAATTGTATTGTAAAGCAGAACACAAAGGCACCATTCACTGCACACAGTGTGTAGACACTGGGGGGTGTTCCCATTTTATCCCTATTGGTAAATGCCGAAAAGCCCCAAGAGCACCCAGACGTGTGAATGGTGCCAATGGCCAATGTAAAGAAATAGACATAGTTATTATTTCATTTTATTTTCAACAAAATAATTTTTATTCCAATCTGCTGGTCCACCAGACAGAAGCAGATGCTGGTCGTGGCTGGGGAATACTCCCTCTCCACCTTTGAAGGAACAGAACAGATATTTCGCCCCGTAAAACTTATTGCTCACCCGGAATACAGCTCATCCTCTAAGAATGCGGACCTCATGCTGATAAAGGTAATAATATGGAGTTTATTATGTTAAAGAAAGTGGGGCTTGTTTTATAAAGTCTCTTTTCACATGGTGGGATTTTCACATGCAGAAGTCTTGGCCCCTTTTGCCATTTCCTACTGTCTTTTAGCTCCTAAGGGCTCATTTACACAGCTGGGTAAACGACCATTAATGTAACCAACCGGCAGAAGCAACATTAGGTGCCCGCCAGTCGGTTTCCAGGCTCCCGCACGATAGGACCTCTAAGGGGTCCTAATCTAGACAGCCT
>CM070038.1:38866608-38881179 GCA_036250615.1 Ptychadena robeensis | reverse complement strand
ACCAGGCAGACAAGCTGTTTCCTCAGCCCTGATAGATCTCAGATCCCTCGGTGCTGAAGGGACATACAAATACTTTAGACAGGGACACTGTGCCCCCGTCTAAAGTATTAGATCTAAGAATTACGAACATGTCCGATTGATTTGGCAGCCGATTTAGGCTCAAGCTTAAGATAAGCTCTCGATTTTTCGGCGGTCGGTCGGCCGAAAAATCTAAGCGTGTATTGGGGGCTTAAGTAGTAGAAAGTACAGATATTTCTTTTGAAAGTGGGAAAAAAAGTAAAAAGTTGTCATAAAAAAATACTCAACTAAAGTATAGATACATGAAAAATCTACTTAAGTACAGCAAAGTGAATATGTCTGAATTAAGGTGTGGAAAGTGGTTTGAAACTTTGGAGGGTCTGTCTTTGTCCTGAAGACTGACCAAAGGATGTAGAAGAGAGAATTGGGGGGTAAACTGTATAAACTGAACTATTCTTTCCATTTTCATGTGAACAGTTTGTAATAACATTGCCGATTAGTAAAGGCAAAGAGCTCCGCACATGCAGGATGTCACACTGCAATCGTCAGAGCTAAAAATTTTAACAAATAATGCGATTAATGTTTTGCCTGGCATCAGCCTCTAGTCTGGCAGACGCCACTCCTCTATCCTGGGGACAGAAGAGCCATTATGTTCCCTATCTGGACCGTCATTCATGTCCATGTCACCTTGCTGCACTGTTTACCTCCAAACACACCTGCCTGGAAATCTGATGTCAGCAATCGATCGGTGGCTCTATTGTATATTGGGTGTGCGGCAGGTTGTGATAAAATAAGACACAAGCACAGATGTTTCATGTAGAAACACAAGCTGTCTCGTGATAGCCAGAAAATAGAAATGACTGGAAAGCTGACAATTTCAAACTGCTTCTTAAGGGCCTTTTCACACTACAGTGGATATTAACCTCCCTAGCGCACTGCTGAGGTCCAGATTTTTGTAGCAAAAGTGCAACATAGACTTAAATGGAATATTTTTTTTTATGTTGTAGACCTGTAACTTTCTAAAATATGTCCGTACAAGGGTCTAATAGACATCCATGACACATTTTGTGTATGAGTCTATAAGCATGGCACATTTTGGGTATGAGTCTATCAGCATGCCACATTTTGGATATGAGTCTATCACCATGGCACACTTTGGGTATGAGTCTATCAGCATGGCACACTTTAGGTATGAGTCTATCAGCATGGCACACTTTGGGTATGAGTCCATCAGCATGGCACACTTTGGATATTAGTCTATCAGCATGGCACATTTTGGGTATGAGTCTATCAGCATGGCACATTGTGGCAAGATTTTCCCACTCTTCTTTGCAGAAATTCTCCAAATATGTCAGATTGCGAGGGCATCTCCTGTGCACAGCCCATAGATTTACAACCAGATTAAGGTCTGGGCTCTGGCTGGGCCATTCCAAAACTTTCATCTTCTTCCTTTGTTGATTTGCATGTATGCTTAGGGTCGTTTTCATGCTAAAAGATGTTTAGCTTTCTAGCAGAAGCCTGAAGGGTTTGTGCCAATATTGATTGGTATTTGGAACTGTTCATAATTCCCCTCTATCTTTACTAAGGCCCCATTTCCAGCTGAAGAAAAACAGCCCCAAAGCATGATGCTGCCACCACCAAGCTTCACTGTGGGTATGATGTTCTTTTGGTGATGTGCAATATTGTATAGCATAGTGGCAAGACGAAATCCTTTACTAATGAATATTACTGGAAAAAGGATAGTTTAAAAACATAATAAAAATACTAAAAGACCCATAGCCCTCCATACATTTACACAAATATGTACTCATGTACTCCCAGGAGGCATGCTTGAATGTAAACATACAAGGAAAAAAAATGAAAATTTCTGGGGTCATTATTTAGGGTTCACTCCACATGATCTGTTTTAAAGCATCACCAATAGATCAGCTATATATATATATATTTCTTATTTTGTATGCATACTTAATTTTTGTTATGTAGAACTCAACAATAACTCTATTGTACAAAATTCACATGCATGTATTCTTTTGGTTACATTATGTCTCTGCCAACTTCCCTCCATAAAGAACTGTCATGGGTTTATGCTGAAACAGAATAATGCATAAATGTGCAGTGAAAATAAAAACATATAGATTCCCTACAGATATGATTTGGTGAATCATTGTCTCCATTGCTGAAATGTGACCCAACCTGGCTGATGCAGTTTAATAATTAGGTGGCATGTCTTTAAATGAGACTTCCTGATCAGTTCCATGACGTCCATTACTGTTGGCACACACATGCATCATAAATATTTTGGTGTCCCAAGATATTCTGTATACTTACATGGAATAGAAGACACACCAAACTTTCCACTACAGATTCCAGACGGATAATTAAAGCTAACTCTATCCAACATTTGAGCTCTGGATGAAGCCTGGGAAAGATACAGTTAAAGTTTGGTTTCTTATTATACTTGGCCCCACTATGGAGTTCCCCCCACTTTCTGATTTTTTGATATACACACATAAATGGCTCATAACATTACTGAAAGCAATAAAATAAGTAATGGTTACTCTCTCTAATGTCTCCATGCAAAGCATCATCGGAACTTCTCTGATATCGGGCAGCAGCGTGGTGACGTCATCATGCTGCTGCAGGAAACCTCGAATGGCTCCAATATCGAGCCCTGTGTTCCCTGCTTATAGTTTTCTAACTGAACCACTTGATCTGATTTCCTGTCCTGGAACAAGTAAACAAATCAGAACAGTCAGCATGAAGTATAAAAAAGTGCATGTCTAGCATTGGACTCTCCATTTAATACAACATGTAGCAGCTTAAAGTGACCAGAACTCATCTGTCACTGTCAAATGAAAGCAGATAGGAAGTGTTAGGTCGAAGGTAACTGTACTTGCTGGCGTTTTCTGGAAGATGTTCCAGTAGTCTTCTCTCAGTTCTTAGTTCAACTTAGTTCAATATGAGTGAAACCAGTTGGGTGATTAGCAAAACATCTTCCAGAAAACCTCAGCCAGTCCAGTTACTTTGTCCTAATACTGCAGATATACTATGATAACCGTCACATATATGTATCACATTCAATATTCACAATATGGAAAATGTGAGCTTTAGGGCTTGTTTCCATTGTAGCGTTCCCGTGCGGCCGCCCCCGCACACAACCGCATTCATTGGAAACTTCAGTATAGTTTCCACTGGTGCGGTTGTGCGAGTTCAGGTGCGGATGCGGTTTAGGGCGCGTTTCTGAACGCTAGCTGCAGCATTTTGAAACGCATCCGCGCCCCAACCGCATCCACATCTGCAATACAAAAAAAAATCGCATCGCGGAAACGCGCGACAACTTTAGGCATGCGTTCAGCCGCGCAGCTGCCGCGCGGTTACAACCGTGCGGCTGCAACCGCACGGGAACGCTTCAATGGAAACAAAGCCTTAGGCTGCTAGTCGATAAACATCTGATTACAAAACCTAAAATAAGGTTTATAAAATGATTCCACATTGCTGTATAACTCTCTGATCTTGTGCGCCCTCTAGTGGAGATGTGAAGTATAGATTAAGTGGTAAGCATCCCTGCTGAATGACAATCATTTTCTTCTACCAATACCATGTAATGAGGACCAATCACTATATATTATCAGGGAGGACTGGGAACTACATAGTTGTTGGTAGATCGAAAGGAAATTGTATGGAGTGATCTAAAGGTCTATGGGGGGCTTAAGTTAGCCATAGATAACTTTGATTAGTTCTAGTCATCCTCAGCAGTCACTTAGCACCTAGGAAGCAGTCTGCATATGGAATTAGGAAACCGTATTACATTAAGTTTCATAGATAAGTATTAGCAAGACCAGGGGTGGACAAACTTTTTAACTCGTGGGCCGCAATGGGTTTTTCAATTTGACAGAGGGACCGGACAATGAACCTGCCCAACCCCAAGTTCTGCCAACCTGGGTGGAAAATGTAAACATTGTTTAAAAAAAAGGAATAATCATACTGATTACCAGGGAGGTTAAAAAAGAAATAATATATATATAAAATAATATTGTATATAAAAATGAGGCTTTGGATAGTAAAGCAGGAGACCTTTATAATCCTCCTCTGGGCATTACCTGAACTTATTGCAGGGAATGAGCAGAGGGGAGCCAGAGAATCTTGACACCAAGGTGACAAAGGGCCAGACTAAAATACTAAAGGGCCGGATATGGCCCCCGGGTTGCCACACCTGAGCTAGACCAACATTTGTTTAGCAACAGTAGGTACCGAAGATTCTTTCTATTAACATTACACAAAGCTGACTACAGGACATACTGTATAATCAAATATATGTAACAACAATACTTAGACTATGCTGATGTCATATGTACTGAAGATATGTTAACCCATAAATGACACAATGTGGCAATCTTACAACATGCATTTAAAAAATAAGCAATGGCAGAAGCAGACAGAAATCAGTAAAATGAAGGTATTTATTGGCACACAGTGTCATTCTTTGAAATTTGCAGATATTGCACAGTGTTATCACATTATTCCTTAGTTAGCTGCAGCAGTAATTGCTGGCAGATTCTTTGGACAAAAGCTGCTGAAGAACCTCTTGGCAGTGTAAAGACCAGCAAATCAAGAATTTTAAAATATAAGTTAACTGTCCCATGTAATTCCTACCTGCTGATAACTTTGAGGACTTCCAGCATTGACCTTGACTGATGGTCATTTTATTAAAAAATCCATTTACATTTTTTTCAGATCTGCTTTCCCCATCCATACACGTATTACTTATAAAGTAATGAGCAATCGGTCACTGAAACATCTCTGAAACAACTAACATACTGCTGTGTATATGGTCAGCAATCTCAGCTTGTCCTGCTTTATCCGCTAAGAAGTCCAGCATAATCTTCAACAAAACTTACTAAAAAAAAGGATGTCATAAGGTCACCTGTAATCCTCAGCGAATGAGGGTGGATCTGTCAGGAGATAGATGGGCCTGGAGAAAGTCATGTTACAGCATTTATATGGGGCAGCAAAAGTTAGGAGGCACCTGTCAACAGAAAGTCCGTACTGTCCATTTCCAGTCTGGCATGTGTGTGGGGGGCATGTAGGGAACTTTTGTGGACAGGGCCCGCTGGATGCTCAGTCGCCTCAGTTCCTGTGCCAGTTCCAAAATTGCATCCTTCTCATGTCTGTGGATGCTGAAGTGGTCTTTAATGTGAATAGGGGTCCTGCTTGTGTCTGTCCTTTCCTCTTCAGTATCCTCCTCTTCTTCTAGGATGGAGCTGAGTCTTGGCACAGTCTTACTTCTCTCTGCTGGTGGGTTATACGAGCAGGTGCCATTTAGGACCTTCCTTAGGGGCATCATGGGTACCACTAACTCACCCAGAAGCTCTTGTTGTTCCCTCCTGAAGTCACTTTGCCTCTTTAATCTTTTGAACTCCTTAAAGGCCACTAAGGAGGTCTGGCACAAAGTCTGTGCCATGGTTTTGGCTTTTTCAGACTTTGATACCAGCACAGCATGGCACCTGAGCACCACTGCCTTATTCTTGATCTGGTGCCTGTAGACCCATGAGAAAACTTTTGGATGTCCAGTCTCTGCCACACAGTAGGTGATGCGGTGCAGGAGGTAGGTATGAACCGTCTTCTTTGCGCTTTTCTTGCAGGCGGTCATCCTGATGCCATATGAGCCCAAGGAGAGCTTCATCTTGGTGCTGTAGCCTCCAAATTCACTCTTCTCCCAGATCTTGTTCACAACATCTGCCGTGCAGCCCTCTCCTTTAGCATGAAGCGTGACTGCATTGCCCAGGTACCACACAGTGTATGATGGGTCATCTTTGTTGAGCACTACCGTCTGCCTCCTGGTGCTAAACACATTGCCCAGGCGTGCCAAAGGGATTTGGGGCAGCAGGTCAGGGCAGGAGCGCATGAAGGATGACAGCAGGGAGGAGTAGCTGACCCCTTTAGTCTTTTTGTCTTTCTTCACCAACACAAACTTGCTCCTTTTCCAGGGAAGCATGTTTGCGGCTCCAGATCTGAACAGAGTGTCTCATCCAGAAGCAGTGAGGCTGGAGAATCTAGTCCCTGGGTGGAAGTGGCTGGTCTGATTGTAGGAGAATGAGGAGGGGAGGAAGACAGCTGCCAGCCCCTTTCCTCTGCCACACCTCTGCCTCCTCAACTTAATCCTCAGCAGAGACAGCACATGTTCTGTATGCAGGAGAACAGGAGCTACAAGTGTGCCCAGAGAGCTGAACCTTCTGCCCTCCTCAAGGTGGTGCACTACAAGCACCAGCATGTACCAAAATAGTCACGGTGGAGCGTTTAGCACATCAATGAGCTAAATAAAGAATACAGTCTCCTTGCAGCAGGTGTGCAAAACTGCAACATAGACGCAGGGATTTCAAATAGAATTTAAATTTTTGTTTAATCTGTGTTTATATTCATAAGATATATGCATATAATGTATATATACCTATAATCCAGACCATACACAATTTTCACTCAGTCTACCATTGAAATGATTGATCATGAATATGGCTAAAGCTAGGCATAGATTCCTGTTAATACGTTTGATTTCCAGTGATAATGTTTGTGTGATAGCACAAAAGCAGCACATTCAACTATGTAAAGAACAAATAAGAATATTTAATTTATTCAGATCTAGGATGTCTTGTGCTGTCCGTCTGATACTCTGCATCCTTAACAAATGTGGAACTACAAGCCCCAGGGGGCACAAGTATACAACTGTGCAGTAATGCTGTTAAAACATTCATGTGGGGGTAGCCTCATGCATAAGGGTACACTTGGGTTCTTGCCCCAGGATTTAAGGTCCCCACACATGTAACGTAGCGGGGACCGACAGATTAGCTGTGGAGACCAACGTGATGACGTTATCATGCTGCTCTCCATCGCTCACATTATCGGCGGACACCCTTTGTGTGCTGGTCTTTAGTTTGAACGGGGACTCCGGGCCCCATTCAAACTAATGGCATCAGCCAGAGATTTATGAACATGTCCGTTCTCTGGCCGACCGAGCTTTAGGGCACCAGGGAGCTTTGGGGCGACAGCGCACACGCACATCTCTCGGTGGCAAAAATCGGCTGCGGCTCGTTACGTGTGCGGGGACCCTTAAAGTTTGGGACCCTTCCAGTTAGGGTGAAACATGTTGAGAAATGTCAGCAAGACATTATTATGATGATTGGAATGTCAGAACTTGGTAACTATGTACACAATTTTGATACATGCTGTAAAAACACCAAAACATTTCTAAATCTTGATGAAGCTGAATATGACATCAAATGTATTTGTTGCCGTTAACGTCCCTGGGTCCCACAGAAATGGGAAAATTGTCAATTATGATTCATAAGGGTAGGGGTGGCTGTTTTTAGATTTAAAAATGTTAATGTACACTGCATTATATATACATATATATATATATATTAAAATACCATATTTTTCGGACCATAAGATGCACTTTTTCACCCCCAAAATGGGGGCAAAAAATGCCTGCGTCTTATGGTCGGAATGGCTTCCCGCCAGCTCTCCCGGCATAGAGATTAGCCAGTGTCTGACTCTCCCATCTGTACATTGTAATTGCCTATGCCAGCAGAGCTCAGAGCCCTGCTGCCATAGGCAATGAAGAGAGAGATAGATGAACTGCCATCTATCCCTCTCTCCTCTCCGTGGAAACTGCAATCACTCTGCAGCTCCCACGGACACAGTAACAGCAACATCCGCAGAGACTGAGAGGAGAAGACCATTTGTTGGCCCTCCTCCTTCCGAGAATGATGTTGTGCTGAGAGTGTACTGCTTCTAGTGACACCTATTGGCTGAATTAATTATTGCATTCATTGAATTCATTGCATTAACTCAAGTGATGTGAAAACGTATTAAATCATTTTTTTTCTGGTTTTCCTGCCCTAAAAACTGGGTGCGTCTTATGGTCTGATGCGTCTTACATTCCGAAAAATACGGTAAGTGCAAACAAAATCAAACGTATGCTGACCCCTGTTCTAAAGGCCCTTTCACACTATATGCATTTTTTTAAAGGCATGCGTTATATACAATTTATATATATATACAAAAATGCATGTGTTTTGCACATAACATTTGCGTTTTTGAACAAGTCAATGAAAAATGCATAAAAAGTGCATGCAGCAGTGCGTTATAAAAATACGGACACGCTGAGTTTTTAAAAACGCATGCATCAAGTGTGAAAGGTCACTTTGGTTTTCTATTAGAAAATGCAGTACTGTAAAAACGCATGCGTGCGTGTGCGTTTATAAAAACGCGGCACAATGCATTTAGTGTGAAAGGGCCCTTAAGGTTTTAAAATAAGTGCGGATTGCGCACTGTGCACATTCCTGTAACTGGACGCCAATACTCACACAGTGTGAAAGAGTCCTTATTCTGTTTGACCTCTGCACAACACTACTTTCCCTTCACTCCCTTTCATTATAAAGGATAATTTATCTTCCCAAGGACAATAAAAGACGTCTGTTTACAGGAAGTCATTCCATTCCAATCCAACACTGTAACAAATCACGGGACAACTATTGATCACTAATCATCAATCACTGTGATTGCTTCACACTGTGTCCCCTGTACTGAATATTCCCCTTTGTATTCAGCAATGCTCACCCTTTACTGTGTAAGGCTATGTTCCCCCTTAGGCGATTAATCGCCTAAAGCCTGCCATACACACGCCGATGTTTGTAGGCAGACTAGTCCTGATTTCTTTCTGGGAGGTTAATGTGATGAGTCATCACGTTAGCCTCCCGTTGCATTATGGGGCCCCTTCAATCGGCTGGGCACCCTTTGTGTGCCGGCCATAAGCTGCAATGAAGACGCCGCTTCATTGCAGCTTATGGCATCGGCTTTCATCGGCTCCCATCGGCCAGAGAAGTTTGGACATAGCCGGCCGAGAAGTGGGGCGACAGGGAGCTGTCGCCCCATGTGGGCACATGCCGATTAGCGGCCGATTAAAAATCGGCCGCTTATCGGCATGTGTATGGCTAGCATAAGGGGGAACCATTATGAAAAACCATTATGAAAAAATCCACCATTATGAAAAAATCCATAGAGAATGAATGGACACGTTTTTTGATCGCCTCCATTCATGTCTATGGGCGCGATCGGAGGAAAATAATCTCGTAAATAGGCAGAATGCGGCCCCAATCGCAGTCGCGAGCGATCCTATCAATGGGGACAAGGCCATTGAAACTTGTGTAGGCAATTGAAAATCGCCAGTGCAGCGCCTAAAGCTAGCCACAAATGGCTCGAAGAAGGAACAGATTAGAGGAACATCGGGCGCCGCGCGCCCTTACGGCTCCTGATTCTGCTCTAATCTGTTTCTATATCTGAGCCATCCACAGCCATCCATTGATCCTTCTCGAAGCAACTCGACATAACAGGTTTCCAAAATGTTGGAAAAGCTTGGTCGAAATCCATTGCATTGAATAGGGACAGCGCTGTGTGTTCAGCTAGCTGCTCTGTGTGTGAAGGGGGCGTGGCCAGCACGGATCCAGCCAGCTCTTCCAGAAGAGGGGGGGGCTGGCTGGGTGGGTGCTACACAGCAGGAGAAGCTGTCTGCTTCTCCGGTTTGGAAAAGAAGAGACCTGGTGGACTGGGAAACCGGGTCACCATCCTACAGTAATTGATGTGCCCATGTGGTGCACATTGATAACTGTCTGATTGACCGGGGATCAATCACAGTGTGGTGACGTCACCAGGCTGTAATTGATCGCCGATCGATTGCACAGGAATCTACCCGTGTGTGGCCAGCATAAGTGGGAGCATAGCCTTAGATGATGGAAGGAGAAGATTCCACCAGCAGGGCAGAGGAACACAGCACAAGAATGTTTTATACAGGAGCAGATTATATGAGGAGAGTCATCCAGCGTTGCAGAGTATTTCAGGAGAACAGAGCCCTTCACCATTGTAGAGTATATCAGGAAAGCAGAGTCATCCTGTAGTATATCCCAAGTATTTCAGGAAGGCAGAGTACCCCATTATTACAGAGTAATTCAGGAAAATAAAGTTCACCATTACAATTATATAAAAGAAATGGAAGCCAATATTTCTTCTATTTTAATACATATCACATGGGTCAAAATTGATCAAATAAACACATTTTACTGATTATAATCATGGGATATATGTTCTATTAACCTTCTGAGCGTTTCGCTTTCTTAAAACGCGTGCCTCGGGCAATTGCAGCGGATTACTTTGTAATTTTTCTGCTTTGATTCTCTAAGGTCAGGGAATGGACATTCCCTGGTCAATCACAAATACTTTCGATAAGGACCAGGGTCCCATCCAAAGTGTCAAAAAGACATCGATTTACAGTTCAGCGCATTTTCCGTAATTTCTCTCATTACAGTAAACATCAAACTCTGACTTTTGTGCACTGGGTTTATGAGGGTTTATTTATTGTTATTTTGTCTCTCTGTCAGGACCCTGGGCGGCTCGGCCTGTCCACTCCACCTGCTGTGGCTCCCCCCGGTCCTTACCTGTGACTGGGCTTCCTGGGGTCTCACAGGTGTTGCTGGGGTTTCTCCCCCAGCGCCATGTTGGAGCCGCCGTCCGGCCGCCGCGCGCGTGCGCGGCCCCGTGCGCGTGCCCGCGACATGGCGCGTACTGGCCGCGCGGCGCGAGCCTTCACCCGGAATTTTAAGGGCTGGCTTGGGGTGTGTTCTAGAGTGTCGTCCTTCCTACCTGGGCGGACCCCTGGAGCACACTTCCTATATACAACCTGCCAGCCCATGCACTCAGTGCTTTTGGAATATAGTTCCTAGTGTAGATGTGTTTGGAGAGTTGTTTTGGATTGATTACCCGGCTTTTGACCCTGCTTCTTACCCGACCTTTCTCTGACTTCTGGCTCCCTGACCCTTGCGTGTTCCTGACTCTTCTCATTGCCTGCCGCCTGCCTCGACCCTCCGCCTGGTTTACCGACTATCCGTTGCCTGCCGCCTGCCTGTGACCCTCCGCCTGGTTACCGACTACTTTACTCTCCAAGCTTGAACTGTTGGTCCTCTGATACTTCCCCCTGAAGGGGTCCACCACTCTGACTCGTGTCTCAGCCCCTGGGGGGGTCACTGGGGAACAGGACCTGGCCACCTGGGTGCGGGAAAAATCCACAGGGTCCCCTCAAGGTCCCTGCCTACCTCCCATTAGGGGGCTCTGGGAGAAGACCCTCAGGTGGCTTAGATTCCCTGTCCCTGGTGCCCCTGCGCTAATCCAGGAGCTGTTGGCACAACACTCTCATAGCTACAGTTAACATAACATAACAATTATAAACGGGTCATTTTCTTTGTCAGAGGCAAAACAGCAGGGGATCAAATACTTATTTGATGGTTCCAAATCAGCAAGAGATGAAATACTTATTCAAATCAATATTTGGTGTGACCACCCTTTGCCAACAAAACAGCATCAATTCTTCTAGGTACACTGGCACAGAAAAAGTAACTGGAGAAAAACTAGCATGATCAGTAATCTCATCATTGTTTTTCTGCTATCGCAGGCGCTAAACGAGCAGCATCAGAAGGTCTAACCCGATAATATTTTTAAGGATTTTCCAGTAGGTTGAGACTCATAAGTGATGGCATGACCCCTCTCACATGGTGTTTCTTGGACCAAGTGAAGACCCTGATCCCCTTATAATCAGATATATACCTCCCAATTTCTTTCTTTTTAGATGTGATAACTTTCAGTTCAAATTGAACACCTTAACACCTGTTGCCAAGTGTGAACAGGGACAGATTTTTTTTTCTAAAAACATGACCTTACCAGGACTGTAGTCCACTTTGTGGACAGGAGTGAGCAGATTGACATTATATGCACAACACTTGTTTTTTTATATATTTTAATAATACATTTGGGGCCAATTTTACGCCTTCCTGACGATTAGTATCTGCCTGTATCTCTCAGCATTGAGAAAAATACTAATCCTGACCAAAATCTCCAACTAGACTTCTCTGGACAGTAGATGGGTGTACCTGGGTCCCACTGGTTGCTGCCAGTTCAGAGCTGATGGCACTGCTGGACTCTTCTCATTTATGTGGGCTTTATGTGTCTTTATGTGTCTTTCATACTGCACTAAGTTTCCTTGGCCAACCACTGCATCTACAATCCTCCATACTGCTTGTTTTTTTTATGCTTCTTCAAAAGAGCTTTAACAGCACATTTTGGAACCCCAGTCTGCTTTGAAATCTTGGTCTGGTAGTGATTGTTTACAGCTTTTTTATCCACACCTGCCTAAAACTATCTATTCAGTGGACCCTCCAGATATGACCAGCTCCACATACGACCAACTAGAGATACAACCAAAATTTTCATTTAAACATAAGACCAAAGTTAAGTTTTATTACCCAAATTTGTTTATGCTTTCCAGGCGCCCTGCTGTGGCAGAAAGCATTAATGTCGCTTTAAAGCATAGACTTCTATACAGCCAATACAAACGCTATTGCCTGGGGGTTGCAACCAAGGACCCAAGATGTATCCAGTGACTTTCCTCTGAGCCCAGATATATAAGCATACACAGGGTGTAAGCAAGGACCCCATAGGTGTCTTGGAATTTCCCTCTATGCTGAGGACGATCAGAGCATTTTCGCCCCCAAAAAGATAGGACAGATGGAAAAAAGAAGAGAGATAAGAGTGCACATGTAAGACAAGAAGAGTCTTACATTGTTGTTTCTGGTAGGCTAGGAACATGTTATAATTTTATTTGCTAGTAAGTAGGAATATTATTGGTGTTCCTTGTATGTAACACATATTTACCTTTTTTTTTATTTATATTTATTTTTTTTAAATTATGAAATGGAAAGAAAGGAGATCCAGAACAGATTATTGTAGTTTCTATTATTTTCTATGGGAATTTTTTTTTTGACTTACAACCAACCCTTCAGAATGAATTAAGTTTGTGAGTCAAGGGTCCTCTGTATATATTAAAATTATATGATTATACACTGCCTGGCCAAAAATCACCACCTGGATTTAACTAAGCAGAAAGGTACGAGCGTCCTCTTGGATAATTACTGCATGTTCAGCAAGAGTATGTGCTCCGAAAATGATGTCAGCTGACTACCTGAATATACTGAATGACCAGGTTATTACATCAATGGATTTTTTCTTCCCTGATGGCACAAGCATATTCCAAGATGACAATGCCAGGATTCATCAGGGTCATATTGTGAAAGAGTGGTTCAGGAAACATGAGACATCATTTTCACACATGGATTGGCCACCACAGTCCAGACCTTAACCCCATTGAGAATCTGTGGGATGTGCTGGAGAAGGCTTTGCGCAGCGGTCACACTCTGCCATCATCAATGCAAGATCTTGGTGAAACATGAATGCAACACTGGATGGAAATAAATCTTGTGACGTTGCAGAAGCTTATCGAAACAATGCCACCTGCTGTATCAAAAGCTAAGGGCGGTCCAACGAAATATATGAGTGTGTGACCTTTTTATTTGGTGGCGACCAGTGTATGTACATATATTAAACATGCGTTCATAAAGATGAGAATAAAAGGCAGGGTTGTTACATTGCGATGCATGTGTTGGGCACCCAAGTCTCACTGATCATTCTTCTAATCTATAAGATCTTCATTCCGTCTCTATCATGTGAGAGATCTTACAGAAAGTGTTACAGACCGGCCGACTACAGAGAACAAGCAGCCTCGCAGTAATACTCAATTATTCAAAGTGCCCCCCCATGAATCTGAATGACGCGGCTCTGACAGAAAACTTTCTATATATAACAAGCCAGACATGGTTTCTACGGCAACTAAACTTGTGCGAATGTTATCGACTAACCAACTTCATAACGCTGCCATGGAAACGCTGTCAGGGAAAGTGATTTTATAAATATTTCCCTCAATCTCAATCCTGCTGTGAGATCGTGTATTGTGGGTCTGGATTTATAGGGACAATAATGGCGAGTGGAGAAACCCCACTTATATATAGAGAGTTATTGGTATAGTCCCCCCTCCCCCCACATCATAGAGTGACCCCATTCACATCTTATTAGGATGTATCAACATTCTCATGTGACGCAGTATACCTCGCCTAGTATTTACCTAGCCCGGGAGGATAAATACTTTATACAGTGAAAAGAGCCTGAAAGTGAACAAGTGTGGAGGGGAATACACAAGGGGCCACCTCAAACTAATAGAGAAATCCTAATACAAGTGCTCTATCTATGGATCTAAGCAGGGCTGTTCCTCCTGCTATACAGAATATGCATGGGCGCTGTCCCCATCCAAACAGCACAAAGCTTCTGCGGGTGGAGTGTTGTGGGGGGTAAAGCTGGCCATACAATTTTAGATCTCTCTGTCAGATATCCTTTAGATCTACCAACAACTTTGTAGTGCCGGGTCCTCTGCGATTGAACACAGGTAGACTTGATGGTTTAGAAAGTCCCTCATATTACATGGTTTTGGTAAAACCAGAGGAGATCTAAAGGAAATCTGACAGATAAATCTAAAGGTGTATGGAGACCCTAAAGACTGCCATCCACAGCACGGATTCGTGCCGGATTCCAGCGCGATGGATTCCGGGCGCGTGCACGCGGATC
>CM070038.1:38856233-38866508 GCA_036250615.1 Ptychadena robeensis | reverse complement strand
GGGGGGGGGGGGGGGGGGGGGGGTTAGAGGGAGAGGTGCTTGACACCTGAAATTCATATGATTAACCCTGTCACTCCAAAAAACTAGGGCTATCCGCGCAATCGCAGTTGTAACGGTAGGAAAATATCACAGGGTAGAAGAATATCTCCGAACACCGTTTCTAGCCTGTGGGGGCCCTATACAAGTTCTTGCCTAGGGGATGGGGGTGCTAGTGGAGGGGTGCTATTGCATAAGAAGAAAAGGAACATGCTCTACCTTCTTCCTCTCCTTACCCCTCCACACACCTCCAAACCCCCACACCTAACATCTCCACCAGCAGTTTTGTGCTGCTGGGATAGGGACGGCGCCATGTAGGAGAGGGGCCCTATGCACATGTATATTCCGCATAGCAGGAGTAGGAAAAGACGTAAGGTGCAACCCCAAGTTCAGACTATAACCTTATCCGTGTAGATATTTCCTAGGATTGTTCCACTTCAGTGCATTTCATTTATGTTATTACTTGCCACCTTCATTCACAGACTGGCTTCTTGGCATCCTTCCTCTTAATTGGTTGTTGATCCTGCCAAGTGACTCAACTGACATACACTACAAAAGAAGAAAATTATTTTAAGCTAAATTATAAACCCAGACGATGTTAACCTGAATAAACTCCAGAGTAGTCATTGGTGTGACAACCCTTTCCAGTAACAATCCTCCGCCGTCACAACTGCATGTATCCCACCCATAGGAGCCCTAGAATAAAGCTCACATGACCAACATTAAGCCCCGCCCATTCCACGCTCTCTCCTGGCACAGCGGCGGCCTCACCGCCCTGGCGTGACGTCATCAGAGCGCGGCGAGCTCCGACCAGGAAGTGAGTGTGGAGGAGAAGGGAGCTGAGTTCTTACATTCCCGGGCTCCCCACCCGTATTTAGGATTAAGTAGACCGCGGTGTGTGTCCGACTGAGGGGATATGATAGGTATTGCATGGAAGTAAGCTTTTTGAAGTGAGTTCCCTTCCTCCTTGGCAGCCATGTTGGTGACACTAGTAGAGAGGAGGAGAGGTGTGTCACTTGGAAGAAATCTGTGAGAGTTGTCACCAACATTCAGGGGTTCAAGTGAGTCACCCAAGCTCCAATATTGCGATTTTTGTTATATAAATGTATTATCAGTAAGGTTTTCATTGTCGTGTGTAATGTCCTGTCACATTCCCCTGATAAGGTCATGGATATAAATAACCTTATAGAAAAGTCAACCTTCCCATCCCCCACCTTTAAATAGAAAAATGTCTGGTGTTAGAAAATCTGTCGAGCCCATTGCTGTTCTGGAACTGCTTACATATAAATAATAAGCCCTAATACTGAACAGCCTTAAAGTTACCACTTTTTTATTTCATCCCAATAGTTTACTAATAGTGGTATAATCATAATAAAGTATGTAATTATTACTATTCAGAAATGTATGATTCCCAACATTACGCAGGTTGACAAAACATTTAAACCACTTGTTTTATTTTAGGGACAAATGGGCAGGGGGGACACCTTGTCTCCTGCAGAGAGAAGCTGTAAGCTCAGCTTCGTGCTCCCATCTGCTCTCTCTGGAAAGTGAAAGTGGTAATCCCGAGCTGAACTCGGCTGGTGAAATGTAAACAAATGGAATTTATTTTTAAAGATTTCCCTATCTGACTTGGTGAGTTAATTAGAAAGCCTAATGTACCTACCCTAACCATGGGTAACCGAGTACTCGGAGAACTACTGATTGACTGGCATTGCAGGCACAGAGAATCGAACCACAGTCATTTTAAGTATAAAAGGTCTTTATTTATCAATGGACCAAAACATAAAGCGATTCAACGCATGAATAAATAATCATAGAATTATAATGCAATACAAATTGTATGGGTAGTTCTGGTGTGTTGCAATGACCCCCATACATTGATCACCACACCTAAGAAACTAGTCCACCAATAATAAGAATTTCTGGTTTGTTTTTAAACAGCACATCATATAATCCATCAAGTATAAAAATGTGTTGAAGCATTGGAAGCTCCCCACTCTCCTCCGACGCGTTTCGCCCTATGTGCTTCCTCAGGGAGGTAACAGGAGTGGTGTATCTAAATACATACATCAAGAAAAAACATAGTTAAAATTCCTTTAAATACATGAAATATAGCCAGCGTGTATAGTACATCATCATTATCTACATAGATGTGAACAAGCAAGAACTCGTTTCAGTACAATATTAGATTGTAGAGTGATGTCTGAGGGCATAGGTCGGACTCCCGGATAAGCCAAAGGGTGCCAACCAGAGTGGGCGATCCAGCAGAAGCACCAGCTCACATAGCCCCTAGGTGGTAGGGGGCACCTCAAGGGGCAATTGGAGTTATAGGTGAATCACTGAGGAACAAGGAAATTGGGGTAAGATGATGTCATCATGCTGCACTAGAGCGTCCATCAGACTAGAAAACAATGTGCACCTGTGTGCACATCGGTTTCCATTCAATGCGATTGACCACGGAAAAACGGATATGTCCGTTCCCTGTTTGATAGCTTTTTTTGGCGATTGCGATCGAAGACTTCATGTGTGCAGGCTTGATTCCCGCAGGATCAATCACAGTAATAACGCAACCATTGATCTTGTCAAAATACACCTTGAAATCGAGGCATCTATGGCCGGCTTAAGGAGTTTAGGTCAGCTTTAAGTCGTGAAAGTGTCAGTGGTAGGATGAATGAATCTGATCTGGTGTTCCCAGTACATCCCACTGATGGGCAGTTGGAGTGCGATCTGAGGAACATAAAGCCTAACAGGCTAACACCTTGAACTCTTTGTAATGTTCTGTTTACAATTTTAGAACATTCTTTGCAGTGCAGCAGGGTGTTATTACTTGAAAAACCACCATTGCTGTCAGGGAATACCGTTACTATGTATGGATTGTACATGGTTTACAAAAAACCTTTAAGCAGGTGGTGCTGAATAGAGTAAGGTAAAAGACCATTCTCAGATCTAAAAGAAAATATTATCTGTCATACCACATTCTCCTTCTGCTCCAGAGTCCACTATTAAAGGTCATGTGCCGGTTGTGGGTGGTTTAGGCAGTGCATGGGACACTCATACTATATCTATACACAGCTATGGAGCAAGCTACAAATCCCATTCTGTCCCATGATTGCGTTCTGATATGTCCAGTCCAGTGGTGCTCCATTTCCTCAGTGTTGAAGATTCTATCACAACTATCTGTGTCTCCAGCTCAGCCGATGCTTTGCAATGGCTTTGCAATCGCCAGCTCAGCCGATGCTTGTGCGATGGAGCAATGGACATCGACTGTGATTTACGGTCATCTCCGATATCCCTGTTTTCGAGCGGGATTGATTGGTCCAGCTCGAAAAACAGGGATGGCCGCATATGATATGGGCCAGATCGATGGCCATGAGTGAGCACCTCGCTTAAAGCGGCCATCTGGCCCATATCTTCATGTGTGTTTCCATCTCATCACTTTTAAACTAACCCGTTATATCTATAATAATATTGTAAGCCATTGCCATTATGACATTATTTTGCTAAAATTTTAATTTAATCTATGTGTCCCTGGAACTTTATATATCAGTGTTAATAGTTTGTGTACTTTATGAACGTGTAGATTGTCACTGATCCTGCTTTTTTCTTTTTCTTGTACCTTTAGTCATGGAGCGACCCAGCCTAGGGCAGCTCATCCTGTTGGCTTCCAGTTCTGCAGTGACTGCCATCTTCTACACGGTGTACCGTCATAAGTATCGTACTGCCCAAACCCTTAAGGTTAGGAATCATCAGTTTCCTCCCGATCATTGGACACCTTTCTTTTAATATCTTGTGTGTTTTATATCTGTATATAGAAATGATAAAATAAAAGAAATAGCGATTAAAGCCAGGAAGTGGAGTTTTTTTGTAAGTTTGTGAAAAATTATCTTTAAAGGAGCATTATTAAAGTAGAGCTTTGCTGTATTGGTAACTGAAATTTTTAAATGTGATCCCACCTTATGCCTGAAGATTAACCACTGCATCAATTTACAAAGAACCTGTTTAAGCTCTCGGCCAGACAGAATCCAGCTCTTTTCTCTTAAGGCCCCCATACACCTTATATTCTTACCAAACAATTTCTATACAATCCACTTTTGGTATACCAAAACCATATAATATGAGGACCTTTCTAATCCTTCCAATCACTATGTATTCTATCAGGGAGGACCCGGCACTACATAGTTGTTGGTAGATCTAAAGAAAATTGTATGAAGTGATCTAAAGGTGTATGGACTATATCAGTTATATAGTGTGTTACATACGTTACATGTTACATTTACAATACAATTAAAATATTTCTGATTACTTTGTATCTCCATTTAATCATTATAATAGATCCCTTGTTGTCTTAAAATCAGATCTAAAGTTACAAATGCTTCGCCTTTACAGCCCCTAAACAATTCACCCTTTTTGCTTTTTCAAGGGATACTGCTTAAGGCTACATACATATTCATGGATTTTTCATCATCCCCCCCTCAATGTGAGGAGAGGTGTCAAGGCTGACTTCAATATTGGACAACAATCGGAGAAGAACTGAGAAAGCAGCAGGAGAAACCCCCAAAAAAACTATCTATAGCGTGTGATAGTTCAATTGAACGTCCTTTCCTTGCAGTGAAACTGGAAGAATCAGGGAGACTTCATTATTATGTACCTCTCCTTGCCCGTTTCTTTCATGATTTAGAAGTGTGAAGGGATGATGATTATATATTGTCTTGGACAAAGTGTACTTTTCCTCTTTCCTCACACATATGTAATTAAAACAAAACCCTCCAACTGATTGTTCCCTAATGATATCTATTGGCAGTAAATCCATGACTTGTTTACATTCAGCACCACAACTCTTCTCACCTGCCCTTGCCAGCAAATAAAAATATATCTTTTTCTTTAGGGAGCCAAAAAAATCTCCTTGGATGATGACTTGCAAAACATCCTCATGGACCTTCCTGGAAAGTGTGTTCCTTATGCTGTTATTGAAGGTACGCTGATCAGATTTTATTTCTTAGACAAATGCCATTTAATCAATGAGCTGGCCCTGGTTCCTACACTTAGAGGAGCGCAGGCATGCTTTAAAATATAATTTATTAACATTGGACATACTCACCTGTCCGTTTTAAGCCTGCCGCAGTCCTCTATATATGCAGACCCACCAATAAGTACTGCTAATGCAGATAGGATCTCTTCTCGACACTGGCTTTTTGTCTTTACTGGAGGTAATGGAACACATTTCTGCCTCCTGAGATGCATAGCTACTGCTCCCAGGATGGTTGGGACTAAAAAACGAAACAAGAAAGACCATAGGACACAGGGACACTTTCCAATTGATTTTAATGGTCAGGCAGTGCTGTGTCTCCAGCTCCTCCGTGTCTGACAGCAGCGAGATGGCGACATCGCGCTGCTGCAGGGAACCTCGAATGGCTCCAATATCGAGCCGTGCGTTCCCAGCTTTAGAGCACATTTTTATGTTGTGACATTGTGTTTATTTTTTAGGGATGGTGAGAGCTGCAAAGGATTCCCTCAGCAGTCAGTTTATGGACAACTGTAAAGGTGTAATCCACAGACTGTCTTTAAAGGAACACAAGATGGTCTGGAACCGAACAACACACCTTTGGTAAGTCTTATAGCTGAAAGGTCAGCCAGCTGCAGTAAGGTTCAGTAAGAATCACCTCCAGGCAATATACCGTATATACTTGAGTATAAGTTGCTAAAAAGCCCCGACTCAGCTTATATTAGAGTCAGTCAGGGCCACACTTACCTGGATGGGTGTTCACTGGTCACCCTGCAGACGTGAGTAGCCTCTGTGAATGGTCCAATGTCTATTCAATAGTCTATCTGCAGCATTTCCGAGATCGGCTGGTGGAATTTAAATGAGAAAACTCCACTACTTATGATTCAAACATAAAAATAAGTTTCCATTTCCATGTATTGGTTCCAATAATAATAATAATAATAATAAAAAATACGTTTTAAATGATAGCCTATTTTCATATTTGAATCATAAGAATTGCCTAAAAAAGCCATCCTGTAATAACAATAAACCTGTGTACTCTTAACTTTATTGAGGGTGCGGCACTAAGATTTACCTGTTGGTTTGATTCCTAGGGGCAATGGTGCTTTCTCTACATTTTTTCTAATTTAGAAAACTCTGCCATCTGACTTTGCCTTTTACACCCTTGACTTATACTCGAGTCAATAAGTTTTCCCAGTATTTGCAAATAAAATTTGGTACCTCTGCTTTTGTTTGTGCGGTCTTATACTCTCATATATGATGCGTATACGTATGATCTCATATACGGTATGTAACTTAACGTAACTTAAAATATACGGTATGTAACTTAACGTAACTTAAAACTTTAGTGATTTCCATCCCTGCCATGCTGGGTGGTATTATAGTGTAAGGAGGGTGATAATGATGTATGCCTTTATCTTGTCTTTTCATTCCCTTTTGAGCATTGCATGCTCACAGTGACAGTACAAGCTCCTATTTGCTGGCCCTATCTTGTAGATAAGCTGTCCATACACTTTTAGATTTTTCTGTCCGATATCCTTTAGATCTACCAACAACTATGTAGTGCCGGGTCCTCTGTGATTGGACACAGGTAGACTTGATGGTTTAGAAAGTCCCTCATATAACATGGTTTTTGTAAAACAAAAGGAGATCTAAAGGAAATCTGACAGAGAAATCTAAAGGTGTATGGGGACCCTTAGTAAGGCTTTACCATTTTAAAACATTACCTTTTGTTTTGCACAGTCTGTCATTCTCCCCTCCTATTCATTACTGTCTGCCTTGTCTACACTGAATAGAGATGCAGAACTGGGTCGGTCTACCATCAATATTATGTTCTCACCTGTTCTGCTAAGTCACCTCCACTAGTGCATTTTTAGGGTCAGAGTTGCATCTGTAACATAGACCCAGTTTTGTAAACAAAATACTGAAATAATTTTAAAATGTAAAGTAATATTATGATTTTAGAAGAAATATGGAAATATGATGTAAGAGACAGTAAAGGCAGCTTTAAACTGTTTGTTCTCAATCTCTTCATGTTTCAGTTTTCTTATGTAAATAAACCCTGAAGGTAGCGGCTGGCAGATTGTTGGTGGCACAGGTTGAGCAGGGCGAGGAGGTAGTCGGTAAACACTGAGTCACTGAGATTTATGTAATGTGTCACATTTACTGATGATAAATGAGCTGCATACAGGAAACAGACAACACAGGTCCTGCTCTGTAAACACACATACATTCTCAGTGCACCAGGGTGATCTGTGCCAGCTGCTCATCAGATCGGCAAAGAGTGTCACCAGAGGTTAAATGTGAAACATCTGCTATTGGGGGAGGTTGGATACTTTTTGAAGCATTTTGGGCTAATTAGGGGTAGATTTTGTTTTCCATCAAACCACACTGAGGCCTCTATGGAAACAATATGGTGACCACATTTTTGTAGACCCAGTTTCGTCATCATGAGGAGAACTGTGCTCCAGCATGCAATGTAGACAGTTGCTGTACAAAGATTGTGTAAACCGCACTTCTCCCTAAATACTTTTCTCTGATGCAAACAGTGGGATTACATTTTGATAAATATATGTAAAAATAAAAAAAAAGAATTGAGTGGATATCAGTTTGAAGAAGTGGACATTTCTCAAACAGGCTTTATTTGCATGTAGACCACCCTAGGCAATACTCGCAACTGATATGAAACCTCTATTATTACTATCGCTAAAAGACTTTTTCCCAATAAACTCAATGGTAAAATGTCTGTGTGTCTGTCACAGTACAGTAAAACAGAAACACACATTTTTCAGTCCCAAACATCCTGGGAGCAATAGCTCTACATCCCAGGAGAATGTGTCCCTTCCCTCCAGCCAAGCTAAAAGGCCACTGCCAAGAGGGAGATTTTAACTGTATTAACGCTAGCAGTACCCATTCTCTGAACACACGGACCAATCAGCTGGGTGAATTGAGGCTATTTAGGTAGCACAAGTTGTGTATTTATGTTAAAATTCTGCTTGGAACAGACTCATGTCTCCTCCCATATGTAAATAGCTACTCATGGCTAAGTTGTTAGTGTAAGATTGTAAAATTTGTCTCTCCATAGGTTGGTCAGTAAGTTCAGAAAATGAGTACTGCTAGTGTATAGCCTCGTGCTTAAGTTTTAGCCCTGCACACTCTCTGGATCTAAGCTCTGCCTCCTGGCACTGGCCCTTTTGGCTTGGCTGGAAAAAAATAGGGTGAAACCGCATGGCCCTGGCTTCTTCAGGGGAGATGGAAAAGTTGAATGTAAAAAAATTATGGATCAGGTCAACCTTTAACACAAAATATTAATTTTTTTTTCCCACCAGGAATGACCATGAAAAAGTCATCCACCAGAGAACCAACACCGTGCCCTTTGACCTTGTACCGGAGGATGCAGATTCTGTCAGTCTTGCTGTCCGAGTCATGAAACCTCTTGAGGCCACAGAGTTAGACCTAGAGACCATCTATGAGAAATTTCACCCTGCTGTACAGTCCTTCACAAATGCCCTTGGACATCTCCTGACTGGTGAGCGCCCTAAAGGGGTCCAGGAGACGGAGGAGATGCTGACAATCGGAGCAACAGTAACAGGAGTAGGAGAGCTGGTCTTGGACAATACGATGATCAAGCTGCAGCCTCCTAAATCAGGCATGCAGTATTATCTCAGTAAGCTGGACTTTGATTCCTTAGTACAACGGCAAGAGTCTCAGGTTCGCATTTGGAAGGTTTTATGCCTGCTTTGCGGAGTGGCCACTTGTGTTACCATCTTCTTTATTCTGAGGCGCCAGTACAAGCATTTCAAGGAAAAAATTCGATTGAAAAAGCTCCAGCAACAATTGAAGGATGCTAGAGCAAGACTTGGAGAAGATGATGCTGAGGAGACCCGGAACGCCTGCATCATCTGCTTCACAAATCAGAAATCATCTGTTTTCTTAGAGTGTGGCCATGTCTGCTCCTGCTACGAGTGCTATAAGTCTCTGCCTGTGCCCAAAAAGTGCCCCATATGCAGGAATAACATTTCTAGAGTGGTTCCATTATACAACATTTGATTGGCTGGTAGAATGAAAAACTCCACTCCTCAGTGCAGCGAAAGTGAATCATCCTAGTCAAAATTTGAGTTGAGTTGAGGACATTGTATGGATTGTTTGCATTTCTATAGCTTTTATTTTTCCAGTTATATTCCTAAGTATCTTCCTTAATAAGCTCACTGCTCCTCATATATGTGTACAGAGCTTGAGGCTGAATTACTGCCAACCTGTTCATGTCATACCTGCCTTGCTGTATTGGATCTCTTGGCATGATAAATATACTCTTCATTGTGAACAGTGTTCTCAATCAGGGTGAGGAAGAAGAACTAGTGAACTTCGGTAAAGTTTGCAGGACGTAATGCTAAACTGAAGAAAAATGCAAAAACGAATTGACTTAGTCTAAACTAAATCCTTAGTCATTCACACTGCTGGTTCTTCCTCCTGTTGGGTCTTTACCTCACATTCTGAACACACAAGTGCAATTCCTACTTAAGCCTCCAAAGCTCTTGCTTCTCTGATAGCTCTGTGGCCACCTGCAGTGCTCCCTCCCATGGTGCTGATGTCCTTGGAGTTTGAACTGGTTCTATTTTAGGTGGCACCCTTCTTGACCTTTATATTATTTTGTAATGTGTACATGTTGGTTAAGCTCGCCCAGTTGATCACTGACCATATCTGCAGGGCCAGAAACCTTTACTTGAAGGATCACTATCTGAACTGCTTGCAACTTTATTTGACTCCCTTTATTCATGACTTTTCTTGTTTGTCCCAATTGAATAGGCTATTGCAGCTCTAATTGATGGTAAATGAAAAAAAAAATAAAGATTGGCCTGTTATTACCATTGGGTTTGGCAACTCTTATGCCTTCTTATATAGTGTATATATATAACTGAAAACAAATTGTTCCATAGCTACAGTATATTTGTTTGAGGAAACAAATTAAACATTAAAACATGTTTTATCCCTGCTTTTGACCCAGTGATGTCCCATCTGAGCAAGTCTACTAACATTCCAGTGGATTATATTGCTTTTAAAGAGTCTACCAATAATTGGATGGAATCCACTTTTAAGTCTTCTAAGTAACATTCCCAGTCCAGCCTTAAGTCAACTTCCATAAAATCCTTAGAATGAAGTGTGCCCTTCACTTCAAAATACCAGGGCTGTGGAGTCGAGGAGTCGGAGTCGGAGACATTTTTGGGTCCCTGGAGTCG
>CM070038.1:38819362-38844114 GCA_036250615.1 Ptychadena robeensis | reverse complement strand
TTTGTGGATACATCACAGCACATTGTATTTGTGGATACATCACATTGTATTTGTGGATACTTCACAGCACATTGTATTTGTGGATATATCATAGCACATTGTATTTGTGGATACATCACAACACATTTTATTTGTGGATACATCACAGCATATTGTATTTGTCTATGCATCATAGCACATTGTATTTGTGGATACATCACAGCATATTGTATTTGTCTATGCATCATAGCACATTGTATTTGTGGATACATCACAGCACATTGTATTTGTGGATACATTACAGCACATTGTATTTGTGGATACATTACAGCACATTGTATTTGTATATACATCATAGCACATTGTATTTGTCTATACATCACAGCACATTGTATTTGTCTATACATCACAGCACATTGTATATGTGGATACATTACAGCACATTGTATTTGTCTATACATTACAGCACATTGTATTTGTCGATACATCACAGGACTGTACAGAGCCCATGCAGTGATTTCCACTACAGAGTCATAAGCTTCATGGTCACCTGAACACTGATTTATGGCCTTGTCCCTAGTTTACAGATTTCGTAATATTCTCTCAATCTTTTATTCATATAATGTTGTGTAGTTGATGAAATTAACTTTCAGGAATGTTATTTGTAAGGTAGGCACACACAAGTCAACCTTTGCACGATCGTTCTTCAATTAGATTGTCTTGTGCAATTCAAATATCCACTGTCAGACGAACTTCGATCGATTGTACCACCACACAGGGTCATGAAATGAATGAAATTTACCAACATGTCCGTTCACTTTTCAATTTTATGTCCAATATCACTTAAGCCCCCCATACACGTTCCGATTTTTCGTACGAATTTTGTGGATTAATCGATCGGGAGATTAATCGGAATCGGAATTATGTACCCGATCGCGATTTCTCAAAAACGGCTGAAAAATTGGTCGGGGCCGCTTCGGACCTGTCCGTAAATTTTTGGTCGATCTGCTGTTAATAAATAGGGTCGGGCTGATGGATCGGTGATAATTCGAATTCTGATTTTTCGTGCCAGCCGACCGACCGACCATAACATTTTAGGTGAAAATCGGGTGACAGGATTGGACGAAAAATCGGTCGGGAGAATAATCGGAACGGGGGGCATTAGATAGAGTGATATTAGACCTGTTAGACCCATTGGATCAACTTCAAAAGATCGATTTCATGGCAGATCGAACAGAAATATCGACCTGTGTATGGCTACCTTTATAGTGTTTCACTTGTGCTAGGCATACACTGTTTAATTTTCTGTTAGATCGATCGCTGCGCATGTTCACGATCATTGATCGAACGGAAAAGAGAACAAAGAAACCTTCCTTCAAGCAGGATCGATCAAACCAGGAACGGACATGTCCGTAAATCCTGGTCGATCGTGGAGGCAGAGCCGAGATCATGGCTCCCCCCACACTGTGCAGAACAGACCATGTTTGGATCTTCCCCCTTGCCTGTGTCTCTGCCTGTCAGCTGAGACTCAAGCAAGGAGGCGGAGCCAAACACAGACTGCTCTGCACAGTGCAGGGGAAACCTCCCTCCTCTACAGCGGTGCTGTATTCAGATTCCCGCTCTGCCAAGTGCTGACAGGCAACAGCTGGAAGCTGCTCAATGGGATCCCTGGTCCAGGTGTACACAGGACCAGGGTCCCCACTAAACGGGAATCGATGTGCCAAGTGGTACGCATCAATTCCTGTTCAATCGACCCGCCATGGAGCGCAGCTTGGTGATGTCACATCGCTATGATGGATTGCGGGTCAATCGCACGAGTATCGACCCATGTATGCCTAGCTTAATACAGAACTCACCAAGCAATGTCCCCCCCCCCCAATTCCTCTGATCTGTTGTTGACATCAAGCTAAAATTTTATGCCTATGTACACAACTTTTTCGTCAACAGGTAAAGAGAAATAAATAGATAATATATAAATATTAGGGACAGTAAATAGATGTGATGATCTAGAAATATTATTGGTAAAGCTGGCCATAGACAGATCTGCGGCTGATTTTGCAGCTAATCAACCGCCGTGCACGTTCTGCCGCAAATCTAATGCTTTAAAGGTAAATTCAGCCAGGAAATCGATCTAAGAATTTACGGACATAAATTGCAGAACGATTGCATTACTTTGGATGGGGACCCGCGTACCCATCCAGAATAAATGCCAGCACACAAAGGGTGCGTGGCCGATTCCCGGCACAACCAGCAGTGTGGGGTGACGTCATCACACAAGTGGATCAGAAAATTGAACCGTCTGTGGCCGGCTAGTGATAGATTGAAAATAGATGTTGAACATATAAGGTAAGTCTCCGGGTGGTTGTTTTTGCTGGTTGTTTATCTGTGTATGACCGGCTTCCTCTGTCTTATTCTGAATGTTTGTTATTTATCCCGGGTGAGCGTCTACAGACTCACCAATATAGACACATCTCCGGGCAGTGCCCCCCTCCCATTCAGACGTTCACACTATTCATACTACACATGGGTGTAGACATTACTCATGCATATTGCTGACACATGACAGGTCCCCTTTGGGTAATGAGATTCAAAGTCACATGGCTGAAGATCTAAGGATTCAGCAGCTCCAGGCATAAGTCATCTCGCCCTCTTCATACAATTTCTAGTGTTGCTGCAATGAATCTGGGAACCAGGGATCTCTGCAATATGCAAATTTTGACTTTCAAAAGGTCAGCTTTAAGGCATGCCCCTTAACTTCAACAATGCAATGCAGGACACTTTTTAGTGGAATTCTGAGGCCTACTGTGGGGTATAGAGGGGGTCATTTGTACAATTATGGCTAAGCATTTAAAAACATATAGAAACAGGGTGGCAGCATTTTGGTACAGAAGTGTAGTGAGACTTCATTGGGGAGGGAAAGATATCTGCCTTGATTCAGCCAGGGCCATTTCTCCCACTTTGTGGAATATGCATGCGCATAGGTCCCCGGCACCCTCCTTCGCACGCATATCCTCTATCCCTGACACGGTTGACCTCTAGAGATCTGAACAGCATGCATGTGTGTGTGTGTGTGGGGGGGGGGGGGGGGGGGGGGGGGGGGGGGGGGGGTGCTATTGGAGGAAAAGAAGTAGTCTCCCCCCGCCCACCCCCTCCAAGCAAGAACTTGCATAAGGTCCCTGCTAGAAATGGCACTGGATTATTATTTTTAGATTATTTTAGATTATTTAAGATTTTCGTTTTTGGTAAGCACTCCTTTACATTAGGTTATGAACATTTTATGACAATGTTTAACGCATGCTGCAATTTCGGATTGCAGGTTTCAGAATCAAATGATCTGCAAAGTAGAATTTTTGATCAGGGTTTTCCCTATCGGTGTTTGGGGTGTCCTACACGTCAGTCATTGCCAGTATTTGGATTCAGTATGGTTTAGCAATGGGTGGCGCACCTAAATCCTGGGTGACCTTGCAGGAAAATGTTGCATAAGGTCTTACAGACCCCCCTTCCCACCCTGTCTACGCTTCCTTCTCACGGCCACGGTTGAGCCGTGGATCCGCCGGTCGCTGCAGAATCTCTGCATCACGTGCAGCAATAACAAAGCCAAACAGATTAAGCGAAGAATTACCCAGCTTTGTCCAGTGATATAATCGCACTTGAGTGCGCCTTCACTGACCTCAAGAGATGACTGGGATGGGGGTTGCTGCAGCTGCTGCGGAACTTCCCAATGCAGTGTAAATCTTCTAGTGGGAAGACAAGCATTGGTGTTAAAAATCTTTTTTTATTTGGAGTGAAAGCAAGGAGGTCAGATACAGGCTGGAGAGGGGATGGGGAAGATTTAATCACAGCCCCCTCTCTGCAGTGCTGCTCGGCCAGATTTCCATGCAGGGCGGAGGAGGAGGGGGGTGCAGCACGCTCTGCGCTGGGCACATCTCTGCAGTGCTTTTATGCAGGATTACACACACTATATGGACGGGAATGGGGGAGCGATGAGGCTGCTGCAGCTTGGACAAGAGTTCTATACAAATGTCATTCTTCAACCCATGGACGTACATCCAGGAGAGTCTCTGCCAAGACCAATCGCCATTTTATTTTGATCTGGACAACTTTATGTCATTTTACTGCCAGATCTGATCTTGTGTCTGTGAGGCCAGACGTTGGCCACCAGTGAGCTACAACCCTTTTAGTTTTGCTTGCCACCTGTGGTGCCTGTTTGCTGTTTCTGTCCATATTTATGTTGCAGACTGGGCAGACATCCAAGGCTGGTTGGGTCAGGCCTCAGCTTTGCGGAAAATAAATAGTTTGTTCTAAAATAATGGACAGTAGTGATAAAGGAAAAGATTTGGGGAGCTCCAAAAACACCTCCAGCCAATTTCTTACAAAAGATCCTTTACAATAAAATCTTAACTGACCACTAGCAGCATTTAGAGCTGACATTACCTACTTGTAGTCCCGTTCAGCATTGATGTGAGTTCTTGGGGGTACCCAGTTTTCACTTATGCAGCTGGTAAGACATCTAGGGGTGTTTGGGGTCAGGCCTTCTCTCACTGCTCATTCAAAAAAAAAAATACTAATAAATAGACATATGGAGACTTATAAAAAAGCAAGAGCATTGTAAACATCACCAAATGTCTTTTCATATTATGGATGATCACTAGAGATGGTCGAATTTTTCGACTTGCTTAAGCAAGTCATACACGTGTCGGATTCCATGGCCAATTGATCACTCACCCGATCGATTCCGGCGATTCTGCCGGGAATCGCAGGTGTGATCAATCGGCCAATTAAGAGTATCCATCGCTGCATACCACCTTGTCCAACGGATTCCGGGACGATTCCGTGTCCGGTTGTCCACCTCACAAATGGCAATTCCCCCTGATCTGGGCAGAATCAATCTGATGGAACCAACATATTGGTTCTCTGTCGGATCCGATTCTGGGCCCCTGAACGATCGGACCTGATCGATTGGACAAGGTGGGCTGCATGCGATTCCGGCACGATCGTTTGGCGTGCACGCGCCCGGAATCGATCGTGCCGGAATCCGGTGGGAATCCGACACGTGTATGGGGGCCTTTACTTTGTGAGCTGATTGCAAAGCCCTTGAAAATGGTATCATCACCAAACTTGCTGGAGATGTAGAGAAGGGTTGTGGGAACATTTGAAAAAAATTAGTTTTGTTCTAGCACATGGAGTTTTTGCATAAACTAAGTTCAAAGTTAAAGACGAAATTCCGATTTTCTAAATTTCTACTTGACTTTGAACTTAATTTGTGCAAAAACTATTTGTCTTAGAGTCATACTTCTTTTTTGTAAAATTCCCCTAATCATTCTCTACATTTCCAGCAAGTTTGGTGATGATACTATGCTCAGGGGCTTTGCAATCAACTCGAAATCGTCGAAATGCTCGAATTTTTTTAAAAAAATTCGACCATCTCTAATGATCACCAAACCTTAAACCTTAAAGTAAATCGGAGCCCAAAAGGCTGATAAATAGTTCTCCATTCCGTAAATGCGGTCTCAGAAGGAACTCGGCATTGGTTTTTATTGTGTAGGCTGTGTTCAGGGACAGTCATGTTGTGTCTGATTTAGTATATTGGGATACAATTGTTTTAAAAAGACAGAACTGTAGTGATAACCCTTCATCCCATAGTAACAAGGTCAAAAAAGGGTTCCTAGAGATGTTTCTGTGCAGTTGCAGTACCAGTCCGCTGTCCATCTTTCCTTTCTGGGAAGACAGAGAGAAAGAAAATGAAATCCAACACTTGAGATTTGTCCAATCAACAAGTACATTGTGAAATTCATAGGTACACTTGTTTTTGAGACAATTGTCTAAAAGGGAATTTTTTACTTTGGAACCATTTGTATATCTGGAACAAAAAGTAAAATTTTTACAGTGGTACTGGGATATCTAAAAAAATTGTGTAGCAGGGTTTTTATTACTTCCCTACCTAATTTAGAAACAAAATTTTTTGGGGTATGTTCCATCTTGCACATTTATACAGGCTCTTCTTCTGCACTGTTTTCCACCCCACACCAGCAGCGCTGTGGCAAAACCCGCATTATGCAGTGTTACATAATGCAATTGGGGGGATTTCTAACCTTTAACCAATGACATGCATTGCCACCACCTATTTATACACTATCCTATCAGCTCCTTTCCCTACCCCCCTACATCACTTCCCCACTTGGAAAGCACATCGTCTAATAGAATTAACGATTATCTAAAATGACATTTCCGATCAAAACTGGAAAAATCAATCCAAAATTGGTTTCCCTATGTGGTACCATTTTAGCTAAAATTACAATCGATTCATCTATCTGTATTTATCGATCGTAAATATTATCAGTACATGTATGGCAGGCATTAGATATCCTTTAGATATGCGATTGAACACAGGTAGACTTGATGGTTTAGAAAGTCCCTCATATTACATGGAAACAAAAGGAGATCTAAAGGAAATCTGACAAAGAAATCTAAAGGTGTATGGGGGCCCTTAAGGTGGGTTTACACATGTAGATTTTTTCATTGATCAACAATGAAAGATTTTTTGGTTAATTGAACAAAAATCTAGAATGGCCAATTTGTTTGATGGATAAATTTTGTTTGACCTCGAACAAAAACATGTTGGAAAGGTCATCGAACATGTTGGAAAATTTTTATCTGACGTTGTAATTTTTAATGTATTTTCATTCAATATCGGCGATGGACGAGCAAAAAATCGAATGCTACAATCAACAAATGAACGAACGATGTTGGACAATGACATTGATCAAAAAATCGAATTGGCAGTTTATTGAAGAAAAATCTACACGTGTAAACCCACCTTTAGGGTCAGTTAAAACGTACAACAGGTGTCTTATGGAAACCAGCGTATACCTTGCGTTAATGCTAGCCACTCTGCATTGTGGCACAGTACCACACCACAGTGTGGCTAGTGTGAAATAACCCTAAGGCTTTCTTTTATTTTGCTGCAAGCTGTGAGCTTCTTACAAAGTGCATTTGCAGCAACATGTTCATCTTGTTTTCTTGCTAGAGGATGTGTAGCATCATTTATCCCTTTCCTCTTAAGACATAGACCTAATACACACAAGGAGATCCAGTTTGGTGTTTAAGCGACATTTCCTTGTTGTTGATTGCCAATTGATCATTTAAATGTCCCAAACCACAGTACAATATACTGTTCTCCCAGCGTCTCCCATACAAGTGTATGAGAGATGCTTGCGCTGCGCCAGCAAAAATGTGGGGTGCAGGCCATTTTTTTAATGGCGACATTGTGCATTATCCGAAATGCGAGCGCAGGTCTTGTGTGGAAGGTACACAGATTTCCATAGGATTTGCGTTGACCCTAGCTGCCTTGCGCTGCGGTACTATACCACAATGCAGCTACAGTGATTGTGCCCTACCTGTTACCTGTGAATGCATGAATGGTTTTCCAGACTCATTTGTCAATCCGATTGTCATGTGCGATTTAAATATCAACTGTCAGTCTGACATTGATCCATTTTACCACCACAGTGTGATCGATTCACAACTGATCGATTCCTTTCCTGAGTTTGGTGAGCATGCTACATTGTACCCTCAAATACAAATCTATATAAATACCCAGAATATCCATCAGATATTTGACAATCAATTTACCAACATGTCTGATCACCTTAGATTGATTTTCGATATTAATCACTTCGGGTCATTTGTACCAGGTGGGCAGAAATCAATTTTTTGGGTCAATGGAAGGAAATATCGACCCGTGTATGGCTACGTTTAGAGACAACTTTTCAGCTCTACTCTTGGTAATCATGAACCAACCTTCTCTCCAGCGCAGTTTTATTTTCAGCAGTCTGCACATCCTGGGAAAAAAAACCATTGGTAAACCATTACAAATGATCATGTAACAGCCAAAGAATATTTTCCTTCTAATTCTATCTTCCAGATATTACACAAACAAGTACAGAAAATGCCAGGAGGCGCTTTATAAATATGCCAAACAACATTTGGAACAAGATTTCCTTGGAGAAAAACTTTATTAATAGATCTGATTGGTAGCTGTGGGGCGCTAATGACTTTACAAGTGCCAGGCGTATGTTGGCACAGCCCGTACGAAGCCCTCAGATGACCACCTTCCCATGGCTGCGGGTGGAAAAAGGCCGCTGATCTCCCACTCTTGACAAAGATGTAAAAACGCACGCAAACAATGAGGAAAGCTGCACCTCGCTTTTGTTGAATGTGTAAAAGACACACACTTCCCCCTCAGAGTCACACTCCCCCTCCCGCCACGTACTGAACACCCCCATCAGTGCGCAGCCATCATACGGAGGAGGGAGCATTTATATTTAGGGCTGTCGATTATCCCTTGTTAGCAGGGATGCACCTTACATCAAGTGAAATAATCTGCTCCCATTTGCTTTAACCTGTGGCCCCCCAAATCACAAAATCTATTGGCTGGGCAGTAAGGTCGAACACATAATGATACCGCCATGATCTGATTCCTCGCCAACTGAAGCTTTTATTCATTTCTCTGTCTTTGAGCGTAACCTTAACCCACCAGCATAGGACAGTTCGATGGGCAAAGCTATACTGACGGAACACCGGTCAGTCGTCAGCGTCAAGAAAGAGTAAACCCCGTTAGGCACTGTTGATCATTATAAATGGCAGCTAAGACTGGTAGTTCTTCAGCCGTGACGCAGCTGGGGATTGGCAGCGATTGTGCGTTATTGCGACTCTATTATTGTGTGAGATGTGACCGGTATAATCTCAGCTTTCTCAATCTCTGCGAACACCCTGCAGCTGATGTGCGTCATTATTTTCATAGCGTTATCATAGCTGGCAGTATGAAATCCCTGCGCCGGCCCTCATACGCAATGTGTTTTATGTTTACAATGTATTATTATTAGACAAAGGGATTCTTAGTGTTTATATCATTTTAGTGTGATTATTATGAGTCTCTGCATTGAGATTTCATGTAATACATAATAGTTATTAGAATAATTGTATGTTTTGATTCCCTACACTGAGCCTTTGTATTGTAGAGGATTTCTGTACAGCCCTGCAGATGGTTTTATATCATTATTATATATTATATAACTATAATCGAAGCTATAGGGTTCCTGCACTGACTGACGCCCAATGTAATTCATAGTGAGCTCATTATCAATGTTTGTCGGTGTGAGAATGGGGTGACTGTCATGTCCGGGGTGGCGGGGTGCTGAGTCTGAGGGGAATGTCCCTCGTAATGAAGGACACTTCAGCAGGTGAGTGAGGGGTGAGGGCTGTCGGTCCCCCCCGATGGGTGATGTGCGCAGATGAGGAGTCTTCGTCTCTCCTCCTCCGAGTGAATAGTGAAATGGCAGAGAGTCCCCCCTGTGTGTGTATGAGCCATCCTCTCCTCTCTCTCCCCCAGATCTGAGTCTCCCTCCCTGCCCTCTCTGTCACTCCACCTCCCTGCTGCCTGTCTTCGCTCTCCCTCCAGCAGGATCTGTCTTTATCCGCACCGCTCTCTCTCCCTCTGGTAGGTGCTGCTGCCGCTGCTCATTGCCCCAATTTCACCCCCTACACCTTTCCCGCCTGATACCCACCTCTCCTGGCCCCCCCCCCCCCCCATTGTCCGTTCGTCATTCCTGTCCTTTTCCCTCTCTTACCTTTACCACAGAGCTCTATTATCTCTCTTAAGCCTCTGCTCTGCAGGTCAGGTGTACGGCGGGTGGTTAAGTGCCCCCTCCCCTTACTGCAGCCACAGGACCCCCCATTTTTCATTCCACACCACTTCCAACAGGTCCCCCTCCTCACCTGCCCTCTGTCACCCCTAATCCCCCCCCCCCAGGGGTCGGTTACACGTAACCCCCCCCCCCCCACCACATAGAGCTGATTCATTGCATGGCCTCCCCCCTCCCTCAGTCTTATTACCCCCCCAGGTGAGCTGTGTATGTGCCCACCTCCTAACAAGGGCGCATATGTCACCAAAGAGATAGACCTTCATTGAGACATATGCAGCTCACACCCATACCACAGGTGTCTGTATGTAAGACTGTCTACCCATCCCAACATAAACCTCATATTGTAAATGGTAACCACTAATGCCAACCTACCTGATCCAGGTCATTTAACTCTGTACCCCCCCCCCTCCCACTAATATCAGCCATATCGACAGCCAAGAAACCTCCATATGCAATCCACCACCCTGGCTTAGGTAACAAACATTCTACTCCTTACAGAAAAACGCCCCCTCTTCTAGGGACTAAACCTTCCCTCTTGTACTGAGTCAATGTCACCTCCAAACCTGAAAGCAGGCAACCTCACTTACCAGGCTACATGCCAACCTACATACCAACTGCCCAACCTATGTCCCAATCGTTCCATACAGTGTCTTGCCCTACCACTAAGTGACCCACCCTACCCATTATGGCCATACTACCACTCGGATAACTACCCCCCCCCCCCATGTATGCCCTTCCTCCTACCACTATGTACCCTATATCTTACCCTTTCAATACTTAACCTACCCCCTACCCCTAGCAGTAGGTAACTGTCTCCTGTCCTACTCATACATAACCTAACCTGACCAAACCCCCTACTACTTGATGACCTACCTCCTTCTCTTCCAAAACATAGTCTACCCCTGCCTCTTTCCCTTCCAATAAATAACTTAGTTTGCACATACTAGTTAAGCCTTTACCCAGCCAACAAGTAATATGCACCTCACTCTATGTAAACTACCTGATACCCTCATATCTTAAGGGTAATCATCCCCCCACCACTAGCCTCCTACTCTCTCAGTAACCACTAGTTAACCTGCCTCCTAAAAACCTACTGCAGTAACCCACCTACCTTTCAATAAATGACCTACCCCAAATTACTAGGTAACATGAATTTCCTAATCCAGTTATGTAACATCTATATACTTTGCAATGGGTAACCTACCCCCTCTTTCATTGTAATCTACCTCATACCCTTCCCATATATAGTACAATTCCCCCCACTCTTCCACTAAGCAATCTCAATTGTACCCTTTCAGTAGTTACTAAAACCACTATCTTTGTACATAACCTGCCTCTTACCTTCCCATACTAGATAACCAACCTCCTACAGAACCATTGCTTGAGATTAGCTGATGTTTCCCTGGTCAGCCTCCTCCAGATCCTCTACTGCTTGTCTAAGCTTCTATTACCTAGATGACTAGTTTACTATGCTTTCCCCACTGGGTAACAATCCTTCTTTATTCTCAGCTAATTCCTTCCTCCAGACAATGTAAACGACCCCCTCTCGCTAAGCATCCTACCCTCCCTGGACCCTCTTCCTCGCTGGGTAATCTGCATACTCCTCTACACAGCTCTCCCCTACCCACCTATCCTGCCCCTCCTCACCCCTTTCCTGCCCCTCCTGACTGTGGAGCTCTTCACCCTCCAGGTCCCCCTGCTCCCCCAGCCGGACGATGTGATCAGGGTCTCCGTGGTGAGTGATCAGCGTCCTCCGGAGTGGGCTGTGATCGGTGTCAGCATGTCTGAGGTGCTGCCCTTCAGTGAAGCCGAGCAGAGGGGGCATTATGCCGATGGAGGTGGGGATGGCCAAATCCCCCTCACCTGCCGCCTTCAGGACACTGGCAACTTCTATGGCAGCTCCGGCCAGGGGGGTGGCAAGAGACCCCCCAAACTCGGCCAGATTGGGCGCAGCAAGAGAGGTGAGTGAGACTCCCTAATTCTGTCTGCAACCCCTAGACTTAGCTTGTGTTCCCCCTTTCTGTCTGCACCCCAAAAGAAAATATATCTAATGTTTTCTGCATGCACCCCAAATATAAATCGGCAGGTACTTCTGTATTTAGCCTGTGGTCTCTATATTTCTATTCACCCCAAAATTTTGTGTGAGTTGCCATGTTTCTATTTGCCAACAGGTTGCCCACCTGTATGTCCTCATAATAATGCCTTTTTGTATATTGAGAGTACATTTGTGCATCACTATGATTTGTTCCCTCTCCCCCATGTTATCTGTTAGATTTATAACCCCCTAATGCTACCTGCACCATCTAAGTGTGTGTGTACCCTAAAACTATCTGCAATTTCCCTCTTCTTCATATCTGCACCCCCAAACTAAGCAGGTGCCCCTTTTAATATTCACTGTACCCCTAAACTGAGTGTCTGTGCTCATAATCCTGCCTGTACCACCATCTTGTGTGATTAGTATCCTCAGATCTCAAGTTCCAGTCCCACTGGAATTTAAATAAAAGCATCTTTTTTTGGTACCAAAATACCAATGCCATCGGTAGTAGCGACCCTCAATGAATGGCCTTGGTTTCACCCCACAAATATCAGTCCGGTGCTGTCAGTATCCATCTTACGGCTTAAGGGACTTCCCGTGACCTCATCACACTGCATTGGAATAGATGATGACATAACACCAGGGTTAAGCCTTGCACAGACTGTAATAGACTCAGCCTCCACCTTGATTGACAGGCAGAAGTCTAGAGGTCATCTGTCCATGTTCAGGACTATATTTATCCATCTGGAGGACAACTGGCAGAGGTTCCAGGGGCCATAATAACCTCCACCTTTTGATGTCATTCGCCCACTTCTGTCCTATTGATCCCAATATTCACAACGGATTCATGTCAGGTGTCAACTTCTCCATAATTTGGCCCATGTTAAGGTCATTTGGCCTTTTGAACCCGATCTCTTTCCAGCTAAAGATCATGTGGTCTGTTTTCATCCTGTATTTGGCACAATTACAATGTGTCTCTAAACCTTACTCCAGGATTGAGTCCAGGGTCAGCTGTTCACTTGTTCCATAGACTCCGGACTATCAATTAACTGCCCATGTCACATCTTTAGGTTGCTGGCCTAGAAGTCAGCTGCCCCATTCAGCCCTATAAAAAGATGGTCTTCAGGTCAGGCATCCACCTGATCTAAACATTCTTGTCTTGTGTCAAGAGATCCTTTGGATTCCCATGACATCCCTCAAGTGACGTCATTGTTATTGAATGAGTTGTATAGTATACATGCAGGAAACATTGGTGCAAATGTGCATGTGTCCAAATAAACAGAGACAGAACTCAACTGTTGTTTTGGAATGTCCCCTTTAAAGGTAAATCCAGTCATCAGGCTTTATTAAATACATATATGAGAGATGTAGAGATTAAAGCCCCCATACACCTTTAGATAACTCCATACAATTTCCTATAGATCTACCAACAACTATGTAGTCCCGGGTCCTACCTCATAGAATACATAGTGATTGGAAAGTTTTGGAAAGGCCCTCATATAACATGGTTTTGGTAGAAGAAACGTTCATTGTTAAAGACCCCCATACACCTTTCCATACAATTTCTGTACAATCAACTTTTCTTCTACCAAAACCATGTAATATGAGGACCTTGCTAAACCTTTCAATCACTGTGTATTCTATCAGGGAGGACCCAGCACTACATAGCAGTGATATATACCTTCCAATCACGATGTATTCTATCAGGGAGGACCCGGCACTACATAGCAGTGATATATACCTTCCAATCACTATGTATTCTATCAGGGAGGACCCGGCACTACATAGCAGTGATATATATCTTCCAATCACTATATATTCTATCTGGGAGGGCACTTTACTACATAGTTGTTCGTAGATCTAAACAAAATTGTATAGTAAGATTGGAAGGTGAATGGGGCCTTTACAAGGCTAACCAGATCTGTCTGACAAGACAAGGAGACAGATATGTCAATATCACTTCATACACCTTTATATCACTCCATACAATTTCTATTAGATCTACCAACAACTATGTAGTGCCGGGTCCTCCCTGATAGAATACATAGTGATTGGAAGGTTTAGAAAGATCCTCATATTACATGGTTTTGGTAGAACAAAAATTTATTGAGCATAAACTGTATGGTAAGATTGTAAGGTGTATGGGTGACTTAAGTCGATGAGGGGGCTTCTGTCGATGAGCTTCTGTTTCTGTCACTTTGCTGTCTCCTCCTACCAGCATGCTCTTGCATTGCAGTACATCTGATTGGCTCCTTGTGCTGCTTCACTACTCTAAGCTTTACTCTTCAAGTAAAATTATGTATGTGATCCCCCAAATCCATTGAATTATTTATAAATACAGAGCTGCATTTTATTGTTAATTTTAGAATTTTGTGGTGTTAACCTTTAAATTTGATCAATTTGATCTGGCCATAGGCTGCACTTGTACCTGAATGGGTGTGACATGTGAATTGTCACTGAATAAGCTCAGTAGCGATTTTTTGATATATTGGCATCCCTCTGATCCCCCTCGGCAGGCCTTATCATGTGTCGGGAGGAGTTTTTCTTTCCTTTTTTTTCCTTTTAATAGGATGTAGATTCAGCTGAACACCATGGAAACAAAGACACCCCCTAACCCTGTCCTACTTTTTCTAGTGGTGATAGAAGATGAACGGATCGAAGCCGTCCTCATGTCCGAGAAGGCCCCCCCTGCCGTCTAAACGTTTCGAAAGGATCTTTTTAAAAAAAAAAAACACCACCAGTCGACAAAGAGTCAAATAATCCGGATCTTTGTTCTGCCATCAAGAATCTCACAGCTCATATTAACCGCAGCATACAACAACACAACTTTCGGGGCACTGGGGGAAAGAACTCTGGAAAAGCAGAGGTGGATCAATGAAAGAAAAATAAAAACGGAGATGAAATGATCTGACACAGCAGCTAAGATCGCCTTTTTAGGGGCCCTGATCACCACTTCATCTTGGGCGGCTGCTTGGCGGCAGCTCATTGTTATTTTTTTTGCCTGAGAAAAAAAAACATATGGGGGCTTCACAAAGTTAACCAGCTGTGGGGTTGTGGGGACAACTGTCTTCTTTTATTCTTATGTCCGAAGGAGATTTGCCAATGCAGAAGCCGACCTGGGACCCCGCCATAGCAAGACTGCGCAAATGATTTTTTTTAAGGGGCACAACAGACTAAAGGGTCCTAGTCTGAAAAGGGTTAAATGCCAGGTATAGCTTCATAAAGATTCAATGTCTACCGGCAAACATACCCGCTTTTTCGACTTTGGATAAAACCATTGCGTCCGTTTCTTTTTTTTTCAGTGCTTAAAGACTTTGAATTTACCAGCTGGTACCTAGTCGTGCTGCATGATACCGTGAGATAATTCCCAAAGTTCATGATCTTCCTAAGCTTAATTAGTCAATGGCTTCCCTTTACCTCTGACCTGACCCCAGCAGTAACAAGCCTTCTTTATGGCAGCTGTATATGTGCACTTTTAAAATATTTGATTTAATTAGGGGTTGGTGGGTGCTATACAAAAAAAGTTCTGTTTTTGTTTATGAAACATGATACTATTTTTCCTTATTTTGTACAAGTCAGCAAATTTTCAGTTGGTTGATGTACCTTAAGGTCTTCCAGTTGCTACTGAGCACATTGCGTTCGGTTGGAAAGCTGTTGCAAGGATAAATAAACCAATCGATGGAGAAATAGCTCACAAGTGTATATGTAAATGGTAAAAAAGTAATCACACCAGTTAGTCCATTATTGGATAAATGGAGAAGGTGAAGTGCATTGCTTTCCTTGCTACGTCTGCAACTTTTGCTACAGTAGCCAACACTGTACCCTGATCCTGTCCCCATCAAATACACTGGAATGTAAAATCAGTCATCAGGGCCAAGGATAGGGACTGGTGTTTCGTGCCTGTTTGGCTTTTAAAAAAGTCACAGAGCACTGCTTTTGCGCTGTGTTTTTATATATTATTATCTCCCTTTTGTGAGCCTAAAAGTATTCTAACGTTAACTAGTTAGGGTCTCCATACGACTTTAGATTTCTCTGTCAGATTTCTTTTAGATCTCCTTTCCCATGTAATATGAGGGACTTTCTAAACAATCAGGTCTAAATGTAGTACCCTGTACTACATAAGGTAGGAATACACAGGCCAATTTTTCCCAGATTTCTGCACAGCCGAGCACCGTGCGCGTTCACGGCACGGAGCTGTGCAGATATCTGAAAAAATCTACCTGTGTATGCCATTTTTCGAGCAAGATCAATAGATCTTGCTCAGCCAAACAGTTCCTTGATACCTTGTTCGATATCCTATACTTTGAATAGGGAACCGCGGTTCCCCATTCAAAGTATGGAACGGGCTGCCAGCTGGTTCCCGATATCGGAGAAGTCGGTCAGTAGCGTGGTGAGATCTCTCTATCGGCTCAAATATAAAGCTGTGTATTCCAGCCTATAGTTGTTGGGAGATCTAATGGACATCTGACAGAGAGATCTAAAGATGTATGGTCAGCTTTACATTAGAAAAAGCGAGCTAAACCTCAAATACCATTGCAAAGAAAACTACAGTGTTTGAAAAGTTTGCATGTACTTTCCTAAATAATCTAAAGAAATCATTAGATTAGTATACCTTTCACCTATAGATCATACTTTTGGGACTCCTCCTTATCACCGTACTATACAGCACGACATTATTTAAAGAGCGAAAAATCTTGACTGCTGCTTAAAGCCAGAGGTGAGCGAGATAAGGGCACGACGCGCAAATCTCAAGGTTGCCGCACATTGGTTAAGTTAGGATAGGTGACGTCATTTACAAAATATCTTTGTGAACAGTGAGTCCGGACCTGTGATTTCTGTTCACTTGCCTCTGAGCTAAAGTATACTTGTTTCGGAGTCAGTAAAGTCGATCTGTTTAGCGCAACTTTTGATATCAGCAAGTTTACGTTGAGCTGATTAAAGAGCCTTGCAAATGGTAACAAGTGTACTTTGGAAAAGTTTAAAGAAAACAAATATATATATTTTTTTTTTTCGTTTAACGTATATCTGAATTCCTGACAGAGCGTCGGCTTCCTCACGCTCTGTTTCATATACTGTTTACATGATTTAACCTTGCAAAAAATATACATATATATAGATATATATGTGGAATACTGTGCACCTTTGCATGCAAGAACTGTTTTGACATGTAACATTCTTTTGACGAATGAAAAAAACAAAAACATTTTTAGCCGTGCAATATTGCGTGTTCCTCTTTGTTTTGTTTTAAAAAAAATATATGAACATTTAAGGAACTTAAAGGAGAAAGAATTACGATTTGTATTTTTTTAAAAGAAGAATTTATTGTATTTCTGCTTTTTTTTTTGGTTTTCTGTGGCAGAGAATTTGTGTTTTTGTTATGAATATTTTTAAGTTCTTTTTTTTTTTTTACCTTTTGTGTGTATAGAATTGTTAGCTTCCTTTAAGTGGAGGTGGTGGGAGAAATAGTTTTTAGGCCAAAGTTTTGGTTTGGGAAGGTGGGGTCCCCTTTGTCAGCGGTCAGCAAGGAGGTCTTATATTGGCATTTTTCATCATGGAACTTGACCCAGTTGACAGTATTGCTTGTATGGTTTTCTGGCTAAGGGGGCATAGGGGTGGTGTTTTGGTGCTGATAGGTTGATAATATGGTGGCCTAGGAACCGTCTGAAGTTCTTCCACGAGTGCCAAACTTCTAAAGAAACCTGTCTTTGTGACTGCTTGCTCAGCAAGACACCCAGATCTGGAAAGGTTCAGTTGTAGACAAATGTTTATGTGTCATGCTTCCCTGTGCATTCTGGGAGGTGTAGTTTTTTTTTCTTTTTCCTACAGTGTTTTCAAAAAAAAATCCCAGGTGCATTACAAATCTTAGGAGGTCAGTCATAATGCACCTTTCAGAATTGCGCTGTTTGCCTTATCAAGGATGTTAACAAGTAGAAAGTTCTTTCTGCATACATACCATGTTTCCCTGAAAATAAGGCACCCTTAAATTTTTGCATCATGCTGAAATATAAGGTATCCCCCCAAAAATAAGGCACACCCGAAGATACAGTACAGTAACTCTGGACAGGGGGGATCAGAGGGGGCAATCAAAATCACACAGGAGGATCAGAAGGGGTTACTAAAATTATAATCCCCCCCTCTCCGAGTCCCTGTGCCATTTTGATTCCCCCCTCTGATCCCTGTGTCATATTACGTGATCCCCCCACCCAGATACCCCAGTGCCCTATTCTTCTTCTTGGAGAAATAAGACATCCCCGAAAATAAGACGTAGGGCATCTTTGGGAGGAAATATGTTGGGGAAACACGGTAGATCATTGGTGATGGTAAATGGGTGCTGTCTGGGAATATGGCAATACAGTTTTAAGGGGTCCATTTTTCAATCGATTCCCAAACAATCAATCACCGTTTGCGGTCATTGATTGTTTAGAAATTGATTGTGGTCACCCTTTCTTTGAGCGGGATCCCACTCCAAGAAAGCTGAATATGGAACCAGCATGTTGGTAAATCCCTGCCCGATTGCCATTACTTTGGAAGAGGACAAAGTATGGAATGAGAATCTGTAGTGCATCGATTCACCGTTGAATGGCCGAACGCTAAAGTGCTCACCACGCTGCATTTGACGGTTCATTGTTTGCACGGAAAACGGCCTGTGTATGGGCACCATAACTGATCTCTGTAAAAGGCTCTGCTGTTTTCACTTTAAATGGGCCCATGATCTGCCTGTGTGGGTACACGCCCATTCTAAATACAGAATGCGTACAGAAGACGCAGCCACTACCTGAAGACTCCTGAAAAGGAGCTTGTATACGTATAAAAAGATGAATGCAATTCAGACAGTTCACAGATTCCCAACCAAGAGTAGATTTACATTATAAATGCCTGATCTTGCCACTGGGTACCTGTAGCTTTTAAGCTGCCAAGGCACTACAGGTCACAGCACTGTCTTGTAGCCGGGTGGCAGGGTATAGCAGCCCCTTTCATTTTTCTCCTGCCGTGCCTTCATTGCTTGGTGACGGCTTTTGTCCGATTCTTCCCAAGACTTCTTTTTGTTGACGGCCTCCTGAGTTATGTTGCGTGTCTGTGTATTATCCGGAGGGCGGAGGAAGGGGAATGCGGTTTATATTCCACGCCTTTTACGATCTTGCTTAATGGTCTAGATGTCATATTTAACCTTTATTTTTGTTGGAAAGGGAAAAAAAGAGAAATAAACACGAAACTAAAACAACTGTAATTCACGATGCTGGTTCTGGAAGGAATCTCCTGTACCAGTTGCCATGGTGACATCCATTTTGTGGCAGGAGCTGAAACCGAGCCGATTCCTCTGCTGGAAGCTGGCCCGTTTACTGAGGCAGCAAGCATCTCATGCCCCAGCGGGTCACACTGGTTCATACCCAACTCATAAGCTGCAAAATGGCCTCCGTGGGTGACAGGTACACTTTACATAGCACTGAATATGTATTTTTTGCATGGCTCAGGTTTTTGCTGATGTCTTGCGGGTGAGGATTTTATTTATCTGGTTGGGAAAAGGCATAACGTCATAAAGGCTTCAAAGTAATGTAAGATATCTTGAGTGGATGGGTGTTGAAAATATGAAGTCCAGTTTAATATTTCCATACAGTGCTGAGTGTGGTATTATTACTGTAGCTTTAGAGTAAGCGAGGCTGGCCGCCATGACCCCCCTACAGGTCCGATACTTCTATGATCAAAATGGAGCACGTTTGACACACTCAGGCTTCACTGGCTGCCATGTATTGAGCACCCTGCAGTCTACTACCACGTGGTAGGTAGGTCCATGATATGTCTGCTGTAAGTTGGTTTCTATGAGGCAACCTGACAGGACTTGGTGAGAAGAAGTCAGTGTTATTATATTATGACTTACGTGGCAGCTGCGGCTTGTTAGTTCAATGAGGTAGACTGGCAGAGCTTTACAATGGTTGCATTATGGTGAGGTAGATTTCCAGGATTTTATCGTTAGATTGTTCAGTAGACCGTCAGGCTGTCATAGGTAGGTTGGCTGGGGCTACATGATGGAGGGGGGACATGGTAGGGCCACCAAACTTCAAAGTTGCTTAAAGGGTGGATGGAGTAAATTAATCAATCACCAATGGCATCTTGGGTGGAGGGCTTACTGAGAATTCCAAGACAGTTTCTAGTTTTTGGTGATGTCAACAGAATTCCCAAATTGCCTATGGTACAGAGACAAACTGCTCATTGGGGTCATATGACAGGATACGACAAACAAATGGTATAAGAGGCAGCCAGGACATTGAGACAAACAGGAAGGAGCCATAGGAATTCAAAATGGATTCCATTCAATTGAAGAGATAACCAACAAGCAAATTAGCGGTACTCCAATCCTGGTCACAGTTTTGGTAAACCTAATGCTGGCCATATATGTATCATTCAGTAACTCATTCAATGTGCAGAAACCCACCAGATTTATAAAATGACAAATCAGGGATCTTCTATTGTATTATTATAAAGAGCTTTTGATTGTTTCAGACACTTAATTTTGACAATCGTTTTTCAAACACACTATGTCGGTGTGCTAGAAAACAAATCGTTTTACAGATCAATCAAAGACATTCAATTTTTTTTACATTTGTATCGGTGAATATTTTCAGTTGATCACAAAGTGTTGATTCATACTAAGTATGTTGTGTCATTCCATATTGGATTGATTGCTTTCACCGCTCATTGCTGGATAGATTACAAATCGTTATGTGGATGGCATCCTAAATGGCACTGTATAGTGATTGTACAGCAAATTTGTAACATAAATACTCAGCTTAAGGGTCCCCATACACCTTTAGATCTCTCTGTCAGATTTCCTTTAGATCTCCTTTTGTTTTACCAAAACCATGTAATATGAGGGACTTTCTAAAGCTGGGCATAGACGGGTCATTTTCCCATCAACTGCTCAGCAGGCCGACTGGCCGTAATGGCACGGCCGCTAGTGCCGAGAATCGGCTGGGCACCCTTTGTGTGCCGACCATTACTTCAGATAGGGACTGCCGTCCCCATCCAAACTAATGAGATTGGCCGGGAATTTACCGGCATGTCGGATCACCGAGTGATCCGAGATGCGGCAGATTCCTGGTCAATCTGACCAGATGGGCGCACACGATTTTCGGCTGAAGAATCAGGCAGAGATCTGCCCGTCTATGCCCAGCTAAAACCATCAAGTCTACCTGTGTTCAATCGCAGAGGACCCTATACTACATAGTTGTTGGTAGATCTAAAGGATATCTGACAGAGAGATCTAAAGGTTAAGAATTTAATAATGAGATACCAGAAGAGCTATATGTAGTGCCATATGGAAGGAGCCACATTTGGAAAATGAGAGGAACAGGGTTTGTTTTTTTGAGTCTGTAAGTCATGAACAACTTCCAGGGCCATGAAGGATTAGAATACATCTCTTCTATCTATATCATCTCCCTTTTCCTCAATACTTCAAGGCAATATTGACCATCTTGTTTTCCATGAACACTGCCCCACAACATCATTTGGTTGCCACGTCTCACATGTGAGGACTGCCATGTAAACAAAGACTCAGCAGCCTGTAAATAGACTCCATGGTTCGGCGAAGGCTGTATCAGATGTCTCCACTTTTTAATAGAGGATGGCGGTTTATTTTAAGAGCCAGATCAAGTTCACCTGTAGCATCCCTTTAAGTCCCAGGAATCCCGTTTGGAAAAGCCCTGTTAGTAAATTGATATCTGTCTATACGTCTAGGTTGCCCCAGGGTGGGGTTTGCACTTAGTGTCTCCTCTTACAAATCGGTTGCCTAAACCCCCCCCCCCCCTCCCCTCCTCCTTCGTGTGCATCCTTCGTCTTCCATTACCGCATCCATTATCTGCACATCTTCTGGCTGCATCTTATGCCTCTAAAATAGGGAATAAAGAAAAGAAAATGCATTATACAGTAGAATAAAGGACCCCTCCGGCCTTTGCTGAGCACAAGCTTCCCAGATGGCTTTGTTAGGAGAATGTCTGAAATGTTATCAATATTTCGACCTGACCTTATCACACAGTCAGCTATGATGGCGTTTGCCTCTTCCAAAAACTTGTGGCACCACAAGGAAGCAGAGAAGTACTGGGGGCTGAAGGCAGCAAGAACCGAGCTCAGCGTCACGTGGTGACCGTTTATATTTAATGCTATCTTTTTTTTCTGTACCTCTTGAAATGTGTTCACGGCACATCCTGTGTCGTCAAAGGGGTTAACATGTAACTGTATGAGGGAGGGGGGTATTTGGGGTGGGGGAGGGGCAAACACTTGAAAATAAATATAAAATCATATTCTACTGCTGTTTTTATTGCAATAAATTGTTGATACTGTTGACTTGTCTTTGTGGGTTTTTTTTTTCATAAAATTAGTCTCTTCTTGAAATGCTGTTGGTTTATTCCTTTCTCCCGGATCCTTTAGATCGTCCAACAACTATAGGCTGGAATACACGGCTCGATATTTGAGTCAAAAGAGAGATCTCGGCAGTAGCCTGATCACATCATCACGCTACTGGCCGGCTTCACTGATATCGGGAGCCATCTGTCAGCCCGTCCTATACTTTGAAAAAGGAACCGCGGGTCCCCACTCAAAGTATAGGATATCAAACAAGGTTAGCCAACATGTCGAGCGAGATTAATAGAAAAACAGTTAACACGGTAGATTTTTTCCCAGATTTCTGCACAGCTCAGTGCCGTGAATGCATATGGTGCTCGGCTGTGCAGAAATCTGGAAATAAATTTGAGCCGTGTATTCCAGCCTTATGTAGTATTGGGTCCTCTGCAATAGAACACAGGTAGACTTGATTGTTTAGAAAGTCCCTCATATTACATGGTTTTTGTAAAACAAAAGAAGATCTAAAGGAAATCTGACAGAGTAATCTAATGGTGTATTGGGGCCCCAAGACATTGTCACTGTATCTCAGTGCTTTCCATGTCTGTACGTCTATCAATAGCCCTGATGTGAGAAGATATGTTAGTATCAAAATTGCTTCATGTGTGGTCATCAGCCTGGAGGAGTATATATTCCTATTTATTTGCATCCAGACTGCCCTAGGTGAATGCAATATATGTACGAGGACTTTAAGTATACAAAGAGGACACAGAGCTAGATGATTATGGCTGCCTGTCAGCTATGGAATAAGGCAAGCTCTGGCTCGCTACAGCTGTAAATATTCATTGAGAAAAGCTGACTGAGTGCAGTAATATTCAGATAAGTACTAGAGATAAGCCTATACACAGGGGTGCACAAAAGTGGTACTCTGGTACTCAAAAGGGTTCAAAAACTAGCTCTGCGTACCAGCATTATTGTTACAAAGCTTATATGGGTACGAACAACTTGGAGGCACTCCGTGTCTGGGCGGCCGCAGCTAAATGTTACGTGTATACAATTTATGTCACTTGGATAACTGCAGGGAAATATGAAAAACTATGAAAGGTTGCAGTTAGGGTGTGAAATTGGAAATGTAAATTAATAATCCCCCCCCCCCCCCCAAAAATATTGGACTTATAAGGGTGTTGGAGATCTGGGGGATGAAAGTCAGAGTAGGCATATGTAAGGATAAAATCTGACAATAGAAAAACACTGTGTGACAGCTGGAATATGGCTATGAAAGGTTGACATTTGTACTGCTGGTAGAATATTCTAGGGTTGTACTTCTGAGGTGTGAGATCTGGGGGATCAAACACGTTCTACTGTGAGAGTTACATTTGACTCAATTCCAGCTGATGACCTGTGGATGGGGACAGCTAATTGGAGGATCAATCAGGAACAGTGGGTCCATCTGCAGCAGAATCTACCATGCAGGAGGCTGACACAGAGGACAGTGAGGGAGACAGTGAGGAAGACCACCCTACATATGGGGTAAGTACCAAACCCCATCTGCTGGTCTGAGGAGCTCACTAAAAAAGTTATGTGCACCCCTGCCTATACATTATATCTAAAGGTAAGACCTGAGACCACCTCTCTTTGCACACTTAGGTTATCAGTTTGCCCCCCTTAGTGTATCAAAAATTTATATGGAACTTAGGACACCACACAACCTAGTGCCCCTCTAATCCTTGCTTCCACTAGTGATGTCAGCTCTGGATAGGATGATTTTCTGGTTACAAGAGGTTTTGGTAGTCACAGGTTGCTTCCCACAGAGGCAGCCATTGACTCCCTCATTCCTCTCAAGAAAAAGAGACATAGTGTGTCTTCTTGTTCTACAACTACCAGTGTCAGAAGGGTTACACTACTCTGCAATGTCTGGATCTGTGTAGCTGGCCTGTCATGATAGGGCATCCTAAATTTGTGATGTACTTCAACTACTCCTCATCTTTATATCTGCAGAGGCACTGGTCAATGGTGTCCACTCTCCCCCATCAATTATGTTTTACGCTTGAAGCCATTCTCACAAGAATAAAACCTAATGCAGTACAAGAACAGAAGCACAATGTGAATTTGTCGGCAGATGATTTCTTACCTTGCCTTAACTTTGTCCCCAACCTCTTCTCTCCAAAAAGCAGCTCCATAGCTTCTCCCTTTGCCACCATTTTCACTTCCAATGGTCTTCCACCTCCCTACACTACTTGGACATAAAACTGACTTCCAGCTACACCTCTATACCAGGCCAACTTCATCCCCTCTTTCACTTCTTCTACACTACATGGTCTCCCATCTACACCTCTCACGGATAGGGAAAATTGTTGGAATAAATGCAACAGGCTTAAGTTCTTAAACTGTGTTATGCCAATATGTCCAGCAGATGGAGCTGTGTAGATAAATTGTTGCAGTGTATACTGTTTGTGCTTCTGCATTCTTTGTTGTTTCTTCTCTTCCTTCCATCCACCATTTTATTGTTACTGCACGTGTTATCCCCATGGTGAATCACAAGTAAAGTTCTTCTTCACTGATCTGCTGACTAGAAGCTTCCTGTAAGTTATCTACAGAAGACCACTACATCCAACAGGTTATGGGCCCAGACACAATCCAGATCAGCTGACAGACTGACACAAGGAGTCTTCTGAAGATACAGAGATCTACTGATACAAGTA